>CM056579.1:14735287-15183711 GCA_029721435.1 Gymnothorax reevesii
AAGGAATTGTAGACCAAATGTTAAAAATAGTTATTTATAGCAGAGAAAGAGTAATTACAAACCGTAACAGAAGGATGTTCTCGGCCACAGTTTGGAGAGCGCTCTGCCCGAGCATCAGTTCTTATAATCCACAGTCCTTTAGCTGTCCATCAATTGGCTGTACATCTGTCTATAACCGCAGTCTAATCAGCTCTCACCTGTCTACATAGTATTGTCCAGTCTGCTTTAGACAGGTCACGGGAAGGCGGTTGCGGGATACCTGATGCCACTTCGGACTGGCCTCGGGCGTTTTCTTTTAGCAGGGCTCCAACATTCCTGAGCCACTCTGTACCTTATTCCTCCTGTACAGCTTCTCTCATCCACTCTCACACATTCTGGGTAAACAGGTTTACAAGCTTTGGGGTATTGACATAAAAGATGTTTTAAGCAGTAAAATAATAATAATAATAATAATAATAATTACACAGAAGATGTTTTGATAATAATACTGATGATAATACCTTTTGTAAGATGATAAGAATGCTAAAGATATTCTGTATTATTCCACAACTCCCAACTTAGGCCCCATTTTATGGGGGCAACACTAAGTGCTGAAGCGATTACATTCTCACCCTTTTGTGCTGTGAGCACCTACGTTACACATTGCTATCAATGGGGTGATTGCATTAGCATCCTAGCAAAACCTGACCTCCGGACTCTACTTGACCACTGGGACCCCTCCTTGGGTGCCCCCCTTCACCCCTTGACAACTCAGGGATCCACATGATCCTTCACGCCAGTGGAGGTCGGCTTGACTAGTTGCCGGCACAGCGTCCACTTCAAGCGAAACCTTTTGGTCCTACAGCAAATCTACTTATTCCGGCATTTTAATTTTACCTTATATGGGCAAGTGCACACGTCAGCTACTATCATGGAATATGGATCGAGCACATGAGCACACTCTACGTCATAAATTCACTAAGCCAATACCCTTCATCCACTCAAATCTCATTCACACTCCTCCTCAGATAACCCCAGAATCTCTCAGCAGTAGGCTCACTGAAACTCAGGATCAGTCAGAAGTTGTTTTCTGAAGTTAGGCAGGTCTGGGTGATACTTCTCCGCCCACTTCCAGCAAGGGCGAATCCTCAGGCCTTTTCAATTGCAAATCGGTGTCAACATATCTACAGGGATGCCTCTAAGCTAGACCTTGTGACACAAAAAGGGCATTATACTTTTTGAAAGTAGTCATCTTTAACAATTAACATTTCAAAAAGAACAAAATATACATAATACTGCCATTGGAATGATTACTAATACTTGTATCCCAATTTAAAGTACTGAAAAGCAAAAAACGATTTTGGCGTCACCCATGCCATTTTGAATAAGAATATCTGAGTAACTACAAATATAACCCTGCTGCTTTTTTGTACAGTGATAAAAGACAGATGGAACTGTCTTTTAGAAAAAGTTGGGGTCTCTGGCACCTGTCCCACATGGAGATTTTTGCCACCAAAAACAGCCAATTAAAAATCTCGTCCAACTTTGGGAGCTCATATTTTCCAAACTGAGGTATCTAGAAAGCTCCAGTTTGCTAAGTTATCACACAAGTTTGTGTAGAATGGAACCCAGGGGTATCAGAACACTTCTGTTCAGTATTTCTAGTACCTTTAAGGCCCCAAACCCCACTCGTGAGTTGGTTTTTCTTGATTTTTGGCATTTTTAGCAAGCCCCCATGGCCTGCAGAGTGTAGGGACACACCTGGGGATGTTTGTGGAGCACTAGCTACATGCAGAGGCCTTGTATACCAACTTACAGCTCTCTGATATGTCTAGAGGCTGAGAATTAACCACTTAAAGATGCAAAAAACCCTGGCGAGGCTTTTCTTGGCTATTTATAGCCCAAATTCTGAAAATTTCAGACCCCCATAACTCAGTTACTATTTGAGCTATAGGCCTACAATTTTGCATAGAAAGTACTTTTGTGACTATCTAGTGGCATGTAAATTTGAGACAAATTTGAAAATGGTGCAGCAACACTCCCAAGGAATATCTGGTCCTTTCTCTTGGAATGACCCACCTGCATGTAACCTGCATGTCACTGGCCAATACATTTTGCAGTCACAGTGTAGCAGTTTCACTTTTACACCAGTAGGGGTCATCATCTGTCCTGTTCTGAACTCTCTCACTCTGTACACTTCACTGTTTAGATCTTTAATAAGCTCTGGGTAATTCACCCTTTTCCTCATGTTGTTTCTCAGCTACTGTTGCCTGTTTTTTTTCCCCCCAACATTAGTCTTTACTGATGCATTCATACAAGAAGATATTGTGTTATTTTTTTTTTTGTTTTTCAGAGCTACAGGAGTATCAGGGAAAGGTATGTACAAAACTCTCAGCTCATTTCATCTTGTGTGTTTAAGTCTCTTCAGTTGCTGAGCCTGACTGACTCCTGCTTGTCATTACAGAGCCCAGTGCTCACTGCAGGACCCAGAGCTGCTCTCAGGGGCTCTGATAGATGAGACCAAACACCTGGGTAACCTGAAGTTCAGAGTCTGGGAGAAGATGCTGGAGATGGTGCAGTACAGTGAGTATCTGGGGCTGATGCTCCAATCATCTTTATCGTTACAAATATTTAAATGGAAGCATGAAACTAAAGGAATAAGCTGTAGTTATTGAAATGTTGCTAAAGATAAACAGTGCTGCAAGGCTATAAAAGGAAATGAAAACCTTTTTTTTCAGCTGTTACCCAAAAATAGCACGTTATTTTCATTTCACAAATATTTTTTGGGCAATTTTGCAATTTTTATTTATCAAGTAATCAAACCTCAAACCTTCAAAATACAACTAATTAGCACAAGTTAATGAATGCCGTAATTCCTAATAAAAATACTTTGTGTGGCAGTGTCCCGAATGTTTTGACGTGCTTTTACACCAAGAAATCAGCTGATCTATCTAAAGTGTGTACAAATTAGTATTAATTATCACTTGTGCTGCAGCTTCATTTTACGACAAATTTAAAAAAAAATTGATCCTGGATTGAACCAGGGAAGTCCCGAAGAGATTGAAATCTCTTTTTCAAGGGAGCCCTGGGGGTAGAGGTGGGGAGGGAGAGGAGGAAATGCACAGCCAATCAGATCAGGGGATGATTAGGTGGCAGGTCGAAAGAGCCAGGTTGAGAGTTTAGCCATGACACCGGGGAACCCCCTACTCTTATCGAAGAGTGTCACAAGATCTTTAATGACCACTGTGAGTCAGGACCTCAGTTTAACATCTCATCCCAAAGACGGCGTCTCCTTCAGTACAGTGTCCGCGTCACTGCAGTGGGGATCCGCCAGAGAGAAGATCGCCACCTACTGGCCCACCAACACCTCTTCCAGCAGCAACCTGGTTTTCCTCAGTGGTCTCCCATCCAAGTACTCACCAAGCCTGCTTAGATTTAGCCACACGGCTGGAGCAGATCAAATTGTGGGATGACTGCTGGCACAAATGATCAAGGTTCGAATTGTCCGATATTATTCATCATTGTGAAAACCAGAGCGACAAAATCAGTGATATTGCCGCTGTGTGTGGCTGTTGATTGTGCCAAAACAACGAGAAACTTGGACCTAACCGTGGGCACAAGATTGCACCGATTTTCTTTGGTGAAGCCTGACTGGGAGCGTAGAACTTCCTTTGTAACAATAATTAGTCTCGGCCAGTTTACAATCGCTTACCTTAATTGACATATTTTCCAATTTTTTAATGAACCATTGGCAATTGAAGATTCGGCCTCTCTCCCCCATGCAATCTAGCAGTGATGAAACAATGGGCTAACTTCAGTACAGGAAC
The DNA here is from genome assembly GCA_029721435.1 of Gymnothorax reevesii. Classification (NCBI taxonomy): domain Eukaryota; kingdom Metazoa; phylum Chordata; class Actinopteri; order Anguilliformes; family Muraenidae; genus Gymnothorax; species Gymnothorax reevesii. The sequence continues at coordinate 14,739,094 of CM056579.1, forward strand.
ACAATTTACTCAAAAATAGGCCCATGCTTTACAAAAGACAAACCGCTCGGAAACTTCTGCGCTGCCTTGACCACATATCTGGTGATTTAACTCGCGCTTCATGATCGTTTAACCCCTTTTCATAGCTAAAGATGCAGGAGTCTTTAAATTCCGAAATTAAATTCCTAAATAATTCTGTAATTGAATTTCCAATTGTCCAATTCCAATTCCAATTGGAATAATTTTCCAGATTCTCTGTGACACAAATACTGAGTTATAAAGCTTAAATGGGTTCAGGCACAACAGGAAAAATTTGCATAATTTTGTATTCTGCGCAAAGGGATTAAATGAAATAAAATCGCCTTTCAATCTCTCAACAGCGGGGGTTGATTAAAAAGTGGGACTCATCAATTTAATATTATTTTGTTTTCCAAATTAAAATGTTCAATTACCACTGTTTTATTGTTTGAAATTGCTAACTACAGCGTGATGTGATATGCCAATAAAAAGCATGAGACTTGATAGGTATGCAAAATGATGCTGAATTAAATTACGCGTTGAAATGAATGATTGTCATCCTGTCTAAACGAGCAGCAATACCTGATCATGTGAAATATTCTCGGAATGAAACTGTTCTCAATTATGAAAATGATTGAGAACAAGTGTGGACTAATAACTTTTTTAAAGGGATGTCCTGTACCCCACCACATATTCAGTTTTTGCTACACCACTGGTTTTATTTAATTTATGACCTTTGTGCCCTCAAGAATTAAGGTGTCAGGGAGACGTGGCAAGCTACACTGATTCCAAGAAACATGGAGCACCGCCTATAAATCTGATTTTCTGGAGCTGATATAGTCGCAAAAAAAAAAATGACCGAAGAATATATTTGAATTGCAGGGGCAGTGTAATCTTATTGAGTAAGAGCTGAAAAAGGGTTTTCCTTTAAAGTATGTCACCTGAGAGGCTATCTGATGTACCACAGAATTTCCACAAGGAGGCAGTATAGCCAACAAGTTGCAACTGTTGCCGCAATCACACCAAATACATTTTAGTCAGGTCCACTTTGTAATGCAGTGAATTTATTTGCAATATTTGAGTTTGGTGGCATGGCCCTGTTCTGGGGCCTCCCCGCCCAACCACGCGCATGCATGAAAAGCCAGTGGGCAGGGAGAGCCAAAAACCTGCCCTTCCATGCATACGCGTGATGCCATTGGCAGAGAGAGCAGTGGCAAACCCCCCCAAAACGACCATTCCGGGCGAGAAATCTGAGTCGCCATTCCAGGGGACCTCCCTGCCCTTCCACCTGCGTGCATGAAAAGCCAAAAGCAAGGAGAGCCAAAATAAAATCCTCCCTGCACTTCCTTTAATTAATTAATTAATTAATTAATTAATTAATTAATTGATTGATTATTTACTAGGAATAAATCCCATTGAGAGACAAAATCTCTTGTCCAAGGGAGTCCTGGCCAAGTCAGCAGCATAAAAGTTTCCTGCAGAAAACAGCAACAGACGATGACAAGCAAAAACTACAAGAATGACACATTTACCAGTTTTAACAGTGAAATATCTGCATGCACCGGTTAAGTAAGCCTTAATTCTTGTTTTAATGACACGTAAACTTATGCAATGATCCAGTTTAAGATAATTCTGTAGCCCGGACCAAGACGAGGGAGCAAAAGCAGAGAAAGCTTGATTTCCAAAAACAGAGCGAGTTCAAGGAATAACAAGCATGACGTGTCCATGAGATCAAAGATTAAAAGTGCTTACATTTTTTGGAGTTAGAAGGGAACATAGATACAAAGGCAGTTCATGCAGGATGGCCTTATACAGACGGATGTACCATTGCTCCATTCTTCTCTTGTATAAGAAAGACTAGCCAACTTTCTCATCCAACGTACAATGATGCATGCGGAAACCTAGATCAGAAATGAATCGCAATGCAGCATGGTACACAGAATCCAACATTTTCAGAGATGATGCGGTGGCATGCATATAAAGAACATCACCAAAGTCAAAACTGACAAAAAGGTTGCTTGAATCAGTTTCTTCCTTGCGACAAAAGAAAAACATTTGTTTTGATAAAAGAACCGTAATTTTACCCTCATTTTTTTTTTGTTAGATACTCAATATGACGATGGCCTGGAATCCATACATATCAAGTGCTGGTCACACCCAAAGGTCACTGACTGATATAGTCTGGCCTCAGTCGGTAGGCCAGTGTTTAGCCCTTACGTGACTAATGAACTGGATATATAAATATTCATGTTTTCTGCCCTTGGCTGATTGGGTGACCTTTTGGCGAGAACCACCAATCACACGGCGCCATTTGCAGAATGAATGCTGACCGGGTTATCATCGCATCTTGTTGTCAGAAGTGGTAAATAAGCAGGCGAGCATTTAAACGTTGGGATATACAAGTATCTATCTTATGTCTGCATGTTGCGTGTATATTTCCTTTTACTTTGCTACATCAGGCATTTTACAACACAACTAACGGCTGTAATCAACATAACGAATATGATAGCTGGCCAGCTATGGCATTCGTGAATGTTATTTGACATGAGCTGAAAAATTAGATTGTGGCTTTTTTGCGTTTACTCTTGGAGTGGTTGTAAGGTTTTGAACAGGAAAATGTTTAGCCATATGTGCATTTTGCTTATTTCAGTGGGATTCCCCGGTATAATAAAGACTAAATTAAATAATACTCAAATTACATGATTTGCAAGATTGCATCAGCTAGATTAAAGTGATACACCACCCAAAATCTATAATTTGTGTATCAATTTCACACCAAATTGAATGGACAAAGTTGTTTTGCTCCTTGCGCAACTTTATGGCTACTGGAGAGTTTTGAAAAATTATCCAAATTCCTTTTTTTGCTGGAAGCAAATGGAGTCACCCAGTAGCAATGGGAAAACTCCACAAAACATCCGTTGACAAACTTTCAAACCATCGTCCAAGGCATCATCATCTTCATCTCTATAATATATTTGAGGTCGATGTCTGTCTGTCTGTGTGTATGTACACATTTTTTACCTACATTTCTCAACCGATTATCACCAAATTCTGTGTGAATATTTACTTGGACACCAGGAAGGACTTGACGTCGCCCGATTTTTTAAAAACGGTCATGCACGCAAAAAAAATGGCAATTTCTCTCCGGGTAGCGGGTAAACTTATATAACCTGATGCGCGTAGCAATATCCGGTTGCACCGCTAGGAGCCGCAGTGTCCTTACGAACGTGGATTGAGGTAACCTGCGAGCAGGCTATCTTGTTTGCGATGGGGCCGAGGGAGTGATAAGAGAGCCTGCACGAAAGCCAGGCTTTTGAGAGGGCACCGCGTTCGTCCACGAATGCAGCATTCTGATTAGTCGAATTTGACTGCTCCCAAATTCAAATTTGACAGTTGAACACTCGCAGGGCTAGCGTTAGACCTGAAAATTCAGCGGCATTTATTGACAAAAATTAGTCCTGGCTGATTCTACGTGGTTTCCCTTGATTAACACGTTTTCCAATTCAAGAATAATCAAGTGGCAATTGAAGACACGGCAGTATTCTATTTCAGCAGTACTTTGGCCTAGATATGCCAAAATTTAATCACCTGTTCCTTGACACAATACCTACCTTCTCTGAAAATTTTATCAAAATCTGTCCATAACCTTTGGAGTTATTTTGGAAACCAACAGACAAACAAATAAACAAACAAACCCAGGCAAAAATATGGCCACAAAATGGCCACAAGATGGCCGCCAGCATGGAGTGCTGAGTTACTCCCTGCTCCAAACTTCCCAAAAATGCCATTTTTTGCGATCTGATCAGAAAGCAACTGAATATCTCTCAAACTGGATCTACCTGCTGATGAAACAGTAGAGGAATTGGAAGCCTACATTGACGCGTTCTATCATAAAAACATCATGTCGGCGAACAACAAATCCGACTGCAAACGTACTCGCAGTGAGATGGGCTCAAGCGACATGGATGACTCATCCTCCGATATCCGTGAGTCCCTGAACGCGATAAAATATCAACTCCAGAAGCTCAATCTACTTGAACAACTGACAATTGATGTCAAAGACTTAAAAGCTTCTGTCGAGTTTAACAACTCACTCATCGAGGTGCTAAAGGCTGACAATGCCTCTCTCAGGATGGAAGTAAACGATCTTAAACGTCTGACAGGGGAACTACAAAAAGAAAAAGTCAAAATGTCTAATGCCATTCTCGACCTTCAATGCAGAAGTATGAGAGACAATATAATCATACATGGGCTCTCCGAAGTCCAAAATGAAACTTACCATAGTTCAGAAGAACTGTTAAAGTCATTCCTGGCAGGCAATCTGCAAATGCAGTCGGAGGAAATCGAAGCTATCCGCTTTTCCCGCGTCCACCGCCTGGGGAAATTCAAACCGGACCAGCAGAAGCCCCGTCCTATCGTGGCCAAAGTCATCGACTCTAAGATGAAGATTGCCGTCATGTCCAAAGCAAAAAAACTGAAGGGATCCTCGTATGCCATCAGTGACCAGTATCCTGCAGAGATCATGACCAGACGCAGGCTGCTGTATCCGATCATGGCGCAGGCGAGACAGAACAACAAGAAGACTCGCTTAATCGTTGATAAACTCTATATCGATGGCAAGCTGTACAGGAATCCACGCATCACAGACTGGCTTTATGGTAGCAAAGAATTAGTTTCGCACGAGGATGAGGAGGACCCACGGAGTCTCACTGTTGGCCACTGTACACAGCATGCTACCCCAGCTGATGTAAACACGGACGACCGCTGATGACGTCAGCCACGCGACGGCATCCCCATTACCATGATAACCGTGGTTACCACTGAACACTCCATGCAGAACGCTGCGTGATATCAGTTCCTCTATTTCGTATGTATCCATCTGTCTCTTGGCCTCACTACTCTATCCACTCTCAGACAATAACTTTGATAAATGTGACCTGATCTCTCTCTCTTTCTCTTTCTCTTTCTTTCTCTCTTTCTCTTTTTACTCCAGTTATTATCATGGTTTTTCTGTTTCATTTTTTTTTTAATCATTTATATTAATTTTTTTCCTCTTTTTTTCTTTCTTTTTTCCATTATTATTATTACTATTATTATTTTTTTTTTTATTATTTATTTATTTTTTTTTTTTCTCTTCTCATTTTGGCTAGGTAAATGCGTTTAACTTTGGACAACTCACCGGCATGCTTGGGCCTATGGGTTTAAGGCTAACATGGATGGCCTTGGGTTATTTTTGTTTTTTGTTATCTTGGGTACCATTTCTTTTTGTTTATGTGTTTGTTTATGTTTGTCTAGTGCATGTCCTGTCTATATATGTCTGCCTTGTGTATGTAATCATCAACACACTGCACTTTGTGATCTATGCAGGTGGTTTTGTGACAGTACTCCTAAACTGCAAATATCTATATGGATAGTGCGAAAGGGCTTAAAATTATACACATCAATATCAGGAGCCTTAAACATAAAATTGATCTATTTAGACCATGGGTTGAGCAACACAAACCTAATATAATTACATTATCTGAAACCTGGCTCAACGACAAGATATCTAACAATGAAATCAAATTAACAAACTATGTCCTATATAGAGCAGATAGAGGCACAAGGGCCGGAGGTGTAGTCACATATGTCTCATCCAATCTTGCTTCTGAGCTAGTTGTGCCCACAGTTGAGCCTTTACATTTTGAAAGTATTTTTGTGAAAGTCATACTACACGAAAGCAAATATTTAACAATTGGAAACATTTACAGGCCCCCTTCAGCTCCAGCTGATTCCTTTAACTGTATAGTATCCACCATCAACTCCATCAAAGATAAAAATGAGCTGGTACTCCTGGGAGATTTTAATAAGGATTGGGCAGACAAATCCGCTAATACAGCTAAGAACACTATGAGGATTTTGAACTTAGCACAACTTATTAGTGTGCCCACTCGAGTCACGCCTACTAGTCAATCCTTACTCGACTGGATTTTGGTGTCACATCCTAACAGATACATCAAATCAGGAATCATGTCTGACTGCTTTAGTGACCATTGCACTATTTTTTGCATTTGGAAAATTAAATTACCCAAACTCCCTCCAAAACTAATCAAAATTAGGCAAGATAAGAAACTCAATATTGACGCATTTATTCATGATCTAATCTCTATTAACTGGGACCGTTACAAAATCATTTCTAATGTTCACGATGCATGGGAATTTTTACACTCTGAACTTACAAAAATTATTGACAAACATGCCCCCTTCAAAACTCTTAAAGTCAAGGGCAGTCATCTTCCTTGGATCACATCAGATCTTATAAGCATTTTCAGGCAGAGAGACAAAGCATGGGCTGTGTATCGCAGGACAAGAGATCCTGCTGACTGGGAGACATACAGATTGCTGAGAAACAAAAGCAAAACTGCTACTAGAAACTCAAAATCACATTACTATAATGAATCCCTTACCAGCGATTATAAAAATCCTAAGCAATTCTGGAAAAAAATTAAAACATTAACCAATGCACCTGACAAATCTGTTCATCATAATCAGCTAAAAGTCAACAACACCATATTACACAATCCTCTTCCAGTAGCTCAAGCCTTTAATCAACACTTCTCCTCAGTCTGCAGTGCTACATCTGATCCCTATGTCCTTGACAATACACCACGCTGCCCCAGCACATTCTCCTTCAGGAGAGTCTCACCTGTTGAAGTCCTGAATGCAATCAAAGAGCTTAAAGCATGTAGTAGTCCCGGCTTAGATGGTGTTGAAGCCAAATTTTTGAAACTTGCGCAACACATTCTCATGTACCCTCTCTGCGACCTTTTTAATTTATCCCTCTCTACCCATGACATACCCTCTATTTGGAAATGGTCACGTATCACACCACTCCACAAAGCAGGCAACCAACTTGATCCCAACAACTACAGACCAATATCAATTATTTGTTCAATAGCTAAAGTCTTCGAAAAATTAATCTACTACCAACTGTTCACTTATCTCACCAAACACAATATCTTGTCTCCTGTTCAATCTGGTTTTCGTCCAAATCACTCAACAACTACTGCCCTACTTAAACTTACCAACGACATACACTCTGCATCTGCTAATCGCAAAATTACCGGTGCAATATTTATTGACCTTACTAAGGCATTTGACCTTGTTGATCACTACCTACTACTGGACAAACTATATTCTATTGGTATGACACGAAATTCTTTACTCTGGTTTAATGCATATCTGCATAATAGAAAACACTGTGTTGTCATTCAGGGCACCAAATCCGACCTAGTAGTTCAGGAACGTGGCGTGCCGCAGGGCTCAACCCTAGGACCACTCTTGTTTTCAATATTTATTAATGGTCTTCCTTCCCTTTTCTCTGGCTGTAACTGTCAACTCTATGCTGACGACACAGTCATATATACTTCACAACTTAACCTTTCACAGACTCAGTCAACATTGCAGGTCAATTTCAATTATCTAGAATCATGGCTCATAGCGAATAAATTACTTATCAACAAAACTAAAACAAACCTGATGCTCTTTGGTACCAAACAAATCTTACAGCACAAACTAACAATCAATCTTTAAATATTTCTTGCCTTGATGGTACTCAACTGTTTAAAGTTCAACAAATTAAATATCTTGGCCTTTGGCTTGACCCTAATCTATCATTTAAATTTCATATTGATAACATTGTCCGGAAAATCAACTTCAGCACTGGTGTTCTCTACCGTAACAAAAAATGTTTTACTTTTACAGTAAGAAAAAAACTTGTTCAACAACTCATATTACCAATTCTTGATTATGCAGACATAGTGTACCAAACTGCCACCCCTAAAGCAAACCTTTTCCCTCTCAATGCAGTATACAACCGCCTATGCAGATTTATCCTTGACTGTCCATATACGACCCACCACTGTACCCTGTATGAAAACCTCAACCTACCATCTCCCACTTCAAGAAGACAGCAGCACTGGCTGCAGTTTATCTTCAAATGCATTCACTTTACCTAGCCACAATATCTGAAACAACTGCTCATACCATACACATCATCACATCAACTTAGACACTGTTCACAGGTTTACTTTAATATACCCACATCAGCTGGCAAAAAATCATTTATGTTTAAAGCTCCCTGTGACTGGAACAACCTACCTGTCCATATCCGTTCGATAACGTCTTTTCAATTGTTCAAAACTGCGCTGTCCTCTCATCTTGAAACTACCTGCTCTTGCTTTCACTAATCATCAATATCATAATAATAGAACAATTATGCAATGATCCATCTGTTTTGTCTTTGTGTCTTGTTGTTTTGTTCTCGTTTATGCTGTGTTGTTTTGTGTTCTTTTGTTTTTCTGTCTAGTTGATTTGTCTGTATAATATTGTCTGTCTTTATGAAGTGTATTTGTATTAAGAGGACACCCTCGAAAACGAGATGGTTTCATCTCAAGGGATTGTTCCTAATAAAGAATTTACAACAAATATAACCTCCTTGGCGGAGGTAATAAACACGAGCCGGGAGGCGGGACTTCCGTTGACACACCAATATCCTTTCAGTAGATCACACTTTGTGATGTACTTGGACTTGCCGATCTGATTGATGCAATCATCCATCTGGGGGACTGGGTAGGAGTCCGTCTTGGTTACGGCATTCACTTTCCGATAATCTGTACAAAATCTGATGAAACCGTCAGGCTTCGGAACAAGGACACAAGGTGCAGCCCAGTCACTCTGACTATGTTCTATGATGTCATTCTCCAGCATTTAGGGCACTTCCTTTTCCATCCTTCGGGCCCTCTGCGGGTTGATGTGGTAGGGATGCTGCTTTATATGCGGCGCCTTCCCAACGTCCACATCATGTTTAGCAATGTGTTTCTTGCTGGGCACATCTGGAAATATGGCCTTATGTACCAGGAGGAGGTCCTTAAGCTGCTATCGGTCCTCACGAGTTAGGCGACTCAGCTTCTGTGGAAGGTTAACAAAGACCTCGGAGTTACTTAATCGGATAGGACGATCGTCTACCAGCTTCACTGCCTGAGGTTCCTCGGTCCTTCCAGTCTGGGAACAAATGCTGACAGTCGCGACCTCACCAGATCTCTGATGGTAACTCCTTCAGCTTGTTGATGTGGCACAGCTGCGAGGCCTTCCTCCGATCAGGAGTCCTGATGATGTAGTCCACATCGTTAACGTTACGGATCATCTCATACGGTCCGTGGAACCTTGTCTGCAGAGGGCTTCCAGGAATGGGCAATAATGCCAACACCCTGTCTCCAGGGTTGAACCTACCCTCCTTGGCATCTCGGTCATGTAGCCATTTCTTCTTTCGCTGCGCAGATTTGAGGTTTTCTTGTGCCAGTTCACAAGCCTGACATAGTCCCTCTTTGAACCTGGACACATAATCCAACAGACTCACATCCTCACTGGGCTCCTGCAGCCATCTCTCTTTCAACAGCTTCAGAGGACCAAACACCAGCTCAAATGGGCTGAATCCCAAAAATTCCTGCACCGACTCTTGGGTGGCAAACATGAGAAGAGGGATGCCCTCGTCCCAGTCCTTCTCATTCTGGAAGCAGTAGGTCCTCATCATGTGATTTAGAGTGGAGTGGAACCTCTCTAGTGCCCCATAGGACTGTTCCATGTTGTTCGGTCTGGTCATGGAGTACTCCAGACCCGAGAATCGAGCTGGGTGGAGAGAACACAATATTCTATTTACTGGAATTGGAGACAAAAAGAAAAGAAATGTATATGTGTTTAAATGCAGTGTACAGAAATAACTGGGAGGAATAGGAATGAGAACTACAGAGGCTTACAAAGAAAGCAAAACTCAATACAGTAAAGCACAGAAAAACACAAAACCTAAAGAATCTAATAAAATGTAAAATATACAAAATGAAAACTACAGAAAACACATTAAGGATGAAACAAACAATGCTCTTGGAAACAGGTTTAGTGCAAGGACCTAGAAAGACTAGGAGCAAAAACAGGTCTGTATAAATGAAGTAAGACAAAGAGTGAAGGGACACTGACTGTTTAAATGGGGAAGTCCTATGGTGAACAGGTTTATGTGGTCAGGACTCTGGTTAGCTGGAGTTAAAACATGGAATTTGAATCTGGAGCAGATGAAGAAGAGCCTGGTACAAATGTGAAAATCTGTGGCCCTCATTAAGCTGTGAAAATACAAAACTAGTAACTGCTCTTTAAAAACACTGGCTTATCCAAAGCATGTTTGCACTCCTGGACATTAGTGTCTCATATTCAAACTTTTTAGATAACGGGGGTTCAGTCTGCCACAATTTGCAGTATTTTTTTTGTGGATACTTGGAGGCTGAGAGAAGTTACTGCACTGACTAAAACTTTCCTTTTTCTTCTCTAAAATAGAGCCACCAGCCCCTGGGAGGGTGGAGGCCACTGATGTGAAGGGCAAATCAGTGACTCTGTGCTGGGAAAGACCAGTCTGTATGGAGGGAGTTCCTCACGAGATCCACATCACCTACAGGTGTGAGGCAGAAGGGCCCAGATTACAGAAATGTGCTCCCAACACCACCACAGCTGTGCTCTCTGATCTGAGGCCTGGGATGGAGTATACTTTCAACATCTCTACTGTCCTTCCCAATGGCAGCTGCAGCAAGACCAGCTCAGAATGCGTACGGACAAGTGAGTCATTTGTTCATTTGTAAATGCATATTTCATGTTTAATATAGTAAATTAAAACCTGTTGAATGTGACTTGATTAATGCAGCATCTCCATGGTTGGTGAGTTGCCAGCTATGAGAATTATCCTGTATATCAGTGGTGGGGAATGACTGAAATTGTTTACTGGGCTGTGACCTGTGTTCCCTCTAAACTCAGATATTTGAGCTGTGGAAAATTGTATCTGATCTTGCAAACTCTGAATTTCTCGAAAGCACATTTCCACTTGAGGACATCACAGTCTCTCTTGTTCAAAGTCCTTGGATCGTACAGATTTGCTAAACCACAATCTGCAGTACTTTTAAGGTGGTTCCCAATGACATAGGTTAATGAACAGGACCACTCCCAATGCACCTTCCTATTCATCCTCACATCTATATATATACGTCCCACATTCCCACAATCCCCGCTCATCTCGTTTCTTCATGGTTTACTCGTAATCAGAGAGCCCAGTGCACAGAAAGAGTTCGCTTACCTGTTTTATGGCCCCAATGACAGCAAGGGATGACAAAATTGTAAAACTTTAACAGATTTAATAAAACAAAGCCTGACTAAAATTGAAATATAAAAAATGAGATAGTTACAGTCCCTTGGTAATTGAGATGGGGTTGCTTTGTTGTGATGTCCTGGGAGAGGAAAATGCTCCAACACAGGCAAAAATCCACAAAACAAGCTTCACAGGTCTTGAAAAGAGTGACAGGTCTGGTCAAATGTACCCTTCCACTATTTCTTCTTGCAATTTCTCCTACTACTTTACTCTCTCAATTTTTCTCCTTATTTACTCTTTTCCATCCCCCTTCCACCTTCCAGACTTTTTCCAATCCTCTGGGACTTTCCCCTCTGAGGCATGCTTAGGACATGCCCAAAACCCTAGCTCCAGACTGGGCTTAACAAAAAAAAGTCAATACTGCCATCTAGTGGCTTTTGTTTTGCCCACATTACACCCGAAGCAAGGAATCCAAAATCCAACTGAGTCCCTCGGACGCAGAATTATTCCAAGACTCTCACGCTCCAGTGGAATTTTCCCAATCTGTTCCCACAACTGCCGTTTCTCCTCCATGCACCCACTTGCACTCTGCCATCTTTGTACCTCCGCCACGAGGCAGTACCTGTTCGCCCTAACCGGTGTGCTCATATTCCGAACTATGCTCTCCCCGCGATGAAGGCCAAGGCCATTCTCCTGATTGTGCCGCAGGAAAATCCAGCTGGCAGTCTCCAGGGCCTTCACGCAGCAGCTACACCCCTCGCCAACCGCAGCGCCCAAAAGTGAGAGCCTGTGGCTCCCCTGCAAGGCTTACCACGGCTCGCACTCCAGGCTCATTCGAAGCTCCGTGTTGGAATGTCACCAGACTCCATCGGGCACTCAAACTGAAGAAAATCCTCTTCTACTGCTCCGATAACAAGGCCAGACTACTAAAATTATACACCGACTCCCTCGGTAACCCAGCTGGTCCCCCTCATCTGCCAACAACAGACCACACAGCACTTCCGGGTTCCACCGACAACGTTCCCAGCGCCAACGTTCCTAGCGCCAACGTCATCACGCTTGACAACGTCCTCTATGCTCCAGATTCGGCAGAAGCCACTCCTTCCTCAAACCAGCCAGTTTCCCCCTGTACCTTCTCCCTCTGTCTACGACCTCTTTTGTCTCTTTTCATCCCTTGTTTGGTCCATGTGTTCGCAGGCTGCACTTCTGCCCCATGCACATGCGTCCCCCCCCCCTCCATCCTTTCCGCCAGGCGAAACCCTGCTTCTGCACTACTTCAGCCCTCAACTGAATTCTCCAAGGCTCTAGCAGTTACGGTGTTAACCCACCTACACCCAGAGAAGCACCTGCTGTTGCTTCATCTGCTCTCTTTTCCACTGCATTATCTTTCCCCGCCGTCTTATCCTTCCCCGTTTCCTAATGTTATTAATTCTGTGCTTACTCCTACAGGTCTGCCTCTCCCATCAACTACTTCGGCTTGACCCTCGCAGTTTCCCTCGCCACAGTTTCAGTACAGACTAGACACCGCAATCAATCTTACTCGGCTCATTCAACCATCCTATTTCCGCATTCATATTTCAGTCGCATAAAACAAAACTCTAAACCATCTTCGACCCCGCTCAGCTCAAACACCCGACCCCTGCTTGTTCCAGGGAGCACACTGCAACCATGCTCGCATTTGCCTTCTCTCTCTACTGGGACACAATCTGCCAATACCATCTTCATCGGAGGCAAGAACTGGACTATCACCTTACACTCGTTCTCGATCTTGCTTTACACTTCGACGGTACGGTAAGCAATTGCCTGTTGGCTATGTTGATTTAATTGATGTAACCCCGCATGGATGACAATCTGCAAAAAATCCGAAACTTTCGCTGACTTTGCAGCAATTATTTTAGCCATCACTCAGCTTTACATCATACCTAACAACGCCATTTAGCTGACACTTTATTCAGACTGTCGAGCAGATTCTCATGGCTTATTGCTCTATGAGCCTCGGAAACTAATTTTCGCAAATCTGTGCTGTTTCACGAGCTACATGAGCACATGAATTATAAAGACATGTTGATATTTTTTTTTGTCGTCATCAGTGTGCGGAAGAAAATGCCTTATAATTTGGTAGTGCAATGCATAACACGGCTTTCAAAAAATAAATTAGACTTTCGTTGGTTCTACTAATTCGTCTGAGCAACTCTTGCTAAATATGCTTGTTGTGTTCTTTCCAAATTAAATGTCATACAATTATGGTGCTGTTGAATGATTGCAATGTTTATTCCAAAGTTGCCAAATCATTACAAATGCTAATGTACTTTGCCTCACTGGCAAACAGCCACGGATACTGCACGTGTATAAACCTCATGGCCACTTGCTGTGGCGCAGCTCACTAGCGCTTCGTTAGCGCTTCGGTTATTGGTGCAGTTTGCCTCGCGGGCAAACATTGACAGATACTATGCGTATCCTCCTCACAGCCACTCGCAGCGGTGCAGCTCATTAGCGCTTCTTTAGCGCTTCGGTTATTGGTGCACTTTGCCTAACCGGCGAACATTCATCGATGCTACGCGTATCCTCCTCACAGCCAGTGCAGTGGCGCAGCTCACTAGCGCTTTACTAGCACTTTGGCTATTGGTGCACTTTGCCTCACCGGCAAACATTCACGGATACTGCACGCGTATCCACCTCACGGCCACTCGCAGTGGTGCAGCTCACTAGCGCTTCGGTAGCGCTTCGATTATTGGTGCACTTTGCCTCACCGGTGAACATTCACAGTTGCCACGCTTATCCTCCTCACGGCCACTCTCAGTGGCGCTGCTCCCTAGCGCTTTGCTAGCACTTTGGCTATTGGTGCACTTTGCCTCGCCTGCAAACATTCACGGATACTGCATGCGTATCCACCTTGTGGCCACTTGCAGTGGCACAGTTCACTAGCGCTTCGCTTATGAGTGCACTTTGCCTCGCCAAAAAACATTCACGGATACTGCACGCCTATACACTTCATAGCCTTTCGCAGTGGCTAGGTTCACGCTCTTGGCTGTGGCCCCAGCAGTAAGTGTCCATATGGATAAGTATTCACAAATACATGCAACTTACTCAGACCGCTAGCTGTGGTCATTTCATGGTTCTAAGCTAGCGCCTTGGTATAGGAGCACGACGCCTAGTGGCACTATCACAGATACTTTGCTAGTGTCGAGCTCTCATCCACTAGCAGCATCACCGCTCATCCGCAGCTTGTCTAATTACCCTCCTCTCCTTTATCTAACCATCCTGATCCCAACTTCATCCGTTTCCTCATTCATGGCTTTACCCACGGTTTCCACCCCGGTTTAGTCGCCATTCCCGATCACTCCTCCTCATGCAGTAATTTACAATCCGCTCTAGCAGAGCCTCATATCGTAGAAAAGCTTATAAAAGACAAAGTCGACACGGGTTTCATGATCGGACCCTATACCGCGCCACCTCTTCCCGTCCTTAGCATCAGCCCTATCAGGATCGCAACCAAAAAATATTCGAGGAAAAGTAGTTAATCATATACTTAGCATGCTCTCACAGTTCTGCTCTCCCCAGTATCAACAGCCTTATCCCAAATAATGATTTCTCCATGCACTACTCTTCCGTGGACTACGCTATCACTCTCATCCACGTCGCCGGTCGCTGCGCCTAGTCGGCTAAAGCCGATATCACAACGCTTTTAAGGTCATCCCACTCGACCCACTTTATTGGGGATTTTTTTTTTTGGTGTTTCCTGGAAGGGGCGCTATTACTTCGCCATTCGTCTCGCTTCACCCCATTATCGTTTTCTCCCTCATTTGGGGTCACGAAAAGGCCGCCAAATGTATAACCGTACATTCTGACAATCCGACCACAGTAGACACCATAAACAAAGGCCTTTCCCGCTCCCTCTCATTCAAGCCGCATATATTCCCGGCTATAAAAATGCCATTGCTGACACCCTTTCTCGTTTCTCTTGGCAGAGATTCAGACGCATGGCGCCGCACTCAGACATTCACCCCACTCTGGTTCCTCCATTTTTGTGACCGTCTACCCCTGAATCCACAACTCGAGCCATTTGCCTCTTTATCTTGATATGCCGTTCTAAACAGGTTCGCGTCACGCTCACTTTCCTCATACCTCACAGGATGCAAGCAATTCAAGAAATTCCACTGAGCCCTCCTACTTCCATTCCCGGCCCTCAAATTCGTTTTCACCATAAGCTTTATTTCGAACATTCCCTCCGTACACCACGTCCGACCAGCCTCAATACAAGTCTACCTCAGCGACATTAAGCTCTTCGTCAAACTGGCCACTGGATATCCGTTTTCATCTATTTCCCATTCTCACGTGCAAACACTCCTGAAAGGTTTACGTAAACAAGAATCCCTCGCTCCGACCAAACCTTTAACCCTGAGCAGACCTCCTCCCTCGCTGCATCCAGACGCTGCACTCAGGGTACCATTCTCCTTCCACAAATTCCACTCCAGAAGCCATGTTCCTATTAGCCTTCTTTCGTTTCTTGAGATGTTCCGAGTTCGCTCCGCTCTCCACTAATACTCATCCTTCTCATCATGCCAGCCTAAACGATATCTCATTCTACTCCACGGACTTCCTCAAGTTCAAAATAAAGAGTAGTAAATTGGATCAGTTCGGCATTTCTCAGCCCATATTCTTATTTCACCTAGACTCTGCCCTCAGTCTGTTTGAGCCAATATCAAACTACGTCACCTCAACATACAATAACCACACTTCTTCCCAAGACCCATTATTTACAACTGACATCGGGGCCGTAGCCACTCGCCGCTGGTTCCTCATGTTTAAATTAGATCCAATATTCTGCCCAAATACTTCTTCAGGCATTCTTTCACATTGGTGCCGTCACCACAGCATCTAAGCAAGGAGTGCCGGACCACCTGATTAAAATCCTCGACCGCTGGACATCAAACTCTTACGCAAGCTATATTTGCAGTAATATTGACGACGTACATAGAGCCCATCTCTCGTTGATTCATTAACAACTTTTGGGGGCTTAGGGGCCTACACGGACTCCGACGAGAGATGCGAGCCCCACCCCGAGTCTCGCCACCTGGGGGTGCCCAACGTTCACACAATCACAGATTAAGTCCATACAACATCACATTCGCCCCGATCTCCTATCCGTCGTTCCACTGAATACTCTCCTCCACTTTGGGAGTGGTCCAAAATTGGATATTTAGAGGCTCAGAGAAGTTAAAGCACTGACTGAACACTCACTCTATTCTCTTATATAGAACCTTTTGCTCCAGGGAGGTTGAAGGCCACTGATGTGGAGAGCAGTTCAGTTAGACTCTGCTGGGAAAGACCGGTCAGCATGGAAAGAGTTCCTCACGAGATCCACATCACCTACAGCTTTGAGGGAGAAGAGCCCAGATTACGGAAATGTGCTCCCAACACCACCACAGCTGTCCTCTCTGATCTGAGGCCTGTGATGGAGTATACTTTCAACATCACTACTGTCCTTCCCGATGGCAGCTGCAGCAAGACCAGCTCAGAATGCGTACGCACACGTGAGTGACTAAATGTGTAGCTCTGAGATTGCATTTGAAAAATTTTATTCATCAGTCATAACATTTGCTTATTTATCATGAATGTTATAAGCTAATCCTTTGTCTGGTAGTTTTTCTGATTAGAATATTTACTGCTACTATTTTTGTATTGTTCAGTTGCAAAAATATAATTAAACTTAGCACTGAATCCTAGAATTTTATCTATTTTTGTTCAACAGAATTGAATGTTTGAAAATTGTACAATTGATCAGGGCGGGATGATGACACTTCCGTTTGACGACGTGTCTACCATTATGCAGCCGGTGACAATACAGAAACAGCCTCTCATTGTCCTGCATGATTTTGTTTTTCTGCGCCTCGGATCTGAAAAAAGTTTGCTTTCATTGCACTGTTTACTATATTAAACATATTAAACATCAGTCTGGCCAACAGTTATATAGAAAGTATTTGTAGTGAGGTAAGGTCCATATATTTGCTTAAATTAGATGTGTTGGGTTTGAAACAGCGTCCTCATCGTCTTCCTTCCGACACGTGTGCATTGATGATCCAACTTAGTGGCCTAAAATTTACAATGCTATTTTTTCTCATCTATGAAATATGATCGAGCACATGAAGATTAAACACAAGACTATTTTCGAATAAGCGTTTTTATTTGGGGCCGGGCATCCTAAGCTGCCCAACAACAACTCAACCATATGTGCTACAGATTTGCAACTTTCAACAAAATGTAGCCCCAATAGTGAAGAAACTTTTGTACTCAAAAACTGTAAAACTCCTCCCACAATTTTTGCTCAATTGACACCAAACTTGCTACAGAGAATCTTAAAACTGTCCTACACAAATAATCTATGCAGATTTTTGATTATTTGAAAATTGAGTCGACAGTGCATCAAAATGTTTGACTGTAAACGGTATTGTAAACATATAATTGCAAATTCTTGCTAAATACATTTTCAATGTTCATTAATAAAATGATAAAATTTTGAAGTCGTGGTAGATGATGTTTGGAACAGAATTTTTTCTCAAAAACTGAATTTACAGTATTTTGAATTTTGCGCTCATGCAAACAATTGGAGTCAATGCAAAAATGGCATTTTTAAAAATCAGTTTTTCACTTATGGAGCCAATAAATCATTGATAAAAACAAATTATCAACAACTCCATGCTGTCTATATGCAATTTGTGCATTTTTGACTTAATAACTGAATTTTTGACAGCCATTTGAAACCTGCCTTTACACACTAACAGCTGTTGTCTTGCATACGGGCGACTGGCTTAGTCAATTTGTGAAGCTACATGGGAGATTTCCATTAGCCAGTTAGCTCAGTGAGCAGTGGCGGGTCTAGAACTGGGAATTTGTTATGATTCTGTATCTGTCTGGGTCTGCATTTATTATTTCTCATGTTTATTCATCCATTCCATTTTTGCATTGCACATTGTCTCCCCTGTAATGTCTGATGTGATTTGCGTCATCATGCCAGTGCACTCCCCTGTCTGCGTGCAGTCACGCTTCGGGTGATTTCGGAAGTTTTCCGGTATTTCACAAACTTTCTTCCCGCTTTTCTGAAATTACCATATTAATTAACTGTTAGGCTGCTTGGTTAGTACTAGTAATTTTACTGTATAGTAATCGCTTTGTCTGTGCAGTAACTAACTAACTAACAATCACATATTTTGATTAGGTGTGTAGATATCACTGTTTGCAAATATAACTAACTCTGCCCTGCTCTGTAACTCCGCCCCTTTTGCTTTCCCTGTTCTCCGCTTTGATTACTGCTCACACACCTCAGGTGCGTCTCTCTCTCTGTCCTGGGATCTTAACTGTGCACTTAGAACTCCTTGACCGGAGCTGTTTATCTGTCATAGGCTGTCTGCGTGGATCCTGTCCGCGTTTTGGTTTTTGCCCATTGTTTGTGGTTTAGGGCTTCCCCATGTGTGCTTACCTCTGTAATTAGTGTTATCCAATTCACCTGTTCCCTGTATAGCATGTGACTTCACTTTTGTCTATTTAAAGTCTTCACTGCAGTTCATTCCTTGTCTGAACGTTGATCAATTCTCATCTGTGCAGAGCGCCTTGTATACCTTTTGTTAATTGCTTCTTCACGACTGTTTTTGCCCGACCTCGCGTTTACCATTGCCCTTCTGTTCTTGTTTTGCCTTTTTGGATTTTGACCCATTTTCTGTCTGACTACGTTTTCTGTTTTTGGATGCGCTGTGTATGACCCTCTGCTCTGGATTACGACTTTGCTTTTTGGATTTCGTTTTTGGCTCGGCAATCCTTGTGCCTTCTGGTCCTGACCCATTTTGTAATAAACGCTTACGATGTTTGGATTATCCCAGAGTTGCGACTGGTTCCTCTGAGCGCATCATCACAGAATTGGGGTGGCACAAACACGTCCCTTTTAGTCCTGGCAAGTTCTCAATGATTTTCCTTCATTGACGCGTTTTCCAATCATCGTAATTGGCAACTGAAGACATGCTTTCTCTCCATATGCGATCTAACAGCAATGAAATCATGGGGTAAATTCAGTACAGAAAAATAATTTACTTATTAATAGGCCAGTGCTTTGCGTTGATTGAACTGGTCCGCGTTCCAGTAAAATATTGCCTTTCAATCTCGGTATTGCGTGGGTTGATGAAAAAAACATTTGTCTTGATGTGTAACCTGGTCAGCATTCAACACAAATCACGTCTTTATAGCTTGCTAGCTCAGCATGGACTGAACCCAGGTTTATCCAACACTTCCCATAAGCCAAGGGCATGCCAGGGTTGTCAACAAACATGGCGCTCCCCCCTCTCGTGGGGCAGAGGCATTGAACGTGTAAACACCGCAGAGGATAATACCACATCTCCCTTTCTTTTAAACCTTCTCACGGTATAATATTATATTACGGAACTTTTATATTGTCTTTATATTGGGTTAACTCAAACAAACAATTACCCAACTGTTATTCAACCCCCCCCCCCCCCCTCTTTTTTATAAACTATAATGCGTTCGGGGGGGGGGGGGGAATCAAGAAAATTCCAGTAAGGGGGATGAGCTTGAATCACCCCAAAACCCTCCAGCGTTACAGCCTGTCAAATACAAAGAATTATTTCATTAGGCAGTAAAGTCTTTCAAATATGGTGGCAGACGGCGCACATGCTCAGGATAGTGGTGCAAAGAGGCGGGAGGTGATACTGATCCCCCAAAGCAGCCTCCTGCTGTTCCTGCTGGTCAGGGACGGCAGGCTCTGGCTGAATCTCAACATCTGGCAGATATGAGGCCCCTGCGATTACGCCTCACTGTCCCACCATTCACTTGCATGTAGTAGAACCGTGGCGTGTGGGCAGTCTGAAGCAGTCACTTTTCGGTTACTGTCCCTCACCCACCCAGTGTCCCCTCGGTGTAGTGTTGGTAGCGTTTTGGGTCTGTGACGTGCATCGAAGTGAGTCTTTTGTGCTACCTTAGCCTACTGGTCCCCCTTTGAGAATGTGGCAAGGTCAGGCTATGCAGGAGCGAGGAGTGACGAGTGGGTTGGCACAGTTGTGTGGAGTCGCCACCCTGAAAGGAGCTCTGAAGGGCTGCAACCACTAGCAAGGGGTGTAGAGAGGTAGGCTAGCAGGGCCATGTAAGGGTCTGATGACTTCCTCAGGAGTTGTTTTGCCGTGCGCACGGCACGTTCGGCTGCACCATTGCCCTGAGGGTACAGGGGTCTGGATGTCACATGTTCAAAGCCTCAGGCCTCTCCAAACTGTTCGAAAGTGTCAGATGAGAACTGGGGCCCATTGTCAGTAATTAACCTTAAAGGAACCCCAAATCGAGCGAACCAGGACTTAATTCGCTCGATCACTGCTGCAGACGTTGACAACAGTTTTGCAACTTTAATGAACCTCGAAAAATAATCAAACATAACAAGGTACATAGAATTTTCTAGTTGAAAGAGGTCTGCGCCAATTTTTTGCCATGGGCCATGTTGGGTTTCGGAAGGGAGGAGAGGCTCTTGGGGTTGTAGCCTGTATTGAGAGCATTTTTGGCACTTTTCCACGGTCATTTGTAGCTGCTTACTAAGACCTGGCCACCAAACAGAACACTTTGCCCTTTCCCTGCATTTTGTGATGCCTTGGTGGCCCACGTGAAGTCTCTCTAGAATGTCCCTCTGCTTTGAAGCTCGTATGACAAGCCTAGTTCCCTTGAGTAACAGCCCCTGTACCACAGTGAGTTCTCCGGCGACAGCCCAGAATGCTTTCAGGGCATTATCCCGCTTAATGCCCTCTGGCCACCCATTCAGACAATATTGCATCACCTGCCCCAACAGCTCATCTGCCTGCTATGCTATTTTCAATTCCACTAGGTGCCCCTCTGTTACAGGAAGTGAACTAAATTACAGCGTTTACGTACGCCTCTATCTCCTGCCCTGCCACGCCGTCCCCAGGTGAATATGTAGGAGTGATTGGTGCTCTTGAAAGTGCATCAGCCATAGCAAGGCTTTTACCTGGGATGTGTGTAATAGAAAAGTGAAACCACATGAGTCTCATCCTGAACCGCAGGATGCGAGGTGACAGCTCGTCACGTTGTTTTGTTTTTAGGAGGGCAAGGAGGGGCTTATGGTTGGTTTCAACTTGAAATGTTGTCCCCAGTAAAAAAATCTTTAAAGCGCTCACAGGCCCATGTGATTGCTAGGGCCTCCTTCTCTATTTACGCATAGCGCTGCTCAGTTGTATTGAGAGCCCGGGAGACATATGCAATGGGGTGCCAGTCAGAGTCTGGTCATCGCTGGAGAAGACCTGCTCCTAAGCCATAAGAGGAAGCATCAGCAGAGACCTTAGTCTCATTAGAAGGGTCATAGAGTGCCTTACTTGGTGGAGTTGACAGCTCATTTCATAGGTTGTGGTAAGCCTGGTGTTGTTGGGGCCGTCAATACTAAGCACTTTCCTGATTTAGGAGGTCTCAAAGTGGTTTGGTTTTCTCAGCCAGGTTAGGAATATATTTTCCTAGGTGTGTGACTAGACCAATAAAGCGGCGGACCTCCGCCATAGTTTTTTTATCAGCCATCTGTTTTAGCACCCTAACTTTGTCAGAGTCTAACCTGACGTCACTGCCATGCTGTCCCAGGAATTTGACCTCTCTCTTTGCAAATTCGCACTTTGTATTCAATGTGAGGCCTGCCTTATGCCGCCTGTCTGGCACCGCCAACACAAGAATGCCATCAATCTGGCAGACAACACCCTCTAAACCCGTCACTAACTGCGACATACGTCTCTGGAAGTGTCCCGGGGCAGAGGAAATGCCAAAAGGTAGCCTATGAAAACAAAAACGCCCAAAAGGGGGGATAAATGTGGTTAAAAGCATTGACTCAGGAGAGAGGGGTATCTGCCAAAACCCTCAATTTGCATTAAGCTTTCTAAAGATCTTAGCATCCTTTAATTGGCCCAGTGTGTATTCCACACTTGGGAGAATGTGTCGCTCGCGACACACATTGTCATTCATCTGAGTGAAGTCAACACAAATCCTCACCTTTTCCTTTCCTTTAGGGACCACCACCATACCTGCACATCATTCAGTGGGCTGCGCGACAAGTGAAATGATGCCTAGGTCTTCCATCCTGCAGAGTTCCTCCTTAACTTTTCTCATAAGGAGGAGAGAAAGTCATCTAGGAGTGGACAGGGCAATGGGCTTAGCATCAGGGCGGAGGACAATGTGATATTCCCCCTTAAGCTTCACTATACCTTCAAATAAACCTGGGAAACACCTTTTAGCCTGCTGCTCCATGCTGCAGGGAGAGGATCTGACACTGTTGACGTCTGCTCTAGTAACCAACCCTAGGGTGGTGATAGCAGGGCGTCCTAAAAGGGCTGTGCGGAGGTGACAAACCAGATAAACGGTCTGTTCCGAAGAACGGTGGCCTACTGTTCATTTTGCACAAAACATCCCCATTACATTTAACCTGCCACAGTTAGGACTATAGAGTGGTTTTGTAGTGTGTTTTAGGGGCGCTGTTTGAAGTTCTCTGTAGAGTGCATTGGGTATTACTGTCACCTCGGCCCCCTATCAATCTTAAACTGGATGCATTGACCATCTAGGTTAACCCCGACAACTCACGGCTCCTCAGCCCCCCCCTCAAGGAAACTAAGGAAAGCACCCTCCTCTTCAGGGTCCGGTGACTGCAGCGAAGTGACCCCTCTTCTGACAATTCCTGCACGTAACATCTTTTGCGGGGCACGATTGTCTGCGATGAGAGCCCCTGCCACACCATCCGCATGGCCTTGCAGCCTGGATGGGGGGTTTCAGAATCCTCCCCTCCTGAAAGGCATTTTCATCAGTACCTGAACGTGTAAAGTTTGAATTTTTAAAGGTATTCCCCTTTGCTGCCACTGCATCCACTGTTTGATCAGTCACGTTGGCATCCTCTAGTGGGCTTAATTGTTTCTTAACAGCCTCATTTTGAAGGGCTAGTTTTTTGGATTTTCTAATGTAAGACCTGGGTCCATTTGCAGCTTTTCTGATAATTTAGCATCCGCGAGACCAACCACTAGCCTATCCCTTATGAGTTCAGCACATATCTGGCCGTATTCACAATGTTCTATCAGTTCATACAGTGCTTTGATAAATTTGTTAATTGATTCGCTCGTTTCTTGGACTCACTTGTGAAACTGCCCACGTTCAAAGATTAAATTTATGCGTGATGAAGTGTTTGGATAGTTCAGTTTTTACCGTTTCGTAGTTTTTCAACTGTTCAGCTGTAATGTCTCTTCACTGGACGACGGATTCCGCCTCCGGTCCCATGGCGTAGAGAAGAGTGTTTATTTGCTTGTCTGGTGACTGCTTGTCCAATCCTGACGCCTGTCAGAAGCGCTCGAATCTGCTTATCCAGAGAGGCCATTCCTCTGGGCGAGTAAAGTCCAACTCTGATGGCGGGGCGATCTGGAAAAAAGCTTCTTCCATCATCTTTCGTTTACGTAGCGGTAGCTTTTCACTGTGGTGTGAATGCGCAGACGGTCTGTTAAAGGGACAATGTGTAACATTTACATTTTTTTTGCCAAAATCTAAGTCTGCATTCATATATATGTCATCATTGGTGTATTATGACCTCCGCTAATAATCTGATATATTCTTGTAAACAAAGAATTTTAGACTTGTTTCTACATTGGGAGGGTAAGCTGGTAGGGGAGCGCCATGACAGTCAGCCGTCTTGAAACTGTTGCCGCTGGCAAGGGACAAATAGCACCAAATGCGGAATAAATCTGCGTTTGCCCTGCCAGCCAGTGTGGAGTGATTGAGACACTGGAGGAAATCAGAAAGAGAGGTTGTCGCGGCGACTTTGAAAATCAGTACTACTGCAGCATAATGCAGGACCATACATATGCAGCAGCAGCACAGGAGACGGAATCCTCGTCCGCAAAAAAACGAAAAAGAGAATTGAAAAGGCAGCGCGACCGGCGCGCTCAAAAAGCAAGGATGAACATCGGGCTAGCCTTCCCCAGGTGGCGGGAGCTAATGAAGGAGAAAGATTTTCTAAGGGACGCTGAAGTTGCCAGCTTTCTCCTCGACAAGTAAGTCAACTGTACTTCCTAAATTAGCCTAAACACAACTTTTCATTCAGTTTGGTTACACAGTGTTGCTTGTTACTAGAGATGCACCGATCCGGTTTTTTCCCCATCCAATCCGATACCGATACCTGGGCTGAGCGTATCGGCTGATATCCGATACCGATCCGATAATACTGTTGAATGAATAAACCGTATACCTTGCCATGTGAGCGAGGGCAACAGACTTGACATAAACATTTAGCCTTGTTAAAAAAAATAACAAATTAACACAGATATAAATGTACTTTATATTATTTATTAACAAATAACAAAGTGTACATTAGCAGCAAAAAGAAATAAATAACACAAATATTATAAAATAACACAAACAAATACTTAAAAATGTAATATAGAATATAGCAGCTGGCTGAAACCCATCAAACAATGGCTTAACCTGTTCAAAAAATACAAAATAAGCAGAAGTAACATGTAAACATTTTGTGCAAACAGAAGTAGCTGAACCAAACAAACAGAAGTGGTTTAATTAACTTGTTCAAAATTACAAAATAAACAGAAGTAGCCTAAGACTTCCAAAAAATTTAGAAAATCAAAACAGGTAACTAACTTAAATAAAATTTAAGCATTTTTTGCTCACCTGACCTGCTTCGTCATCAACGACAGAGAGGGGCTGCGAATCCAAAACAACAAACTCCATAACCTTCTCTGTTATGTTTGTCGCTTTGTCGCACAATGTCCCGTGCCCAAAAGCTTCACGTGCCAAAAAGCCTCATTTGCCCAGACGTCTCATAATGGGACGAGGCTTTTCGGCACGGTGAGATTTTTCGGCACTGCACCGGCTGGCAGTTTCTCCCGTCTTTGCAGTGCATCCACCGAAGTTAGCTATTCATTGTACTCTGCTTAGCTCAGAGCTCAGCGTGCTTTTTAGCATGGTGCTTTTGGAGGAGCTTATTTAAGTTTGTGGTATTGAATTTACCAACTTTATCACCACCTCTTGCAACTGTCCCGTGCAGATATTGCATGTTGCAGTCGGACTTGTTGGCATATCAACTTTGAAAAGTTTCCAAATAGCAGACTTTGCTCGCTCCGGCGCTTTCTCCATGTTGCTCTGTGTTTGCTCATCACTAGCTGCTGTGCGTGATGACGCAACCGGCGTTGCAAACATAGAATTGAAGTGACTAGATGGCTGTACCTGTATTGCTGGGTATGATATTAATAAAAAAGAAATGACTGGATCGGAATGCTGGATCGGCCTCATTCACCCGATATGCGATCCAGCTAATTAGTCAATATCAGAGCCGATATCAGATCCGCGTATCGGATTGGTGCATCTCTACTTGTTACCATAAGCAGCATAATAGTAGATCTTTCTAAAATACTATTGTTATGGCCCCAATTTGTTATTACATTTACAACAACAGCAACAGCAAGGGATGACAGACACAGTTTTTAAAACTTAAACACATTTAATTTACAATGACTATAAAAACTAACTAATCTACTAACCAAGATTGATTTACAACAAAAACAGAAATATTTACAGTCCCTTTTGTGGGTTTCTTGGTGATGTCCTTTTCTGAGTGAAATGCTCTAACCCTGGCAAAAATCCACTATAAGCTTCACAGGTCTTGAACAGAAATGACAGGTCTGGTCACATGTATCCTTCTCCTTGCAATTTCTCCTACTACTTTACTGTCTCAATTCTTTTCCTTATATACTCTTTTGCAGACCCCACCCACATTTAGACCTCTTTTTTTTTATTTTTGGGGACTTGCCCCAGACATGTCCAGGACATGTCTAAACATAACCCAAGTCTGAGCTTAACAAAAAAAGGTAAATACTGCCATCTAGTGGCCTCTATTCACATTACACTATATCCTCATTGTTACAGGCGGAACTGTATGTTTACGAGGTAAACACCAGCTTTCGAAGCCAACCCACCGGCTTTTAGTGGTGGTGAAGCTGGTGGGTAGACTTTAGAAGCTGGCATTTACTGTGACTAAAAGCCGGCGTTTATAGCGACGAAAGCTTCTGAAACCACATAAACATACAGTCTCATAACTACGAAAGATGCTTATCTCCTAAACGTGTATGAAACGGCTAAACAGTTCCCAAAATGTGCTTCATTTTTGTCTTATAGGACTAAAGAATAAGCTATGCTTATGGTCATGTTTTAATAATGAGAAGGTGCCACCTCCTGTTTTCAGTGCATCAATTTTCCAGGCTCGATCGGAAGACTTAGTTTTATTTTTCATTCGCCGTCAGAGTTCTTTGTACTCTTTGACGGTTCTTCTTGTGCGGTCCTGAAAGAATGCTGTTATTGCACTTTATGATGTTGGCAGTGGCGCAAATCGAACGGGGAATTTGGGTGGGTTAGTTAGCTAGTTCTCAATCTTTTTCCTTTCCTTGATGCGTTTTCCAATTATTATAATTGGCAACTGAAGACACTGTTTCTCTACATATGCGATGAAATCGTGGGATAAATTCAGTGTACAGTGGCGTAGCCAGAACTGAGAATTGGCTTGCACAAAACATCCGTTTTAGACAATTATTAGTCCTTACCTGTTCTCAGTCATTTTCATAGTTTACAAAAGGTTCACCCCGAAAGCACTCCGTGCTTAATCGGAGAGAACAAGCAGCACCTGTTAAGTAAGGCGACAATCATTGATCTGGACGCGTGTTTGCTGCATTGAAATCAACGTTGTTAAAAATTGTAGACCTGTTGACTGTCACGCAAGTAGCTAGAGCCGCATGTATTTAACAGCAGAGTGCCACATTTTTTATCAACCCATGCAATACCGAGAGTGAAAGGCGATATTTCATCACAATGCGGACCAGTGAACTCGAGGCGAAGCATTAGCCTTTTAATAAGTACCTTATTTCTCTATACTGAATTAAGCCCATGATTGCATCGCTGTTAGATCGCATATGGAGATAAACCGTGTCTTTAGTTGCCAATGAAGCTAACTGGAAAACTCAATGAAGGAAAATGATCAAGAACTAGCCAGGACTAAATGTTGTCATAAAGGACGTGTCTGTGTCCCTTCCAATTCCCAGTTCGATTTCCGCTTCTGGATGCTGCTCCACGCAGCAGACTTCTTTTCGTTAGACTTTGCATCAGCCTTCCTGTCACAAATGACACCTGTCCGTGCTTTGACAGTCTCTATGAGGGTCCGCCTCATCCGACATTAAATCGCAAGAGACGTGATGCCATGGGGGGCAAAAGGAAATTATTCCATAAAGAACATTTGAAAAAGACACTCTAATAGATCCGAGAATAAATTTTTTGACTACCGCAAATGATCAATATATAATCTGTTGATTTCTCTCTTATAAATTGTCGGCGCCTTTTTCCAATTTTTGGAATTTTTTAATAATAAAAATATATTAATAATAGCCGTAGTTGCAATACGTGTTTAAAAAAGTGAGGCGCTAGAGTGCATTATTCGTTTGAATGTAATACACGATCCCACCGCTGGATGGGAGTAATTCCTGCACAATGTCCCTTTAAGGAAAACGTGATTGTTACCGCCGAAAAACTGTTTGGCTTCTCAATATATAAATCCCTTGGTGTGCGCACCGATTGAGGGTTGGCATGAGTCCTATTCAGCCACCTCTGACGCCGTGTTGCGTTAACTGGTCAGCATTCAATACAAATCACGTCTTTATAGCTTGCTAGCTCAGCATAGACTGACCCCATTCAACACTTCCCATGAGCCAAGGGCATGCCAGGGTTGTCAACAATCATAGCACTCTCCCCTCTAGTGGGGCGGAAGCGTTAGACATGTGTAAACACGGCAGAGGATAATACCACAGCACTTGGCAGTTAAATAGGATATAAAAAGCCTGCGGCTCAAGCCATTTGCTTGAGAGAGACGACAGGTATGCAATTTTGAACAACCTTGATTTAAATACAGAAAATACGCGTCCTGATGAATGATTGTCTTCTTACGTAATCTGGGAGAACAAGCAGCACCGGTTAAGTGTGGAGTGCACCCAGAGTGAACCTTTTTTTAATTATGAAAAGGACTGTCACTGAGCACAGATCAGGACTAATAATTGTTTTAAACAGATATATTGTGCACCCAATTCTCAGTTCTGGCTTCGCTACTGTTGCCTACTGAATTTAGCCCATGATTTCATTGCTGTTCGGTCATATATGGAGAGAGACCGTGTCTTCAGTTGCCAATTAGAATAAATGGAAAACACATCAATGAAGGAAAATGATTGAAAACTTGCCAGGACTAAAAGGGACGTGTCTGTTCCACCCAATATCCCAGTTCTCGTCCCGCCACTTTCATTGCGATAGAGCATAGTCTCTTGTGCCAGAAATTGTGAGTTCAAACCTCAACTGATGTAAAATGCACATTTGAATGCCACCTTTTTTTCCATTTTTGTACACTCTGCTTGTTGCTCAGATTTGCCTAATTTTGCCTCAAATTGCCCCGCCCCGACCCTTGCTGCGCAGCAGCTATAATTGCAGTTTACAATCTAGGCTAAACCCAAAAGTGATGTTGATTTTGCTGATTCAGGAACAGCCTTTGACAATACATCCTCGCAAAACCTGCAGCGCTCAGTGTAAACGGCGAGGAGCTATGAGTATCCCACTCAGGAAACCGCGCACAGCAAAATCATGAACGTTAGCGTCCTTTTGTCGGCTCTTGTAAAGGCAAGGCTTAAGTAAATGATTTAAAACGATATCTGGTTAGACATGTAAGAAATTAGAGATTACTTTGAAACCAATAAATTGACAGAAACTTTATACATTTATATTTGTAGTTTAAGGGAAATTTCAATAGAATGTTAGCCAAAAAACGTCCCACTCAGGAAACTGTTTGTTGAATCTTGTTGAATCTTTTTCATGAAAGGACTGCTAATGACTTTCAGAAACCAACCATTAATATCAAGGATGTGATTTTTCCGCTAATTCGGGGAATTCCGCTTTTTTATCTTCAAAATAAAAAAAAATAAATAAAACTTTTGGTTTTTCAGTCATGAAAATCCGATTTCATATCTACAGCACTCCGACTTTTAGTATTTCCATAATGGAATTGATCTTATGCATGATGCATTCTACAGTACTTCCGTTTTCAAATTGGCCAGCTAAGGCACACCGGTCAAATGTCATGCTGTGTGGGCAGAGGCCGCGGCGGCAAGTTTCAACACTGCGGAAAAGAAACGACTTGGATATTGCGGATATTCGAGACAACAGATAGCTTGTAGTATAGTAATAATAATTCATAGTCTGTATCCCTGTATTTTGTGAAGCCCATTCGGCTAGTGGAGCGAGGATGAAGCAGTCTTATAGCCTAAGTTTCAGCGGCGTGACTGGTTGACGGCTGAACACTGCTGCGTCCCTTTATGTAACTCGTCGAGACAAATGCTGCACACTGCTGGTAAGTTGCGTGGTTGGTTCAGTGTGTATCAGTATCCCCCGGGAGTGCGAGCGGCTGCTCGTCTTAGCTCTTTGACGCACCTTCGCCAGCTCCCATTAATGGTAGTATGGCCAGTCAAATCATAACATTGCATTATCTAAGCTTACCAACAAACCTGATGGACCTTTATTTTCCTACTTCACTTTCGCACGCGTTAATATGAAGCATTATCACCCTACATTTTTACTTCGGTGATGCTGAATTAATTGGTTACTGTGGCCAGCATACGCACGGGTTATCAGTGCTGACGCAGCTGGGCGTCTCGCTCCAAAGCTAAATTATGGTTATTTCATCAGCTGCCCAGCCAATCCATGACCTTTAGCAATATTAGCGAACCTATGACACGCAATATCGTGTCGTATAATTAAAGGTGCTTCAGGATATCGACGAGGAGCCCTTCCTCGTAGTTTCACTTTTGTTTTTTTTCATGTAAATGGAGTGTCATTGGACACCAAATATAGCTGAATGTGGCTAGTTAGTGACACTGTTTTCCGTTGTCGTTTGGCTTTTTCGCGACGTTAATATGTAATGCATAATATGTAATGCATATTTCCAGGAGTTACATCAGGATTGTGTTTTTAGTCAATAATCGGAGGCTGGAAAATACTCACAGAACTCATAGATGGTTTCTACAGATGATTGGATAAAGAAAAAAGATTTATTAGTGGTGTGTATCTACAGTGATTATGCTCTTATTTTTCATTTTTGCTTTTACCCAGTACATTCAGGTGTTATGGCCCCAATTTGGTATGACATACAAGACAGCAAGGGATGAAAGACAAAACTCCAAAACTTAAACAGATTTAATAAAATAAAGCTCTGACACTAACCTACAATTTACACACTACTGACCAAGATTGATTATATACAGGAAAAAAAAGATTTAAAGTCCCTTGAGATGGGGTTGCTTGGTGATGTCCTGGGACAGGGAAATGCTCCAACACAGGCAAAAATCCACAAAAAAAAACTTCTCAGGTCTTGAAAAGAGCGACAGGTCTGGTCAAATGTATCCTTCTCCCTGCAAATTCTCCCACTACTTTACTCTCTCAATTTTTCTCCTAATATACTCTTTTGCAGCCCCCTCCCACCTTTTTTTCAATTCTCGGGGGACTTTCCGCCTCAGACATGCCCAAACTTAGCTCCAGTCTGGGCTTAACAGAAAAAAGGTCAATACTGCCATCTGGTGGCGTCTTTTCACATTACACAGGGAAGTCTAAATTCATAAAAAACCCATGAGCATGTGACTTTGTGATATGATTTTGGAGTTGACTAAGAGGTCAATGATTTTATTAATAGATTGGTGATATTCAATTAATGTTATTTGACTTTTATTTGAGTTCAATAGTGGCAGATTTAATTCTTTACAAGCTTGGAGCAGGTGACAAATTTTGACTTGTCTTAGAAATCAAAGATTGCATGTGTTTGTTGGCTTGAATATACTTTGGATGATAATTCTGTTTTTTATTACCCCTCAGCCCTCAAGGCTGACTGGGTATTGCTATCCTTCGTGCGGTTGGGCGGGCGGGTGGCAGGCGGGCGGCGGGCGTCTCCAAAAACTTCGACATCGGGCTGAGGGGTATTCCGTGCATTGCACGCTTAATTTTATTTATTAAAAATAAAAATCACTAAAACCTAGGAGCTTTTAGGGGAGAGTAGCCCCCCCAGTATCCCCCCACCCCCACCAGGGCGCTGCCCTGGACCCTGCTGACTGCCGGTGAAATTCTCAGATAATTTCACTTCACCCAAATCACATCCCTGTAATATTGATGGCAGCAAAGATTTATAACATAATTAATCATTTCAAGATCATTTAAGTACAACCCCAATTCCGAAATAGTTCGGACAAAGTCTATATTGTGAATAAAATCAAATTGCAATGATTTTCAGATCACATGAGCCAATATGTTATTTACAATAGAACATAGACAACATTTCAGACGTTGAAACTGGGACATTTTACATTTTTATCCACAAAATGAGCTTATTTCAAATTTTCTGGCTGCAACAGGTCTCAAAAAAGTTGGGATACAGGCAGAAAAGGGCTGAAAAAGCAATTAATATATAAGAGAATCACCTGAAAGAACATTTAGCAAGTAGTTAAGTTAACTGGCATCAGGTGTGTAACGTGATTGGCTATAAAAGGGATGTCTAAGAGGGACTGAGTCTCTCAGAAGTAAAGATAGCCAGAGGTTCTCCAACCTGTGAAGGCTTGTGTAAAAGAATTGTGCAATACTTTAAAAACAATGTTCCTCAACTTCAAATTGCAAAGGTTTTGAAGGTCTCATCATCGGCAGTGAAAAACATCATCAAAAGATTCAGAGAAATCAGAAGATTCTCTGTGTGTTAGGGACAAGGCTGAAGACCTTTACTGGATGCCCGTGATCTTCAGGCCCTCAGACGCCACTGCATCACTCAACAGCATGATTCTGTCATTGACATTACTAAAAGGGCCGTGGTCAGAGGAGTCCAAATTTGACATTCTTGTTGGAAATCATGGGCGTTGTGTCCTTCGGACTAAGGAGGAGACAGACTACCCCTCTTGTTATCAACGTTCAGTTCAAAAGCCAGCATCTCTGATGGTATGGGGATGCACTAGCACATATGATGTAATAAAAAGCACCATGAATGCTAAAAGGTATATAAATGTTTTAGAGCAATAGATGCTCCCCTCCAGACAACATCTATTCCAGCAAAGGCCTTGTGTATTTCCGCAGGTCAATGCAAAACCACATACAGCAACTATTACAACAGCATGGCTTCGTAGTAAAAGAGTCCATGTGCTGAACTGGCCTGCCTGCAGTCCTGATCTTTCACTGATTGAAAACATTTGGAGCATAATCAAACGAAAAGTCCGTCAAAGGAGACCCAAAACTCACCCGCAGCTGGAAGCCTTTTTTTTAATTAAACAGTGGGATCAATTTCCAATGGCTAAACTCAAGAAACTTGTCTCCTCAATGCCCAGACGCCTCCACTCTGTGTTAAAAAGAAGAGGGGATGCTACACCACGGTAAACAGGCTCCTGTCCCAACTTTTTTGAGACATGTAGCAGCAATCAAATTTGAAATGAGCTCATTTTGTTGATAAAATTGTAAAATTTCTCAGTTTCAACATTCGCTATGTTATCTCTGTTCTATTGTGAATAAAATACTGGCTGGAGTGATTTGAAAGTCATTTTTGCGTTTTGATTTTATTCACAATTTACACTTTGTCCCAACTATTTCAGAATTGGGGTTGTACGTTGTAAATACGTCGTGCCAGTAATAAAGTGATCTGAGCAAATGGTTGCTAATTTCAGGGGACTCCAGTGGGACCCATCAGGATTAATTCGCCTAACTGCTTGAAGTCATTAGTCACAACGTTCTGGGCTTTAATGTCTTTTGGGTATGAAATGTCTTTTGAGGAAAAATACCCATTTTTGAACTAATTTTGTGGATAACTGCTTCAATGTGCCTTAGACGTTATAATTCGGGGAATTCCGCTTTTTTATCTTCAAAATAAAAAAAAATAAATAAAACTTTTGGTTTTTCAGTCATGAAAATCCGATTTCATATCTACAGCACTCCGACTTTTAGTATTTCCATAATGGAATTGATCTTATGCATGATGCATTCTACAGTACTTCCGTTTTCAAATTGGCCAGCTAAGGCACACCGGTCAAATGTCATGCTGTGTGGGCAGAGGCCGCGGCGGCAAGTTTCAACACTGCGGAAAAGAAACGACTTGGATATTGCGGATATTCGAGACAACAGATAGCTTGTAGTATAGTAATAATAATTCATAGTCTGTATCCCTGTATTTTGTGAAGCCCATTCGGCTAGTGGAGCGAGGATGAAGCAGTCTTATAGCCTAAGTTTCAGCGGCGTGACTGGTTGACGGCTGAACACTGCTGCGTCCCTTTATGTAACTCGTCGAGACAAATGCTGCACACTGCTGGTAAGTTGCGTGGTTGGTTCAGTGTGTATCAGTATCCCCCGGGAGTGCGAGCGGCTGCTCGTCTTAGCTCTTTGACGCACCTTCGCCAGCTCCCATTAATGGTAGTATGGCCAGTCAAATCATAACATTGCATTATCTAAGCTTACCAACAAACCTGATGGACCTTTATTTTCCTACTTCACTTTCGCACGCGTTAATATGAAGCATTATCACCCTACATTTTTACTTCGGTGATGCTGAATTAATTGGTTACTGTGGCCAGCATACGCACGGGTTATCAGTGCTGACGCAGCTGGGCGTCTCGCTCCAAAGCTAAATTATGGTTATTTCATCAGCTGCCCAGCCAATCCATGACCTTTAGCAATATTAGCGAACCTATGACACGCAATATCGTGTCGTATAATTAAAGGTGCTTCAGGATATCGACGAGGAGCCCTTCCTCGTAGTTTCACTTTTGTTTTTTTTCATGTAAATGGAGTGTCATTGGACACCAAATATAGCTGAATGTGGCTAGTTAGTGACACTGTTTTCCGTTGTCGTTTGGCTTTTTCGCGACGTTAATATGTAATGCATAATATGTAATGCATATTTCCAGGAGTTACATCAGGATTGTGTTTTTAGTCAATAATCGGAGGCTGGAAAATACTCACAGAACTCATAGATGGTTTCTACAGATGATTGGATAAAGAAAAAAGATTTATTAGTGGTGTGTATCTACAGTGATTATGCTCTTATTTTTCATTTTTGCTTTTACCCAGTACATTCAGGTGTTATGGCCCCAATTTGGTATGACATACAAGACAGCAAGGGATGAAAGACAAAACTCCAAAACTTAAACAGATTTAATAAAATAAAGCTCTGACACTAACCTACAATTTACACACTACTGACCAAGATTGATTATATACAGGAAAAAAAAGATTTAAAGTCCCTTGAGATGGGGTTGCTTGGTGATGTCCTGGGACAGGGAAATGCTCCAACACAGGCAAAAATCCACAAAAAAAAACTTCTCAGGTCTTGAAAAGAGCGACAGGTCTGGTCAAATGTATCCTTCTCCCTGCAAATTCTCCCACTACTTTACTCTCTCAATTTTTCTCCTAATATACTCTTTTGCAGCCCCCTCCCACCTTTTTTTCAATTCTCGGGGGACTTTCCGCCTCAGACATGCCCAAACTTAGCTCCAGTCTGGGCTTAACAGAAAAAAGGTCAATACTGCCATCTGGTGGCGTCTTTTCACATTACACAGGGAAGTCTAAATTCATAAAAAACCCATGAGCATGTGACTTTGTGATATGATTTTGGAGTTGACTAAGAGGTCAATGATTTTATTAATAGATTGGTGATATTCAATTAATGTTATTTGACTTTTATTTGAGTTCAATAGTGGCAGATTTAATTCTTTACAAGCTTGGAGCAGGTGACAAATTTTGACTTGTCTTAGAAATCAAAGATTGCATGTGTTTGTTGGCTTGAATATACTTTGGATGATAATTCTGTTTTTTATTACCCCTCAGCCCTCAAGGCTGACTGGGTATTGCTATCCTTCGTGCGGTTGGGCGGGCGGGTGGCAGGCGGGCGGCGGGCGTCTCCAAAAACTTCGACATCGGGCTGAGGGGTATTCCGTGCATTGCACGCTTAATTTTATTTATTAAAAATAAAAATCACTAAAACCTAGGAGCTTTTAGGGGAGAGTAGCCCCCCCAGTATCCCCCCACCCCCACCAGGGCGCTGCCCTGGACCCTGCTGACTGCCGGTGAAATTCTCAGATAATTTCACTTCACCCAAATCACATCCCTGTAATATTGATGGCAGCAAAGATTTATAACATAATTAATCATTTCAAGATCATTTAAGTACAACCCCAATTCCGAAATAGTTCGGACAAAGTCTATATTGTGAATAAAATCAAATTGCAATGATTTTCAGATCACATGAGCCAATATGTTATTTACAATAGAACATAGACAACATTTCAGACGTTGAAACTGGGACATTTTACATTTTTATCCACAAAATGAGCTTATTTCAAATTTTCTGGCTGCAACAGGTCTCAAAAAAGTTGGGATACAGGCAGAAAAGGGCTGAAAAAGCAATTAATATATAAGAGAATCACCTGAAAGAACATTTAGCAAGTAGTTAAGTTAACTGGCATCAGGTGTGTAACGTGATTGGCTATAAAAGGGATGTCTAAGAGGGACTGAGTCTCTCAGAAGTAAAGATAGCCAGAGGTTCTCCAACCTGTGAAGGCTTGTGTAAAAGAATTGTGCAATACTTTAAAAACAATGTTCCTCAACTTCAAATTGCAAAGGTTTTGAAGGTCTCATCATCGGCAGTGAAAAACATCATCAAAAGATTCAGAGAAATCAGAAGATTCTCTGTGTGTTAGGGACAAGGCTGAAGACCTTTACTGGATGCCCGTGATCTTCAGGCCCTCAGACGCCACTGCATCACTCAACAGCATGATTCTGTCATTGACATTACTAAAAGGGCCGTGGTCAGAGGAGTCCAAATTTGACATTCTTGTTGGAAATCATGGGCGTTGTGTCCTTCGGACTAAGGAGGAGACAGACTACCCCTCTTGTTATCAACGTTCAGTTCAAAAGCCAGCATCTCTGATGGTATGGGGATGCACTAGCACATATGATGTAATAAAAAGCACCATGAATGCTAAAAGGTATATAAATGTTTTAGAGCAATAGATGCTCCCCTCCAGACAACATCTATTCCAGCAAAGGCCTTGTGTATTTCCGCAGGTCAATGCAAAACCACATACAGCAACTATTACAACAGCATGGCTTCGTAGTAAAAGAGTCCATGTGCTGAACTGGCCTGCCTGCAGTCCTGATCTTTCACTGATTGAAAACATTTGGAGCATAATCAAACGAAAAGTCCGTCAAAGGAGACCCAAAACTCACCCGCAGCTGGAAGCCTTTTTTTTAATTAAACAGTGGGATCAATTTCCAATGGCTAAACTCAAGAAACTTGTCTCCTCAATGCCCAGACGCCTCCACTCTGTGTTAAAAAGAAGAGGGGATGCTACACCACGGTAAACAGGCTCCTGTCCCAACTTTTTTGAGACATGTAGCAGCAATCAAATTTGAAATGAGCTCATTTTGTTGATAAAATTGTAAAATTTCTCAGTTTCAACATTCGCTATGTTATCTCTGTTCTATTGTGAATAAAATACTGGCTGGAGTGATTTGAAAGTCATTTTTGCGTTTTGATTTTATTCACAATTTACACTTTGTCCCAACTATTTCAGAATTGGGGTTGTACGTTGTAAATACGTCGTGCCAGTAATAAAGTGATCTGAGCAAATGGTTGCTAATTTCAGGGGACTCCAGTGGGACCCATCAGGATTAATTCGCCTAACTGCTTGAAGTCATTAGTCACAACGTTCTGGGCTTTAATGTCTTTTGGGTATGAAATGTCTTTTGAGGAAAAATACCCATTTTTGAACTAATTTTGTGGATAACTGCTTCAATGTGCCTTAGACGTTATAATTGTATTTGATACTGGGATATCCAAATTTTAAAAATGTGAATGTGCCACCTGTTGATCATGTTCATTATATGTGCAATGACAAGAAATCTGTGTACGATGGGAAAAAAATGTTTTTACAGATTCAGGCTTATTTTAATTTTTAAACCAGACAAGTGCCTGTAAAACAAGACTACTGATACCCTTGATACACAAGAAGAAGCACAAGTTTAATTGTCTCCCCCACCCCTCGGAATAGTTTGCATTGGCTCATATGGTACCACTTAAGCTTTCCTCGGATGGTGACGGTTATGCAGCTGTGGCAAACGGCCTTGACTTCATAAGCCCGCGCCACCAAGGAGCGAAAGCATCTTGTTTTTACAAAGACTCATACCATGACCATATTGCCGTCTGCAAACTTAATTTCGGAGGTGGGGTTAAATAGAGCATCATTGCGCAGGTCGGCCTGCTGTTGCTTTAATGCCGCCTGCGGGTGAAGTACTTTGAGCCGCTTCTGGAGCTGCTCCAATACCCCTTGTTGTTTCACTATAATCAGAGGTCCCAGATCTGTAGGAGAGACCTCTGGATCAATTGGCAGCTTCAAGATTCTCACAGTCATAAATTCATATGGACCAAGGCCTATAGCTCGGTAAGGGATTGCATGCAGAATAGTCAGGACTTTGGGCAGCGCCTCTGTCCATTTGTTTTGATGATGTGCAATTAGCTCAGCAATCCCCTCCTTGATGGTGCAATTAACCCGTCGTACCATCCCAAGCTTTGAGGCCTGTAGGGCACATGAAATGACTGTTAGATCCGAAGCATTTTACAAAGTAGTTGTGTAATTTGGCCGGTGTAATGGGACCCTTGGTCAGATTCAATTTGCATTGGCCCCCCCAGAGCGGAATGATGTGGTTCGCCAGTACTTGTGCAACTGTTGTTATGGTGTTGCTGCTTGTGGGTATCGCTTCAACCCACTTGGAAAATGTATCGACAATCACAAGACAATAG
Source organism: Gymnothorax reevesii (assembly GCA_029721435.1). NCBI lineage: Eukaryota > Metazoa > Chordata > Actinopteri > Anguilliformes > Muraenidae > Gymnothorax > Gymnothorax reevesii. Next base: position 14,777,169 of record CM056579.1, read on the forward strand.
CGACACCCCCCTCTCGCACTGGGAAGTGGACCAGTGAATTCTAACTGAAGGAATTCCCATGGCCCCCTAGGTGGATCAAGCCGACGCAGGTTTGTGGGGCCTGCCCTACACTAGTTTACTGACGCGCAGACTACACAAGAACTACACCCAGCTCAACGTCAGCTAAAATATGCGATAAGAAATTGCTGGAGGGGATCTGTTGCGGAAATGGACATAAGGCGGTTTCCAGGAGGGCAGTTATATGGCCCTCTTCGTTTTGAATGCTATTTGCTTCTCAAAACAATGAATAACAAAGCCATATTTCCCCATAATGTCCATTCCCAAAACAGTACCCTCTCCATTACCCGGCAGGAACCATAAGGGCTCCTCGAGCACCGCAACCCCCAGATCTAGCCGGACAGGCCGGGTGCGAGTAGCCAACATGACAGTCTCGCCTATTCCTTGAATTTGTATGGTCTTCTTTGTCAACGGTAAAGGAACGTCTGTACAGGAGCAGGAAGCACCAGTATCGATTAAAACATTAACTAATCGGCCTCCAAGATTAGCCCTTATTTTAATACGATTAACACTAGTGATAACGCTTCCAACAGCAAGGGAGGCCACGCACCCCTATAGATAATTTTCCCCGTCAGCCGCAAGCGCCGCCAGAGCCGCCTGAAGAGCTTGATAAGGGTTCCTATCGTTAGTGGGTTTCGAATTTTTACCCAGCGAAATCGGCTCACCGGCCTTCTGTTTAGCCCGCAAATCGCGAAGTACGCTATTAGAAGACTGCCTCGGAAGGCCTAGTGAATCCCGCAATACCCAACACTGATTTAAAGTGTGGTTCTTTCGACGACAAAAAGGACATTCCCACTGCTCGCTATTTACTGGCCCTTTAGCGCTAGCTCCACTTTTCCCTTCGGCTACCCACTGGGTAGTGGCAATGGCGCATAACTTGTTCTGCTTTGACACACGGGCTTCGATTTTAGAAGCCCATTCCACCAGGGACCGGTAGGTATTTTCTGGTGGGTCGGCCCCGTTGGCCAACGCTTGCTGGATATGTGGGCCAGCATTGTTTTTAAGGAGTTGCAGTAACACCTCCTGATCGCGAGTAGCGTTCTCGACCCCCGAGTGCTCCTTGACCATAACCCACATTCGCTGGGCAAACGATTCGAAAGTCTCTTTCTGAGCCTGTTTAATGTCGAGTGTTTAATGTCGAGTATTTTATGCCAAGCAGCATGTGTCGGTCCCCGCAAACGCAATAACGCCTCTTTTAACCGATCATACACATCTCCATCATTCTCGTCCTCATCCTTAATCATGATTGTTCCCGTTCTTAACTCGTCCGACAATTGAGATCTTAACTCCCCGGGAATCGTGAGCAAGGCAATCTGCCACACGTCCCGTAACTCTAAATTGTAAACGGACGCCTGCAACATCAAATTATCCCAATAAGGCTGGAATGGACCCCGCCGTGGCATCAGCCCAACCACCTCTCTGTGTCTCACACACTCCTCACGTGTAAGAGGACGACTAATGACAGTGACTTCGCCATCGGCATTGGTAACCGTTTTTAAAACAGCGACTTTAAAAGAATTACGAATTGCTGTACCGGTTCGCCGGCGCGTTGCCACTGGACTACGCTGCCAGGGTTTACCAGGCTCACTCGGGCGATAATACGACCTAGTCCCAGTAGCCAGGGGAGGCTCTGTCGACCCACTCGGAGTCGCCAGAGCCTCTCCGGCCGAGGACGCTTTTCTATTAGACGAATTACAAACGGCGAGAATTTCCTCATCACTCTCGTCCGATGCTACGCCACTAGTATCAACGGATCCCGCTTGTCGGATAGCCGCCACGGGAAGCCCAACTTTGCCACAACAAACTTCTAAGGCCCGCACATACTCCTGATTTCTAGAGAGCTCCTGCTCGAGCTCGGCAATTCGCTTCTGAAAAGCAGCATGCTGGCTGGCCCAGCTCTGCTTATCATAAGTGAAGGCCTCTACTTCAGCCCGCAATCGCCGTAGTTCCTCCGATCGCGACTTTTCCAACTCACTTAAGACCCTCTCATTAGCAGCAAGTGAACTCTTATCGTTCCGACGCAACAAATACACCATTACCGCCGGCAATTTACGGAACGGGCGCTTTTCCAACAACTTTTGTCCTTCCGTTTCATACCAATGGAGCAGCTGCTCATTACTCCACGAAAGCGATACACCAATATTGTGAATTCGAATCAATAATTCCTTATAATATAGGCCAAAGCTGTCCATCACTTTTTGATCCGCCCTCTGCTGCTCCTCGCTATCCATGTTTTCCCACTAATCTCATCCCACCGGATTTCTACGGTCTCCGGTCTAGCACTGGGTACCTCGACCCGTTCTCAGAATGTGTCTAGATGGGATGTAGAGATGCTTTCCCTTAACACTAGTAGGTAGAAAACACCGCGGTACTCACCAAGGCAGCGGTATGCAGACGGTAGACTCAAACTCGCGGGCTGGAATACACGTCCGAAGTACCTCACAAGTCCAGGATCGCGTAGAATAATGACGTCACCACGTTGCACAGCAGAAAATCAGCTCAGGCTTACCACTGTAGAAAGCGTTGGAATCACCACTGTAGATGTACTATAGAATGCGGAGGAATCACGTCGGGGTCACCAACTGTAAAACCCCACACAGCTCGTCCAACGACGGAGGAGCCAGGGACGAAGGTTTACGCGTGTAGATCCAGCTGTTATGAGGCAATGGAACGTGTCAATTAAATCTTTTATGCCTGTGTCCCGCCTTGGACCCAGTTTGAGACTCACCTGAGGTGTTCTCAATAGTTCTCCGTTCGAAAACGGGGCTATGCCGAAATCACGGAATCATCTAACTTAATGTCGTGCTGCGAATAATCCCAGGTGCACATTGGGACACCCGCAGCAACTGAAAACGTCAGATTTATCAGTGATTTAAGCAAACTAAGCATAACGATTACAATGTTACTCTCGCTTCAAATCTGACTCCATAATAAATTTAGAATACAAGATGTAGTTATATCCTCGTTTAAATATCTGACTCCAAATTAGAATTATAATTGATAATTTAGGGAACACCTGCGTGGACTTCGGGGAGGTTATCCCCGGACTCATAAATGCAAGCCTGCGTCACTAAAATATATACCCCCGGGTTTTTAGTACTATTTCGGTTGCTTAGGTTCGTCGGTAATACCAGAGGATTAAAAGTCAGTCAGCACTATAACAGCATCTTTTGGCTTGAATTATAGCGAACCCAGATTCAATCCGCCCATGGACTCTTTCATAGGAATTTTAACAAATAACCGACTTTTCGTCCATGGGTCTTCTTCAGGCTAAAACTCCCAGAGTCGGCAAACATGAATCCTTATGGTGGTAGATCCTGGCTGCCTATCTAACTTGATTAAAACCGATGCTCATCCTAAAGCCGCTGATCAGTCAGTCCTTAGTTGAGCATACCCCTAGGTCATCCGGCGTGACGTAGCTTAAAAAGAAGGTACAAGAGTTATGAGCCACTCAAGTTTAAAGAAATAACAATAGTTTATTCACCAGGTAGGCAAGAGCTTAAATCGAACAAATCAACAATACCCAATTACAAGTTACACACAGTTTAGAAAATGAGAGAAAAGTCATACCTGGCGAAAAGGCTACATACAAATGGTCGTGCAGAAGTCCGAATTACGCAACCATTAAACGATGAATATGCACGGACCAATGTATGGGAAGTCGGATACGATCTTCCCAGACTAGGTCGTCTCTCTCAGATTTAAGGTTGGTGGCGCCTTTGATCAGGCCGCACAGATGGCCCAAATCAGAATTTAGACTTCCCCCTCCGGAGGAAATAAGAAAACATTTATTATTCAAAGGAGATAATAAAAGTTCTTAGATCAGTGCCAGGACCCTTAGAGACCGACCTCAGGGAGGGGTCCCAAAGCGCTTCGGCAAAGGGGGAGAGATGAGTGTAAATACCTCAAGAGGTACCTCTGGTTAAGGACAAATCATTGCTGGGGAACAGAAACTATGTATTCTTGAAATAACGTGGATATGAAATACAACTCATTCAACTCCTTGAATTTAGCTGAAGAGATGCATACCAAACACGGTTACATACAGAATTATAATGATGTAATTATTATGAATTTCCTTCCCAACAGACCCATTCCCCATGAGATTCACATCACTATTACCCCAGGTATAATACAGTAATTCAGTGATGATATGAGGGCAGTTAAAACAGTGTAACAGTGGGTTTTGTGTAAATTGAAACTCTTAAATCAGAACAGTTAGTGATGAATAAAAGGTGCGGTGACAGTGTGACCAGAAGAGGTCACTATGGCACTAATAGGGCAGAGAGCACAGGTCACACCCTGCTGTGAGAGGAATTCCTTGCAGCAACCAAGCCATGCGCTCCCTTCCCCATCTTTGATGCGCTCAATCACCCATGTTGAAGTGTTTCGTTTCAGGCCCCTTTATCTCAGTGGTAGAATTGGGGGTGCATCTGTAGAGGATGTTTGGACCCTGATAACTTTTACTGCCCCACTGTTCCCAGCCATGCCTGACTGGAGACGAGGCCAGCTGAAGGTGGAAGTATAGGTTTTTATGCCTTTATTATGCCACTATGTTAAGAACAGAGGGCAACAGGCACTGTCCATGTTATCTCCTGGCTTCTCTCTTACATGCCAAATTCTTTTTCAGACATTAAAGGTGAGAAATTTTGTGGTATTTAGTCTGGTGTGTCTTTGGCTTTTCGAGATATTTTCTCCCAAAGTTGGCTTGCGGGCAATTTCTTTTCTGTCTGTACAGTGGATTAACATTAATAACCAGACAAGTGTGAGATAGACCATTAATTTGAACCTTCCTTTGGGCTAAACAAAGGACACCAGAAACATCTTTGGGACTATGCTCCATCTTGGAGCAGCGGCTACAGACATTTTGACAAAATTTCCAATTCACCTATTTGCAGTGATGTCTGGGGGCCCATAAAAATTTTAACCAAGAAGATAAAGCCTTGAAATTAGCTGAAGTTCCAGCCCTCACGGGACATTTTAACATGCCAAAGGAAGTTTTACGGCATTCTTTGCCAATGTCTGGATATAAGGGGACGAATGTTCAAAAATATATCAGTATAGGGGGCACTATTACCAATATGTCAGATCTGACAAAACCAGACGTGCCACGGAGAAGTTTCTGGAAATGGAGTACAGTGTGTGTCTTATGTACATTGTGAAAACACTGATTTTGTTTTGCCACTACAGTATGATGGTTTCACTAGTAATGCCAAAACGTGGTGCCCCACCATACCACCTTATTCAGATCTCGCAAAACCAGACACGTGCCACAGAGAATTCTCTTGACATTAAATAAGTGCAATGTATACAAAGCTAAAACACTGATTTCGCTTTGGCAGTTGGCTGGTTTTAGTAGTTACAGAGAGGTGGTTCCCATAGAGGTACTGGTGCAAGATAAATTTTTGATATCTTCTGATATCATGGAATTTGCTCTCCAATCTGCAGTATTAGTCACCGAAGCCAAGGCCAAATAGATACACCATTTGTACATACTTTTGCATATTGTGCAGCACTTACATCGTTATTGTTAGACGAGCATTCACAAATTTGCTCCCTGCACAACGATAAGGTCCAATGCGTTGCCTTTCTCATCGATGCATGAGTACAGCCGACCCGTGATTGGCTGATGGCACGTACAATGGTACACAGCCAATCTGTGATTGGCTGATGTATGCAATGGTACGAACTGACCTGCAGAAAAAGATTTGCAGTCTGACGGCACGTGCAAGTGCAGACAGGAGCCCCCTCCCCCTTCCCACAAACACACACACACACACACACACACACACACACAAACCACGCAACACCAGCACGCAGCAAGCAATCAGACTTGGAACAGAATGGTGAGTAATTACCTTTCACTTATTCCTTCATTCAAATTATCGTTAAAATTGTTAAAATGAAATAAGATCATTGAAACATCTTTCTTCCAATGATCTTATTTAATTTAAACAATTTAAACGATAAGGAAGCACATTCATTTCTTCCAACCCCGAGGAAAGAAAAATGTAAGAAGCCCGGAGTCAAAATGCAGGTGAAACTGATAAACTTCCATGGACAAGGACTTCAATTCCGCCTGAGAATCCCGTTGATTGAGTAATTGCTGACTACGGGCAACGTGAATATGCCACTAAAACTGATGCCAAATGCTTGAAAGTTTAAGGGGATGTGTTATTAATGAAAACTGGCCACAGCTAATAGTGTTGAGAGTTTTTCGGAGTTTCTGAAATGGTAATTTAAATGAATCATCATTTTTAAGGGATGGGCCTCCACTGTTGCCAGTTCACAAACCACCACTGGACCACAGAGATCTCACCATGATGTTATCATGCTGCTTGTATGATAATGGTGTTCCCACCACGTTCTTAATAAGACTTTGCCCCGCTTTTTGTTGGCCATGACTCGGCTACGCTTATTTTGTACGCGTTCAAAATAAGCATGGGGAGACCCTAACCGGACCAAACCATGCTTATGGAGATCCTTTCACGTTTGGCCCACGATTGGCGACGCTCTCAGCGACTTTTCCATCGTAGTAGAAGCGGCGTCTATGTGTGAACGGGCCTTTAACAAAGTCATAACCACAAGAAAATTGATATAAATGTCAAGAATAGCGAGTACTTAAATATGATTGGGGTGTTGCCCATGGGGGGTTAAAAAATGACACTATAGCGCCCCCCTGAAATTTTCTAAAACCCCTCCCCATTAGACTTTTTATCGGTGTTGGTGGATGAAAATTGGTAAGCATGTAGAAGTTGTCCTGACGCACAAAAAAAGTCTCTGGCAGCCACTGTCTACATCAAAGAGGAAGTCGGCCATTTTGATTTTCATTTTCGATTATGGCCGCGATTCCACACCGTGTTTTTTAACGAACTCCTCCTATAGATTTCGTCCAATCTTCTTCAGATTTGGTGAACATCATCTTCAGACCTTTGTAATTAAAGATTATCAAATGCTTTTTACTACATCGATGGGCGTGGCCGCTATGGCGCCGCCATTTTTGATGATTCGCTATGCATATTTGAAAAGCTCTTTCTCCCACGTGCTTCATCCTAACTGCTTCAAAACTGCTTCTGTACATGACAAGATCCCCGCCCTGAACGCCTCCATATGCTCATAGTCACTCTCTCTTACGGCGCCCCTTTGTGGAAATAAAAAATGTCGTATTTCACCTTGACAAACACCTCCTGCCCTCATCAAGTTTATTTTGTGGCAACGTTATGATCAAGTTGATGGATCTCCACAGTGACACATCTCCTGTCATGTTGCAGGCTGCCCACGGCAGCAACTTTCGATCCTTTGCCACGGAACATCAACTCGTAATAAATCCGTCACGCATTGTCCAATTTGCTCAAAACTTGACATGTGTGATGAGGGTCCCCCTTTGAATGCACTTGCCCACATCTGGTTACACTCCTATCGCCACCTAGTGGATGAACGAAACGTTGCATTTCTTTACTCCTTCCCATTTTTTTCTCTCTTCTCGCTTCAGGCTGCAGCACTCGTGTGCCTTAAGCTCCCCGCAGTCACGCAGGAGTGCGAGGGCCTGATCAGAGCTGCTTGCAGCTTTAACCCCTTAAACCCGAACGCCCCCAGTACCTGGGGCAGTGGTGACACATGCTAAATACAGAATATTTCCAAATTGCAACATTGTCATGCGGCATATCCACTTATGCTAAGAAACTCGGCAAAAACCTAATTTTGATCATTTTTACCTCAACCGAACACAAATCAAGCACCTGTAATGTGAATAAAAGCCACTAGATGGCAGCATTGACCTTTTCTTTTGTTAAGCCCAGAATGGAGCTAGGTTTGGACATGTCCTGGGCATGTCAGAGATGGAAAGTCCCAGAGAATTAAAAAAAGTCTAAAAGGTGGGAGGGGTCTGCAAAAGAGTATATAAGGAGGAACATTGAGAGAGTAAAGTAGTGGGAGAAATTACAAGGAGAAGGATACATTTGACCAGACCTGTCACTCTTCTCAAGACCTGTGAAGCTTTTGGTGGATTTTTGCCTGTATTGGAGCATTTTCCTCACCCGGAATATCACCAAGCAACCCTATCTCAAGGGACTGTAAATATTTTATTTTCTTGTATATATATATCAATCTTGGTCAGTAGAGTAGATTGTAGGTTAGCGTTAGTCTTTGTTTAATAAAAATCTGTTTGAGTTTTGAAATTTTGTCTGTCATCCCTTGCTGTTTTATGTTATAACAAATTGGGGCCATAACACACCAAACAAAAAATAAGCATGGAGCAAAACATGGGATTAAATCATATCAGCGCTGAGTCGCTAGTATTTCTCCTGAATTTGTGCTATGCATGCAAACAATACCTCAAATGAAAGAGGAAAGTCCACAGAATCCAATGATATATGCCTTATCATTTTAAACTGACACCATACAGTCTACAGAGATGAGCAAAAAAAATCTTTCCTTTGATATTTTGTAATAAAAACTCTTTGAGGGTAAATTTGTGCTTGGTATTTTTAGCCCAGTGTGTCCGTGTTAGAACTAAACTAGATCTGCCAGTATCCTAGCATGTTTTTTTCCAGGGCATTGCTTCAAAGATCTCAGCTCCTCAGCATTCTACTTGCTTGTAATGTATTTTCCTCTCTGTGATCCGCGTGTGATGCTGTCAGTCAGACCGGTAGCCATTAGATTCTATGGGCTCTGAAGTTTCCAATGAGCCCTAAACCACCTTAATCGCACAAACCTCGCCTGAACTAGAGCCTTGAGTTCCCAGTGCGTCAAAGCGAGTACATGGGCCATTCGCATGTCCTTGACAGAGCATGTGAGCGGGGAGGAGTGGTAGCTATCTTCCGCTCCTTGCTTAAAGCTAAATGGGATCACACCACTACCGCTCTCGCTCCAGTCTGAGGGTGAGGCGGATAACATTCGCTCCAGCTGCGCTCCACGGTTATGGCTACATTTGGCTTATAGTTTGTTTTAAAAAATGTCAAACTTTCATTAGCGTATCAGGCTTGCACAACAACCCCTGCACATTTCATTGCACATCTCTGTACATCTAATTATTTATAATTTTTATACGTCTTTGTGTTTGTATAGATTACATTAGCATGCATGGATAGCCTATGTTCATATTTAACATTTGGAGATATGGGCGGTATTTTACGGAGGGAAACGGTTCCTATAAACATTAATTTAGGAATGTAAACATCAGATTCCAAATCCCACCACAGTGCAACAAAACCCTAAACCAAAACGGCCAAAAGCAAAAATGAAACTTAAGACAAAACTTCATTATTTAAATGCCACAACTTGAAAAAAATCACAAGTATGTCAACATTTATATGCAGACCAGAGTCTTATTCCAAGAAGAAATTTCTCTGCATCTCGACCAATGCTCTGCTGAATATGACTTTGCATGGTTTTGTTTCAGTTGTATGAATCATTTTACAAGAAAATGACCAACTACAAAATAAACGCAGCGTAGTCTAAATTTAAACGAAAACTGGTTGAGTAATCCCGTGAGCAACCACCTTCAGTTCAAGGTGGGGATGTCTGTCTAGCCACTTCTTTTACATTTTCTTATCGGGCGCAGGCACTAAAACACATTTCATTGCGCATTGTACCATGTAGCTATGTGACAAATTAAACTCGAACTCTTGAACCTTGAGGCTTTATTGAAAACAGCCAACTTTTTTAACAATAGGCCTATCGTTTTTGATCTGCAATCACCACAAGAGAGACCAATAAACGCTGTCAGACACACACATGCATTGCTTATATGTCTCCACACAATAACATACCTTATTAAATCCCGAAGCATGAGAAAAATAAATTTGCATTAGAACATAAATCATTCATTCATTAACTTATATAAACATAAAAAACTTAATTCAGGCTTACTCAATGGAATAATAGTACAATAATTGAATTATGTGTAGGCCGTTTCGTTCATGATTCACTCGCTCGATCATTCATCATTCGTTCAGCATTCATTTGTTCATTCATGACAGGCCTATTGCTGGGTTAACTTTTAGAAACACTAGCTTTTGAAGAGTTTGAGGCTTCAGGCTTAGACATAAGGCTAGACATAAGACCAGCAGAGGAGAAGACCCTCTCTGCACTAGCCGAGCCACTGGGGGTACAGAATATGTGTCTTGCCATTCGGGAAAGATGTGGCAAAGTGACAGCTTTTTCCTTCCAAAACTGAAGGATGTCCACATCGGGGTTCATTCTTGCTGATGTTAAGTATTGTTTGACTTCTCAATTTATTACAAACAATGTAGAAGACTGTGTCGTCGTTGAGTAGGACTGGAACATTGACCGTGCTTTCATGGAACTGCAGGTTTGGTCTAATTCATATGCAGAGGCATGGGCTGGTGGCAGCACTGGCGCATTCTTCCTGGTCAACTGCTCTGTTTGATGGACAAGCAGGTCTCGGATTTCACATTCTTTGGACCGAACCTACAATACACAACAACACAGTAGCCTACATTACTTCACTATCCCACTTCGGAAATTAGCCTCACTGCCGTTTATGAAATTTAATTGGCCTACTTCAGAATCATAGCCTAATACAAAATGGGACACACTTTAGCCTGATTTATTACGTAGCCTAACATCCTACAGTAATAAGCATCGATACACCATTATGATTAATTTTGTTTCATAGTCAACTCATGAAGGCCTAGCTAATTATGTAGACTGGCTTTACCTGTTCATCTCTCATGATCCACTCAGTCTTGAATCGTGGGTGAAGCACAGCAGCAAGGATGACGTGTTTGTCGTCATAAAATTTGTTATAACGATTCAAATTTGTTGGCAAGTGTTTCGGCAAAGGCAGCTATCTCTTTTGGATGTGAGACGTCAGCCATCATTCTGCGTATTTCTGCCACTGCTGGTAGGATCATCCCCAAGTTTCCTAGCTCCTTCTGTAGACTGTCAGTCAGTTCGGCCAATGGTGTGAGTACATCCACAAGTGCTTTTAGCATGAGAACATTGCAGGTGAGTTTCCCCTCTTCTGTGGTTGACGAGATCAACTTGTTTTGCCAGAGAGCATCCTTTTCAAACAATTTTAGCATGGATTCAATCATTCGCAAGTGGCTGTTCCATCTGGTCATGCATGCAGTTGTGGGACGGACACCTAAGTTGTCTACTTGTTCTGAGTCCATGCAGCTTTTTCTGATGGTTTTAACAAGCTTACTCACCTTGTTAAGTAGGGTATTGATTGCATCCTGCTTGGTGATAGCATCTTTTATTGCTAGTTGGAGCAGGTGGATTGGGCATCTCATATGAATGTTTGACTTGCCGATGTAGTGCGTACCATCGTATCCAAGTGACTGGCAATGTGGTCAGTCTGGAGCTGCAGGAATTCATCGGGGAGTAACCACCTCCATGTCCGTCTCTCCATCAGCCCAAGTCATCAAAGCCAGGCAAATTAAACACTTTGACCAGATTGCTGGCGCTGTCCGTCACCATCTTGATTACGCCATTCTGTACATTCCAGCGTTTCAAGACCTCTTTGTATTTTTCATAAATACGGTCCGCCGTGTGATGTCCTTGAAAAGTGTTCACAGCTCAGCAGAACAGTGCGGCCTTTGAAGTCAGTGTCAATAAAACTGGCGACTATGCCTAGAAAACTGTGACCTCTTCTGCTTGTCCAAATATCAATAGCCAGGGAAAGCCCACTGCTCTGCTTAAGCAGTTGACAGACCTTCCTCTCAATTTCCACTAATGTATTGGGCATCAGCATGTCATGAATGGTGCTGTAACAAGGCGGGACATAGCCTGGCCGTGCAGCGTTTGCAAAATACCGCATCCCATCTCTTTCCCCCTTGGTGAGTGACTCATAATCCATGTACGACATTTTAAAGAAGGCTTCGTCCAGCTCCCTTTTCCTCTGTTGCAGCACACTTTTGGTTTGGAAGAACTTTTGAAACGTGGCCAGTTCTCCCTCAGCTTGCTGTTGCTGCTGTAAAACCCCAAAAGAGCAATAACCAAAAGGCGGATGTTGCCCGGGTTGAAGGCCTTACGTGTTCTCTTAGTCTAACTTTAATTAGAGCATTCTTCTGGCTAGTGTGAATCACAATAAAATGGATATTTTTCACCGTCCGAGGACGGGGCATGAAAGCGCAATGGTTACGATTTATCTGACTCCATATAACAGTTAGAATACAACATTTAGCTATATCCTCGTTAAAAATCTGACTCCAAATTAGAATTAGAATTGATAATTTAGGGAACACCTGCGTCAATCTCGAAACAGTGATAACAGTAACTTAAACTCTAAGGACAAACATGAAGTGACTATACCTTGAATTCCTAACAGACAACCACTGCCGCTACATTAATGTTCCTGGGCATTAACACCATGTTCGAATCCTAGGTTCGTTGGTTAGGTTAGCGGTTGGAAACCAACCATCATTGCAATAGCCTCTGCTGGTATATTACAATGAACCTAGGATTATATATTAGCCCAAGGGTTCTATAGGTTAAAACTCAGAACCAACATATATAAATCCTTACAATAGGTAGTTCATGGTCGCCTAAACTAACTTAACCAACCGATTCCCACACCGGGCCGCTGGCCAGTCGTTCCTCAGTGGGGTTAAACTATTCCCCTAGGTATTCGCCGAGACGGGGCTAAGAAGAATAAAAAGATTAAAAGACAGGAGACCACGCAAGCTAGAAAAGGAATAACAATAATTTAATTCACCAGGTAGGCACAACTTGGATCAAACAAATCAATGATAAGCCAATTACCGTTACATATAATTTAGAAGGATTTAGAGTATTTTCATACCTGGAAAAGATGAATGACCACGTAGAGCTAAAAGTCGCTCCACGTGGTCGGGGAGAACTCACATGTTCCCGCGCTCCGGAACAAGGCAACATGTCACCCCTCCCCACTTACCAACACGATTCAGACGTTGACAGAGAAGGGACAGGACAAGAAGAGCAAAGAAAGAAGAGAAGAGACCCGCCCCCTCAGGATCTCGTACCTTTAAAGGCTCCAAACCACACCTCCGAACAAGGTAGAGGGAAGGTTGGCCGAATCAGAGTTTTACTGGCCTAGGTGATAAGATAATTTGCACAGGGAGACTAGGGTAGTTGTTTGAATGAATCTTACAAACGAACCATAATTCCAAGGGAAATGAAACATGTTCCATTCAACTCCTTGGACTCCCCCGAGAATAAAGAGACCAAACATGATAGGAATGTGTGCTAAAATGATGCAGTTGTCATGGAAAAGCCTTAAAATGGAATATTATAGCCCAATAGTGTGATAAATATATGAGAGGTTCCTTTTAGGATATTGAACATAAACAAAATATGAATTTGATAGAGGTTTAAGTTGTTTTAAGCCAATTGAAGTAGCTGCGTTTTAACTTCAATGAAACCAGTGAATTTGAGTTCCAGAGATGCTGGGCCTGCTAGACTTGATGGCTCTCACCCCCCGCCGTGGGGAACAAAGGATGCCACTCTCACCGGCAGGCTGTAAGATTGTAAAAGTTAACTGCTCGCTCTGGATTGTGTCAAATCACGCAAACATTCAGATTTTACCAGCGTAGAATTTTTGACCCATGTTTTGAGCTAAATCAAATATTCAGATTCTACACTGCATTTCTTTCACTATAAAATACGTTTAATAAGTTAAACCGATAACTGACAATATAAATGCTAAGCAGATTTTTTTGTTGTATTTTCGGAATAATTATCCACTAAACATTCAACAGTCATTTTCAAAGTAATTCTCTGATAGAGTCTTTTTGCCATTCCGTGTTAACACGGAGTACAAATTGGGTGAGTGACGTGTTTCCTTGACTCATGGTTTATATAAGCAATTTGAACAGAAATATTCCAGTCAACTGATCCAGCCTAGTGGTTAGGGTAAAGGGCTGCAACATATCCAACCAGGATTCAAATTCCCAGTCAACTGTGATTTAGTAAGACAATGGTAGCATTTTTTTTGGATGAATAATTTCTGGGGTTTTTGTTCTTTTTACTTCTTTTCCATTTTTTTAACCTTTCCTTTGTTATGGCATTAATTTGTTATGGCCCCAATTTGCTACGACATTTACGACAGCAAGGGATGACAGAAAAAATTTCAAAACTCAAACAGATTTAATTAAACAAAGACCAACACTAACCGACAATTTATACCACTGACCAAGATTTATAATATACAAGAAAAAAAATGCTTATAGTCCCTTGAGATGGGGTTGCTTGGTGATGTTCCGGGTGAGGAAAATGCTCCAACACAGGCAAAAATCCACAAAAATCTTCACAGGTCATGAAAAAAGTGACAGGTCTGGTGAAATGTATCCTTCTCATTGCAATTTCTCCTACTACTTTACAGTATCAATTTTCCTCCTTATATACTCTTTTGCAGACCCCTCCCACCTTTGAGACTTTTTTTAATTCTCTGGGACTTTCCGTCTCAGACATGCCCAGGACATGCCCAAACCTAAGTCCAGTCTGGGCTTAACATAAAAAGGGTCAATACTGCCATCTAGTGGCTTCTTTTCGCATTACACCTCCATTCCAAATGGGAAAAAATTTTGACTCATAAAGGCAAAATTTCTTTTCAATACAAAAATGGTTATATACATATAATACAATATGCTAATAAACACGCAATATATACACATATTCAAACACGGGATAAGCAATTAGCAATTACATAGTCAGTACCCTATACATGCTAAATTTCCAAGTCAAAATCCTATTCAACAATCTCTGATTCTTGTTTTTCATTTCACTAAAAAACATTAACGGATTGTGGTCAGTGTACACAATCATTGGCTTTTGCCCTGGACAGACATAAACCTCAAAGTGTTGTAAGGACAGAAGCAGAGCCAACAGCTCCTTCTCTATTGTGGAATAGTTCTTTCGGTGGCGATTGAACTTCCTGGAGAAGTTCATGCGGACCATGAAATGTAGTGTGATGTACAGTTCAGGAACCACACACGAGAGACAGAAATCCAAAAAACGTATGCCTTTAATAGAGTCCGGGTCAAAGCCAAAATACACAGGAATTGCCAAGCCACAATACGAAATCCAAAAACAGTATCGACTAGACAGGCAGGGGTAAAAACCAGTAAGACAGATGGGCAGAGGTACAAAAACGATAGGCAAAAAGTCGTAGTCGATTGGCAAAGCCAATGGTCATACACAGGGCATCCAAACACAGAACTCGTGGTCATACAAAAATAGGTCAAAATCCAGAAAGACAAAAAATCAGTACAAAAGGGCAATGGCAAGAATCAGGATCGGACTATCCAGTAGAAGTAAAACAATAATCTATGGCATATGAGGAGCTCTGCACAAAGAAATATCGATCAACTTTCTGACAAAAGCTGTGAGTGAAAAGACTCCTAATATACACACAGGAAAGGTCACATGCTACAGAGATCAGTTGTGGTGAATGAGGCTAATTACATCAGGAGAATCACATGAGGGAAACCCTAACCACGACAATTGGCAAGAGACAAAATATGAACGGGAATCACACAGACAGCCTATGACATTTAAACAGCTCCGGTCCAGGAGTTCTACATGCACAGAATAACAAGAGCAGGAGAGTGATTAAGCACGTGCGAGAGATTCTCACTGAAAGTTAGGGAGAGGACGGCGAAAAGCAATGGGCGGAGAATAGAACAGGGCGATTGTGAAGAAGTAATTAGTCTATTAGTAGCGGTGCGGTTTTACAACTTAAACTAGAGTGCTCATTAGTAATTAGTAATCGAATATATAAACATGGTTAGTTGAGTTAGTAGACTATAATACAAAACACAAATGTTAGTCTTGTTAGTAATCAGAACAGAAGGGTGAAGGAAGAAAACGAGATACGAAGGAATATTTTTAAACGCTGGACTTCATTTAAATCACCTGAATTCAGTGAGCACGCAGACAGGGAAGACGGACTAAACCAACTAGATCCCAAGACAGGGGAGACAAGTGCAATGGAACTGAAACATGGAATGAACCAAAAACCTGAATATTACAAAAACCAAAAAGAATAAATAAAAGACAATAATCATGAACACAAAACCAGAACATAAACATAACCTGAAAACCAGAACCATAAAACATGACCAGACAGATCAGAATCATAACATCTAGCCTGCAATGGATTGGACTGCAAGGGAAACAACACAAGAACCTTGCCTCCTGGTTTAAACTCATGGCTTCTAGCCTTATGATCATACCAAGTTTTCATTTTTCCCTGACTTGATTTCAAGTTCTCTTTGGCTAGGTCACAAGCTGCTCGCAGTCTGACTGATATTCGGCTCTTTCTCTTGCCATTGTTCACTCAACAATAGCAAAGTTCCTGTCACTTCATGGCCGAACACTAGCTCAAAGGGACTAAATCCAGTAGACTCCTGCATTGCTTCTCTAGCTGCAAACAACAGCAAATGAACACCTTCGTCCCAGTCTTTCTCATGGTCATAACAATAAATCCTCATCATTGTCTTGAGAGTGGAATGAAACCGCTCTAAGGCACCCTGACTCTCTGGATGATAGGCAATAGAAAGAATCTGCTTCGCACCTAGTTCATACACAACCTGCTGTAACAAACCGGAAGTGAAATTGCTACCTTAGTCTGACTGAATTTCCCTGGGAAGGCAAAACAACATGAAGAACTTTATCAAAGCCTTCGAGATTGCAGTTGCCTTGATGTTACGTAGAGGTATGGCTTCAGGGAAAAATATGAGCCATTGTTAAGATCTCATTCCTGTAGACCTTCGGAACAACAATTTGCCTAACCACTGCCCAATCTGCATTGGCAGGGATATCAGGAGGGCGCCACTTCCACATCAACACACCATCCTTGAGATAATACCTAACTGGAACTGCGTCTATTTCTTTATCAGGAAGGGCTCTCCTCTTTAGTGCACAAATTTCAGGATCATTAGTTTGCTCCTCAATCAACCGCTCTCTGGACAGAGACAAGTCTCTAGATGCATCAGAATCACCAAACCCATCTGGCTGGCTGAAAAAAGAACTGATAAAAGTATCTGAGAAACGGAGAAACCATAGTAGGCCGAACAGAGTCATGAGGCGAACCACCTGAGTCCTGACTATTCAATGTGCTGGACGGCACCACATCATCTTCTTCTTTAGCCTTCTTGGCCACAGCACGAGTCACAGCACAGGAAGGATACAGAGATGGGTCTTCATCTCTCTACCCAGTCTTGCTTTTCGCATGGCTGGTTTTACCTCAGTCAGCTCTAAATGTCTGCATATTTCTAGCAGTTCTGTCTTTTTAAAAGACTTCAAAACCTCAACGGTTGGTAATGCCTAGAAATCATCCATTGCTGTTGATCTGTCTATATATATATATATATATATATATATATATATATATATATAGGAAAATTTTAAAAAAAATTGAAATGTTAGATTTTCAATTAATGACTCACACAATGGTCTATCCCGACGAGCCCCCAATTTGTTATGGCCCCAATTTGTTACAACATATATGACAGCAAGGGATGACAGACAAAATTTTAAAACTTAAACAGGTTTAATTAAACAAACACTTTTAACTAATTTACTATCTACTCTACTGACCAAGATTGAGAAATACAAAAACAAAAATATTTACAGTCCCTTTGTTGGGGTTGCTTGGTGATGTCCTGGGTGAGGAAAATACTCCAACACAGGCAAAAATCCACAAAAAGCTTCACAGGTCATGAAAAAAAATGACAGGTCTGGTCAAATGTATCCTTCTCCTTGCAATTTCTCCTACTACTTTACTCTCTCAATTTTCCTCCTTATATACGCTTTTGCAGACCCCTCCCAACTTTTAGACTTGTTTTTTAATTCTCTGGGACTTTCTGTCTCAGACATGCCCAGGACATGCCCAAACCTAGCTCCATTCTGGGCTTAACAAAAGAAAAGGTCAATACTGCCTTCTAGTGGCTTCTATTCACATTACGAAGCAGAGTAATAGAGTTATCATTAGTTTAACGATGAGGATTCTGCCTCCCCTAACTGGCCTCCGATGGCACGTCACTGCATATGTGATGTTCAGTGACGAATTTCAAGGGGACTATCCGAGAGAAGCTGCACTCAGTGAGGAAGCCTGAGTGCTGACACTGCGGTCATCTTTGAGGCTTCCCAGTTAGCGGGGTTTGACACCTAACATTCAAGTGGGCTCTATATGTCGTCCATGGGTTTGGATTTTAAACTATGGACACATTTGAAACTACATTAAAACATCAGTAATGTATCAGTACTTTTAACTTACTGTTGTGCGCTTTTCCATCCGCCGCCGTTGTTTGAAAAGTGTTCATATCGATAGGACGGAAGACATATTCACTGCATACCAGTACTCTAAAAATATTGGGTTGAATATAACCCAAATTGGTTTGTTTTTGCTCCCCAGCACTGGGTCTAATATGGACAAACCCAGTGCTTGGTTACTTTGACCTTGCATAATGGATTGTACAATCAACCCAATTGCATAGGTTGATTGTACAACCCAAATTATGGGAAGTTATTACTCAAATTTGGGTTATCTTTACCCAGCGTAAAGGTTTGTGTATTAAAATATACTCAGTCAAAAAAGAAACCTCACACTCATAAATATCTAAATATTTTCTTGAAACTTAATAGAAGAGTTATCATTATCATTAGGGGTAAATCGTTGTCAAAGACATCATGACACACAGCAACTCCGACGTGCGCAGGCATGCAGCACGTGCGAGCATACATCAAGGCAAAAGCATGTTTTCTCGTGTTCCTAGTCACATGACCTTATGAGACACGTGCAATTGAGCCCACATTAGCACGGTAGTGACATCTCGGAAAAACAAGTTCTTACAGTCAATTATCCGTTGATTTGCAAAGCCACGACTGTCAAACGTTCAACGTGAATGTGCCATTGGCATGCTGAATATGGGAACATCGGTCACTGACGTTGCCAGGGTTATGGGATGCAGTCGACAGACTATCCATGATCTTCGGACACGTCTCCAACAAACTGGCACCACAGCAGACCGACCTCGTTCGGGTAGACCACGTGTGACGACAGAAGCAGAAGACCAACAAATCGTCTTACGTCATTTGCGTAATCGATTTCTCACTGCAATGTCCACTAGGAATGTATTGTTTAGAGGTCGTGTGACTGCCCAAACTATGCGTAATCGCCTGCGCACTGCTTGTCTCAATGCACGTTGACCATATCGTGGACCAATTTTAACCCAGTTACACCGACGTCAATGGCTTCTCTAGGCACAAAGACATCAGAGATGGACTCAGCGTGATTGGAATAGGGTCGTTTTTAGTGTCAAATCCAGATTCACTTTGCTCTTCGCTGATGGGAGAATTAGAGTTTGGAGGAGACGCGGTGAACGCAATGCCCAGTGTTGTGTGCAGGAAGTGGACCGTTTTGGGGGCGGTAATGTGATGGTTTGGGGTGTCTTTGATGGTCATGCCCGTTCCCGACTGATTGTCTTTCAAGGAAACCTAACTGCTGCAGGATACAGAGATCAAGTGCTCATTCCAGAGCTTTTGCCATTCTTGGCAGCTCATGGCCCAGGTCTGACATTCCAACACGATAATTTAACGCAGAATTTTCTTCGGAATGCTGGCATTAATGTCATGGAGTAGCCCTTGAGGTCTCCCGACCTTAATCTCATAGAACATATATGGGATGTGTTGGGCAGAAGACTCCATCAAGTAAGGAACCGCATCTTTACCTTCAAGTCGAATTCTCTCCATGATGGACTACTGGTTAATCTATGCCCGGCTTTAAATGTTTCTTCCCATTTTTTGTCTGTTATTATAATGTTTGCTTCCAATTCCCATTTGGCTTTGATATCCGCATTATTATCATTAGATTCATGTTGTAGTGCTTTATAAATTTTTGATATGATCCCCTTTTGTGTCTCTTTCCCTGTAAATGAAATAAACAATTCCTCTAATTTGGATTGTGCGTTGCACACATGTTCCCATTCCTTATGTTCCTGAAAGTAGTGTCTTAGTTGTAGGAATTTGTAGAAGTCCTGGGCTGGCAGATTGAATTCCTGCCTAAGTTGTTCAAATGACTTCATGGTTTGTCCTTGAAACAATTGGGCAATAATTATTAGCCCCTTGTCTGTCCATTTGTTATAACCTGCATCCATCGTGGAAGGTAAGAATTCTGGGTTTCTTGCTATTTTAGTAGCCCTGCTAATGGAGCTCGACAGTTTCAATTCTTTTCGAACTGATGACCATATTTTCATCGTTATCCTGATCCAGTCATTACCCATCCTGAATTTCTTCCATGTCACATCTGTCAAAAATGGAAGTGACTCCAAAGGTATATGTTGACACGACCTTTGTTCCATTCCCACCCACAGGGTGTCTGTCTCTTTAGTAATCCACATTATGAGAGCCTTTAATTGTGCTGCCCAATAGTATTTTTTTAAATTGGGTAAATGTAACCCCCCTCTTTCTTTTGGACAAAGAAGAATTTTATACTTAATTCTTGCTCTCTTATTTTGCCATAGAAATTTTGATATAATTTTGTCTAATATTTTAAAGGTAGAACTAGGGATAATGACAGGCAATGACTGAAACAAAACCAACAATCTTGGCAACACATTCATTCTTATTGTTTCAATTCTCCCCGTCAAAGTCAGAGGCAAAACATCCCATCTGGCCACATCCTTCTTTATCTCAGTTATCAGTTTCCCATAATTTGCTTCAAATAGCTGTGACACAGTAGGAGTTACAGTAATCCCCAAATATCTAAATCCAGTTTTGGTCCATTTAAAATGAACCTTTCCCTCTAGCTCTGCTGGAAATTCACCTGAGAGCATCATAGCCACTGATTTAGATTCATTGGTTAAATAGCCTGAAATTTCCTCATATTCATTCAGGCTGTTCAACAGGGCTGGTATCGATGAGGATAGTTCACTTACATATGTCAAAATATCATCCGCAAATAAAGATATTTTATGTTCTACTCCACCATCATCCTTAATGCCCTTAATGTCTTGATTTTATCTTATTGATTCAGCCAACGGTTCAATATTCGCAGCAAATAATAATGGACTCAGACAATCTCCTTGTCTGACCCCTCGTTTGAGGAACAAAAAGTCAGAGCAACACCCATTAACTCTGATTCGTGATTTTGGGTTTTTATATATTATTTTCACCCATTCTATGAAGGTTGAATGAAACCCAAAGCTCGCCAATGCATGATATAAGATGATTTCTTGGGGAGGCCAAGAAAATTCTGACTCACACTGACACACATCGGCAGACTGATGCGCAAATCAAATGACGTCGCATTTTTGATCACAGGCCAAACCATTTTTGTGTAGGGAGTGGCAGGGGGTTCTTGATCCCTATTTCAAGGACAATAAAGGTAAAAACAATTAGAAATCATTTCTTTAATGCAAATAATATACATTTCTTCCAAAAATAGGCATATTTTGAAATAAAATAGAATAATTATTCCACCCAGTTCTGGGCCCCCCTCCTCCCTGGGCCCTGGACAAGATACCCGTTTGTCCCCCCCTGTCGGCGGGCCTGTGATAAAGCATAATTAAATACTCAAAATAATACTGGTGAGATCTCTCCTACAAAACAATTACAAAACCCAAAACCAATGAAGTTGGCACGTTATGGAAATCGTAGATAAAAATAGAATACAATGATTTGCAAATCCTTTTCAACTTATATTCAATTGAATACACAGCAAAGACAAGATGTTTAATGTTCAAACTGAGAAACTTTTTTTTTTTTGCAAATAATCTCTTAGAATTTAAAGGCAGCAACACATTGCAAAGAAGTTGGCACAGGGGCCTTTTTACCACTGTGTTACATCGCCTTTCCTTTTAACGACACTCAGTAAACGTTTGGGAACTGAGGAGACCAATTTTTGAAGCTTTTCAGGGGGAACTCTTTCCCATTCTTGCTTGATGTACAGCTTAAGTTGTTCAACAGTCCGGGGTCTCCGTTGTCGTATTTTACGCTTCATAATGCGCCACACATTTTGAATGGGAGACAGGTCTGGACTACAGGCAGGCCAGTCTAGTACCCGCACTCTTTTACTACGGAGCCATGCTGTTGTAACACGTGCAGAATGTGGCTTGACATTGTCTTGCTGAAATAAGCAGGGGCGTCCATGAAAAAGACGTTACTTGGATGGCAACATATGTTGCTCCAAAACCTGTATGTACCTTTCAGCATTAATGGTGCTTTCACATATGTGTAAGTTGCCCATGCCTCGGGCACTAATACACCCCCATACCATCACAGATGCTGGCTTTTGAACTTTGCGCCTATAACAGTCCGGATGGTTCTTTTCCTCTTTGGTCCGGAGGATACAACGTCCACAGTTTCCAAAAACAATTTGAAATGTGGACTGTCAGACCACAGAACACTTTTCCACTTTGCATCAGTCCATCTTAGATGAGCTTGGGCCCAGCGAAGCCGGCGGCGTTTCTGGGTGCTGTTGATAAATGGCTTTCGCTTTGCATTGTAGAGTTTTAACTTGCAATTTCAGGTGTAGCGATAAACTGTAGTTACTGACAGTGGTTTTCTGAAGTGTTCCTGAGCCCATGTGGTGATGTCCTTTACACACTGATGTCGGTTTTTGATGCAGTACCACCTGAGGGATCGAAGGTCACGGGCATTCAATGTTGGTTTTCGGCCTTGTCGCTTACGTGCAGTGATTTCTCCAGATTCTCTGAACCTTTTGACGATATTACGGACCGTAGATGATGAAATCCCCAAATTTCTTGCGATAGCTCGTTGAGGAATGTTGTTTTTAAACTGTTCGACAATCAGCTCACGCATTTGTTCACCAAGTGGTGACCCTCACCCCATCCTTGTTTGTGAATGACTGAGCATTTCAGGGAAGCTGCTTTTATACCCAATCATGGCACCCACCTGCTCCCAATTAGCCCCTTCACCTGTGGGATGTTCCAAATAAGTGTTTGATGAGCATTCCTCAACTCTCTCAGTCTTTTTTGCCACTTGCGCCAGCTTTTTTGAAACATGTTGCAGGCATCAAATTCCAAATGAGCTAATATTTGCAAAAAAGTACAAAGTTTTCCTGTTTGAACATTAAGTAACTTGTCTTTGCAGTGTATTCAATTGAATATAGGTTGAGAAGGATTTGCAAATTATTGTATTCTGTTTTTATTTACGATTTACATAACGTGCCAACTTCACTGGTTTTGGGTTTTGTATAACTAAATTTGGTATTGTAACTGTATAATGGAGTATTACGGTGCTTTTGAGCCCCATTCTTTGGACGGAGAAAACTATCCCTTCTATTGTGACTCACGCCAGCCAGGTAATCGCGCTAGTTAACGGCAGCCAAAAAAGAACACGTGAAGCCTCACCCCCGGCAATGTCCGTTTTTTGGTATTGTTTTGTGGGGTTCTCCACTTTTTTCAATGTAGAACATTCACTACACAGTGCCCTAAATAGTGGGTGAGTGTACATCTCAAACACATTAACCAATCAAACGCCAGTGCCGCGGTGTTTGTGCGTCAGATATTCTCTTAGCTGACGTCAGTTGTTCTCTTTCTATTCATCCGGACCATGGAGTAGTTCAAAGGGCCTTCAGTAAGCTCTCCCTTTACGGCTTGGCTGCCCGCAAGCAGTTTTTTTTTATTTATTTTTATTTTTTTTATAAATTTGGCATCTCCAATCCCACCCGAATCTGGAATGCCCAATTGGGGAACTATGTACAAAGCTTGCTCGTATGCGACCCCTTGCTGCCAACTCAGGATAGTGAGACAGTTCACGTCTCTCCTCTGAAGCACGTGCCTGTCTGCCACTGATTCTTATACACTCATTGGTTGAATCTTTGCAAGTTCAGAACTTAGGGCAGAGGATACCCGGACATGAACCAACCCGGAGTCTTCCTGACGAGCGCCCGTCTGGACAACAGGAGGCGCTGGAGCAACGAACAAGGCTGTTATTATATACCCAAATCCGGCAGTCCCCCCCCAATTTGAAACCCTGTAGCGCGATAGCTACTCTGAAAAAGCTGCCGACTCCTGCCGGTGGGTACGCCGGGGCTCGAACTCGCGACGTGCTGATCACCTCTGCACTGCGGAGCAGTGCCTTAACCGTGTGAGCCACCCGATAGCTAAGCTGTTTTTATTTAAGCTGGCCTGATTAACAATCAAACAATTTATCGACTGAGTGACAAAACCAAATCTAGAAAAGCACTCAGAGAGCGCAGAACCTCCGCCAGGGGGCAGCGAAGCCAAAAGCACGGCGATTGGAACTCCGGCCTATTGGAAAGACTTGAAATCTTGAACTTTGGCGTATATCTCAGCAGTACTTTGGCCTAGATATGCCAAAATTTAATCACCTCTTCCTTGAGTTAATACCCACCTACCCTGAAAATTTCGTCAAAATCCGGCCGTAAGTTTTTGAGTTATGTTGTACACAAACAAACCAACAAACAAATGGCACCGAAAACATATACCTCCTCGGCGGAGGGTAATAAGACCTATAATTAGAAATGGCAATGAAAGGTGAATTCCCATTGCCTACATTCATATAATTGATATGGCATTGTAAATTCAAAATTTTCTCTGACTTTGCAGCATTTATTTTTGTTGTCCTTGGGATTGTCACACAGCTGTGCAACCTTACAGCGCCCCTTAGCCGTGACAAAATTCAAAATAAAGAACGTATTCTCGCTGCCTTGCAAACTGATTTCTACAAATCTGTGCTCCGTAATGAGCGCTGAAATTATGAAGACATTGATATTTTACGTTGTCATTTATGTGCGGAAGACGCCTCATAATTTTGTTGTGTAATGCATAACAGTGCTATCAAAAGTAAATTAGACTGTTGTTGGTTTTTTCCAATTAGTCTGTGCAACTGTGGCAAATCGGGAGATGTAAACTGCGAGAGGTTGAGGTTATTAAGCATTTTAAAGCTGATTATTAAGCTGGTTTAAAATTGCGTCACACTGGATCATTACCGATTTAGAATTTATAAAACTATGCGTTTTAGACACTTTACGTATTCTACTTTCTGCTGAAATATACTTTGCCGAGGTGCTGTCTCCTCCTTTAATTAATGGTAAGTTAAGGTTACCCAATGCTTATTTAGCTC
Organism: Gymnothorax reevesii; assembly: GCA_029721435.1. Taxonomy (NCBI): domain Eukaryota; kingdom Metazoa; phylum Chordata; class Actinopteri; order Anguilliformes; family Muraenidae; genus Gymnothorax; species Gymnothorax reevesii. The sequence goes on from CM056579.1 coordinate 14,802,282, forward strand.
TTTGATGCATTAGTTAACGGTTAATTCATTCGTACTTAATGCTTATTACTGCACTAAATAATGTACCCTGATTGTAAAGTGTTACCATGCATGGACCTCAGAAATATCAAACCTGCGGTAGCTTCATAAATATCCGTCAGTGGCTCTCAATAAGCTGGGGAAATAGTTACTGCTCCTCCAAACCCTGGATTATCCAAAGCATCTTTCCTCTCCTGGAAATAACAGTGTCTAAAGTTCAAAGTTTATAGATTGTGAGGCTTCAGTCTGCCACAATCTGCAGTACTTCTTGTAGATATTTGGAGGCAGAGAGAAGTTACAGCACTGATTAAAACTTTCCTCTTTATTCTCTGAAATAGCTCCATCAGCCCCTGGGAGGGTGGAGGCCACTGATGTGAAGAGCAGCTCAGTGACTCTGTGCTGGGAAAGACCAGTCAGTATGGAGGGAGTTCCTCACGAGATCCACATCACCTACAGCTGTGAGGGAGAAGAGCCCAGATTACAGAAATGTGCTCCCAACACCACCACAGCTGTGCTCTCTGACCTGAGACCTGGGATGGAGTATACTTTCAACAGCACTACTGTCCTTCCCAATGGCAGCTGCAGTAACGCCAGCACAGTATGCGTACACACACGTGAGTGACTGTGTACCTCTGAGATTTGCTATGTTTTGTTTTGTCTTGTTTGCAATGATAATGTTATTTACCGCTATTGTGTTTGTGTTGTTCAGTTTCAAAAAAATAGTAAAACTTTACAGATAATCCTGGAATGATATTCATTTATTTATTTGTTCCACAAAATTAAATGTTTGGAGATTATACAATAGCTGAACAGTTCCCCAAAATTTTATTGCGATCCTTCTCCTCTCAAAAAAAATTGTTTAGTCATTGTGGACCCGGAAATACACAACAACCCGAATTCCGAGACAGTTGGGACAAAGCGTAAATTGCTGATAAAATCAAAACGCATTGACTTTCAAATCACACCAGCCAGTAATTTGTAATAGAAAAGAGATAACATAGCTAATGTTGAAACTAAGAAATTTTACAATTTTATCCACAAATTGAGCTCATTTCAAATTTGATGGCTGCCACAGGTCTCATAAAAGTTGGGGCAGGGGCGGAGCGTAGGTCTCAGCACAGAGGGGACGGCGCATTCTCGATGGGCCCTTATGATAGTCATTTTACCACTCAACAACTTCAAGATAGCGGACACCACATCCTACCCAGCAAACAGCACAAATGCTCACTTTTACTGAGCCAAACAAGCCTATATGCCTCAGAAAGCGGAGTAAAACCAGTTCACACACACAGACACACACAGCCTGACATCTGTCAATCTGAGAGTATCGCTGTCTATGGTGCTGAATGCTGAGACAGACGGTCACGGTCTGAGCCAGTACCATCTTTGATACAGCTTAAATATAAAAAGGACACAGCTGGTCCATTTATCTATTCAGATAGAATATAGACACAGCGGCCTATAACGGAAATAATGAGATCTATAAATAGAAAATAGACACGGCGGTCTACATATCTAAACGCATCGCGTGTATCCACTACATACACTATGCATTCAAATAAAAAATAGACTCGGCGGTCTATTACAGTAGACAACAACACAAGGCACATTAAAATAGACAGGTGGTCAAGGCAACAACATTCTGATAAATAGATTATGAACTCACCGATTGCTTCCTCTGCGCTTGCTGCCGTAGTTCACAGTAGGCCTAGAGTCCTCCATGTTCGAAAAATCCAAGTACCAAACAAAATTATCCAAGTAACGTGGACAACAAGGTAACAGTTCAGAACTTTTTACATGCTGGGTGGCCTCCTTAAAGTAGCACTCTCCTCTCCTTCATGGCGGCAAACCTGCCAACCACTTTCTCCGTATCAATGGCAATGTCCCGCTCCACACTCAGCAAAGTGAGGTTAGACAGTCTGGCCTCATCCATGCTCGAACGCAAACAGCCTTTTATGAGCTTCAGGCGGCTGAAACTTGGTTCTGCACTGGCACTGCTGATGAGAATTGTTTTATAAATTCTGTGAAGAATGGTCAGATGGGGGTATGCTCTGTCCATGTCATTGGCAATAAGGAAAGGCAGGACTGCATCGGTTTTCAGCTCCAATTCTAACTCAGAATATAATGTGCGAAAAGAGTGGAATTCCTCCACAATTTCCTCTGGCTCGGAGACATCTTCTGATTAGAAACGTGCAAGCTGCAGCATTTTCTTTTCAGCATTGGGTCGCTTAAAGTGCTTTGGGTTGAGCGTTGTGAACAGTTCGGCCATTTCTCTGAAGTCAGAAAATCTATTTTCAAACTGTCCTACAAAAATATCAAGAATGTAAAAATAAACCTCAGTTTTGAAGCGAAGTCTACTGTCTTGGATGGGGTCGTCCTCTGTGTTCTCATCAAATTGTCTCTTCCTCTTCCGCACTCTCTCCTTCGTAAACTCAGTGGATGCGTTTGCGCAACTTTCTCTCGCCGTCGTTTTTGCGATGCTCTCCATGGTGTTAAAGGCCGTATCTGTGCGTAATTCTTTGATTTGAGTCACTGTTGTATCAAGGAGATCCACGGCACTGTTGATGTCGAGTGACTCTTTTTGCAGATAAGTAGACAGTATATAGGTCCATTTAAGCAACTCGTTCCAAAACACCAACATGAACGTAAACTCAAATGTGCTGAGGTTCGAGAGCAGGCCATCGGCTTCAGAGGCTACCTTGGGTGTGCTCTGCCTATGTTGCCTGATGCAGTCCAGGGCTTTAAAAATTGCAGAGAGGCTCTGTATCACAGCTTCTGTGGCCTGCTTCCTCGAAGCCCACCATGTGTCTGACAGACTCTTTAAAGTTAGAACTGTTTTACCAAGGTGTACATTATCTCGTTCTTCTTCCAGTATTTTAAACCTCGGAAGGCTCGAAGTTAGAAAGCAGTACAAGGTCTCAAGTGTACCGAAAAATACTTTTGCACTGCACAAAGAGCATGCAGCATCTAGAAGTGCTAGATTCAGGTTGTGCGCACAGCAGTGGACATAAAAAGCTTTGTCGGAACAGTTTTGCTTCACTCTGGCTTGTAGCCCTGTTAACTGTCCAGACATCGTCCTTGCTCCATCATAAGCTTGCCCCCTGATATGTCTAACATTAAGGCTAAGGTCTTCAGTGTGTGCTTTTCTTAGAAGATTATAAAATGACTCGGCACTGCCATCAGGTAACTCGTCAGATTTCACAAAGCGCTCAACGCTATTGCCTTCTTTGTTCACATATCTCAGTGATAGGGAAAACTGATCTATGCGTGTTATGTCGACAGTTGAGTCTACAATAACGGCAAAAAATTTTTCTGTCTTCACTTCGTCTATTATACAGCTCAATGTCTCGGTTGCAAGAGCTTCAATTAGCTCATTTTGTGACTGGTGGCTGAGGTAAGTTGCAGTGCGGCTGACGGGGTTAATCAGATGATGCTCAAGAACTGAGTCGTATTTTGCCAGTAATTTCAAAAGTTCCAGAAAGTTACCTTCATTTGAATCAGGGGCGCCCAGCCCGGCATATTCCCTGTGGCCACGAAAGGCCTGGCCTTGTCGAGATAAAAAAAGAGTGGTATCAATCAACCTGTGGAGGATCCTCCGATTCCTTTCCACCTGCTCTTTCTCAGCTCGTATTAGTCCCGCGATCACAGTGTTGTCCTGAGTCAGCCAATACTTTGACATTAAATACGTCTTTTCTGCTTCACGGTGAGCATTTGACTTTTCATGTAGCTCAATTCGTTCTGTCCCTTTTTTATATTTAAAAAACCTGCACATGGGTCAGCCCAGCCCTTCCCAGCCTTTTCGGTTGTTTTTTTGCCAAACAGCCAGCAACAGAAGCAAAAGAGCTTGTTTGCTCTAGGCGAATAAATGAGCCACTGTCGCTTGACGGTGCCCGAAACTCCCAAAATGACGGCTGTACCAGTCGGGGTTAAAGCACCGTCTTTCCAGGTCGTATGGGAAGTTGTCGTACGCATCCTTCAAACCAGGCTGACACGCTCCATGCCCGATCAGAGCCCGTATTACCTCAGGGGTGAGAGGGCGATCTCGGAACAAGATCGGGTCGGTCGGGTACTCCTCTTGGGACAAAATGTTGTCGAGGTGGCTGCCAGTTCCAGCCGAACCAGGTCCTCCGCGGTCAAATGGGGGTGGCGGATCAAATTCGGGTGGGTGTTGTGTTATGACATTACCTGTGCTGCAGCTGGGCTCCTGGTTGTCCTCTGGAGGTTCAGGTGGCATGTTTTTAATATCGGTATCAGTGCCGCTGGGCACAACGCCGCAGTTAGCCTCCTCTTCAAACACCGCTGTTGAGCTCTCACGGCCATGTTGTGGATGCGGAGTCAACAGAAAAAATGACGTTAGAGGCGGACAGGAAGCAACTAGCTTCTCCTTTCTCTCTTTTATTTTTCGTTTAAACGATCCAGACTGGTGCTTTTTCTTGTCCATTTTCCCCTTAATATTCCCGCCAAAATATCTGTCACAGATATAAATGCCTCACAGCCAATCGAGGCTGGCTCACAGCGCTGATGAGTTTAAGGACAGTTGTACATGAAGAATTAGCCTATAGAGGAGACCCACACGGCCCATTTTACCATTATATTATATATATTTACGATTATACATGAACACATCCTACAAAACGGGGACCTATCATGGGCCCTATGAGGTGGTGGGCCCAGGGGCGACCGCCCCCTTGGCCCCGCTCTGGCTCCGCTACAGGGCAGGGGCCTGTTTACCATGGTGTAACATCCCCTCTTCGTTTAAACAGGGTGAAGGCGTCTGGGCATTTAAGAGACAAGTTTCTTGAGTTCAACCATTGGAATTTGATCCCACTCTTGTTTAATACAGGCCTCCAGCTGCTGGAGAGTTTTCGGTCTCCATTTACGGACTTTTCATTTAATTATGCACCAAATGTTCTCAATCAGTGAAATCAGGACCGCAGGCAGGCCAGTTCAGCACAAGGACTCTTCTACTATGAAGCCATGCTGTTGTAATAGCTTCAGTACGTGGCTTTGTATTGTCCTTCTGAAATACACAAGGACTTCCTTGGAATAGATGTCCTCTGGAGGGGAGCATATGTTGCTCTAAAACCTTTATATACCTTTCAGCATTCATGGTGCTTTTTAAAACATGCAAGTGTCCCACAGCATATGCACTAATGCATCCCCATACCATCAGAAATGCTGGCTTTTGAACTGAGCGCTGATAACAGGAGTGGTAGTCTTTCTCCTCTTTAGCCCGAGGGACACAACACCCATGATTTCCAACAAGAATGTCAAATTTGGACTTGTCTGACCACAAGACACTTTGCTACAGTCCTTTTTAAATGAGCCTTGGCCCACAGAACAGGGCGGCGCTTCTGGATCATGCTCAACAATGGCTTCCTTTTTGCATTGTAGAGGTTTAGGTGATATATGTGGATGGCACGGCAGACTGTGTTTACAGACAGTGGTTTCTTAAAGTATTCCTGGGCCGATTTAGAAATTTCAATGACAAAATCATGCCGGTGAGTGATGCAGTGGCGTCTGAGGGCCCGAAGATCACAGGCATCCAATGAAGGTCTTCGGCTTTGTCCCTTATGTATTGAGATTTTTCCAGTTTCTCTAAATCTTTTGATCATATTATGCACTGTCGATGATGAGACCTTCAAAGCCTTTGCAATTTGACATTGAGGAACATTGTTTTTGAAGTATTCCACAATTCATTTACGCAAGCCTTCACAGGTTGGAGAGGCTCTGGCCGTCTTTACTTCTGACACTCAGCCATCCCATTTACAGCTAATCATGTTACATAGCCGATGCCAGTTAACTTAAAGGGGAACTCAAGGATAATGCATAATGCTGTTTTATACAAACATAATTTGTAAATAAATTTTGTAAAATACAAAAATGTGGAATTTTTGTTTTCAAAGACTAGATGAATGAGGTTTTATTCCCCCTTATTAGCTGTTGTCTGCTACAACAGTCGCTTGATAATGGCGAAACGTCGTCCTTCGCCCAGCGATATGCACTGTTATTGTGCTCGGTAATGTTATTGTCCCAGTCCATTATTTGATTACAAAAGATCTTTCAATATGGCCTATTGGCTAGTTGCACGAGATGGTGTTGAGTATTTTCTGGGCCCAGCGAAGCCGGCGGCGTTTCTGGGTGCTGTTGATAAATGGCTTTCGCTTTGCATTGTAGAGTTTTAACTTGCACTTGCAGATATAGCGATGAACTGTAGTTACTGACAGTGGTTTTCTGAAGTGTTCCTGAGCCCATGTGGTGATGTCCTTTACACACTGATGTCGGCTTTTGATGCAGTACCGCCTGAGGGATCAAAGGTCACGGGCATTCAATGTTGGTTTTCGGCCTTGTCGCTTACGTGCAGTGATTTCTCCAGATTCTCTAAACCTTTGGATGATATTACGGACCGTAGATGATGAAATCCCTAAATTTCTTGCAATAGCTCATTGAGGAATGTTGTTTTTAAACTGTTCGACAATCAGCTCACGCATTTGTTCACCAAGTGGTGACCCTCACCCCATCCTTGTTTGCGAATGACTGAGCATTTCAGGGAAGCTGCTTTATACCCAATCATGGCACCCACCTGTTCCCAATTAGCCCGTTCACCTGTGGGATGTTCCAAATAAGTGTTTGATGAGGATTCCTCAACTCTCTCAGTCTTTTTTGCCACTTGTGCCAGCTTTTTTGAAACATGTTGCAGGCATCAAATTCCAAATGAGCTAATATTTGCAAAAAATTACAAAGTTTACCTGTTCGAACATTAACTCACTTGCCTTTGCAGTGCATTCAATTGAATATAGGTTGAAAAGGATTTGCAAATCATTGTATCCTGTTTTTATTTATGATATACACAGCGTGCTAACTTCACTGGTTTTGGGTTTTGTACAAGCAGCTCCTCTGTTAGAAGGCTTGACTCCATGGCCTATCAGAACTTACGTCAAGTCCTCATTTCCAACATATGACATAACATGAATGGCAAGAACAGGCCTTTCAGCCCAACTACGCTAGCCAGTTTCTTTATACTATTGTGAATATATCCCTTCAGATACTCAATGACTCATTGACTTTATTTATTAATTTTTATTTCTGCAATTTTGAGTTTTGCATCTCACACCAGATTACCAGACGCAGCATGACACAGGAAACACTGCTCAAACTATATGAACATAAACTAGAGCTTTATATTCAAATATAATCATAATAGATTGGTAGTACAAGAGATAACAATATACATCTGAAACATAAAATCCACTGAACTGGCTGGAAAGAAAGTCATTTTTTAGACCTTTTGGCCTGAACAAGCCGTTCAAGGGCACGTTTGCGCTGTTTTGCCACGTGCCTCTTTCGGGCCATCCTCTCCTTTTCCATCACCTCTGCCCTATAAACAGCAGCACTGTTAGACGGCTGGCAACCAAATTCAGCCCTCAGTGCTGCCAAATTTACCTGTCGCTGTGCTGTATCCCTACTTCCAGCTCCACTGATACTTGCACACTCCTGCCTACCTCTCCAAATTTTACATTATCCCTTTTAAATATTTCCACCCCAGTCTGTTTCCGATTTTGTAGAGTGTACTTCACGGTTTGCACCGCACCGCTACTTTTTTGATAGCTGACAATGAAGATGGTTAAGTTCTTCCAACAGAAAAAATGACAATCAACCGCACTCAGTTAATGATATAAAAACACAAAAAGTAATTGTCATCCTCGCCAAAAACAAGGACTCGCCCTCGACGTGGTAAAGAACAATATAAGTTGCTAGTTGATGCAGATAAAAGTTTAGCTAACATCTTTGATACGATAGCCTGCTTATGCTCAACAACCAGAGACCGCATGAACAAGCGGTTGTCATGGAGATTTGAAAAGACTCTAGGTGCTTATTTCAGAAAGAAAAAAAATCCTGTCTGCTTTCTGTCTCTCAAAAAACGCTCTGATCGAGTGCTTTCTGTATTTGAAAAACATTCAATGTGACAAGGGAAATTCAGGGTCACACCACTGAGCTTATTAGCTGTTCGTTTTCATATCTGGCGAGTAGGCTGTCATCTTCAGACGTCCGGAGCTAGCTGATATATTATGTCTTAAACTTGATGTTTAGCACGTATAAGGTTAAAATATCATTTATGCACATATTTCTGGCACTATACAAGACTAACCTCAGCACATGTAACAGCAACAAAATCCTTTGCATTTCATCCCAGAGCAGTTGTTCAGGTTGGCACTCCAAAGTTGATCAAAAGGCGACTTTGCCGCAGAGACAGAAAGTGACAGTGGTTTGTTTGCGGTTTGAGTCTGGAATATTTGTAAGCAACCAGAACTACGATAGAAAGGAAGCGCGTGTTACTGCGGGAGACTTGGTTCTAACTTTGTAACTGGCAGTCATGGAGCGACAGGCAGACCAACATTATAGAATATAATATTGCTCAACAATAACGTCCGTAGTCTGTCTGCCTGCCTGCCTACCCCCCCAAAAAAAAAATCTTCGGATCTACACGATTCACGTAAGTGACCTATTTTGGGATCGAAACGGCGAATTTCGCCCGAAGGTGACTAGTTTGCAGGTATGAACAATATGGTCAGGCAAGCTATTCCACAGTGAAATTACTCTTTGGGTGAAGAAATATTTCCAAATATCACTGCTAAATTTACCTTTGGTCAACTTACATTTGTGACCCCCGAGTTCTACTCACAACACTTGGTCGAAGGAATCCCACATAATATTTAAAGACCTCAATCAAATCACCCCTCAGTATCCTTTTCCTAAGACTTAAGAGATTGAGGATCTTCAGCCTCTTCTCATAGCTTTCATCTTTTATACCTGGAATGAGCTTAGTAGCTCTTCTCTGAACTTTCTCTAGAGCCTCTATATCTTTCTTAAAGTATGGTCCCCAGAACTGTGCACAATACTCCAGATGTGGCCTGATTAATGTGTTGTACAAAAGAAGCATCACCTCCTTAGATTTGTACTCAATACTTTTGGCAATGTATCCCAGCAACCAATTAGCTTTTTTAACTGGTACGGCACAATGGCTAGAGCCTGTGAGGGTTTGGTCAACAATCATTCTCAGATCTTTCTCGTGTACAGCACATTCCAGTTTTAAACCTCCCATGAAGTAATCCCGTCTAATGTTTTTATTACCTACATGCACAACTTTACATTTTGCTGCATTAAATTTCATTTGCCACATTTCTGCCCAATTCTGGATTCTATCCAAATCATCCTGAATCACTTTAGTTGACCCTAAACTATTTGCTAAACCCCCCAATTTGGTATCATCTGCAAATTTAACCAATCTGCTCTCAATATTACTATCTACTATCAATATTACTACTATTACTATTCTGATAGGACCACTTTGTCAAAAAAGAAAATATTAATTGCAACATAAAGATATACAATCATACATTGAGTTTGGCGACATGGCTCTGTTATGAGAGATCCCTGCCCATCCAAACGAGGAACTGAAGGCAGGGAGCTGCTAGTAATCCCCCAACAGTACCATGCCAGCAAGGCCAGCTGAAATGCAGAAACGTTAAGCAGCAGATGCATAGTGGTGGGCCCGGCAGCTGACAATTTCTCTTCAAGCCGATACAAGACAAATATGGTATATGAGGATACAATGTGTCATGACAGCCCGGCGGCTGGCACAATTTGTCGAAGGCAATACCAGAGAAATATACTATATTAGAGTACGATGTGTAGTGACAGTTCGGCGGCTGGTACTCATTTCTCTTGATGCCAATACAAGAGAAATATTCTATATGAATTGTATTATGTGTAGTGACAACCTGGCGGCTGGCACAATTTCTCTTGATACTAGTAAAAGAGAAATATACAATATTAAGTATACTTTGTGTAGAGATAGCCTGATGGCTACCTTGATTTCTCCAGTCATTTCAGGAGAAATATGCTACAATACAATCTGTTGTGACATGAAGGTGAGAGTGGTGATGATAGAGATGGCGTAGAACAGTGTTGTGATGCTGATACCCTGACTATGTGAATGTGAGACGATGCGTGAGCAGGAGTGTGTTTAGTAGAGATATTAGGGTGTTGTGTTTGGACATGCAAACATCGTAACACTTAAATAAACACAAATCTTACATCATTTTGCTCGCAAACCGAAACGCAGAGAGTCAAGAAGCAGTAGATGCATAGTAGCAGCCTGGCGGCTGACAATTTCTCTTGAAGCCAATACAAGAGAAATATACTATATGAGTGTAGAACCTGAAAGTTTGATTTAGCTCACCACATACGTCAAAAATAATATTGTTGGAACACATGCTCATTATGCATGTAAAATCTGGATGTTTGGTTGATCTGGTGCAGCCCAGGGCCAGCAGTAAACTTTTATAATCCTACAGCCTGCCGGTGAGAGTGGCATCCTTTGTTCTGTTCACAGCAGGAAGCCGGAGCCATTACGTCCAGGCTGCCCAGTGCTCCTCAGAGTTATATCACAGTCCCCATTGAAGAAAAAGCCTAGTTACATTAATCTGCTTAAAACAATCTAAATCTCTGTGAAATTCATAGCATGTTAATGTTCAATATACTATAAAGAAACCATTTAAATATTTATAACACAATTGGACTATAATACTCCATTTTAAGGCTTTTCCATGACAACTGCATCATTTTAGCACATATTCCTATCATGTTTGGTCTTTATTCTCGAGTAAATCTAAGGAATTGAATGAAACTTGTTTCATTTCCCTTAAAATTATGTTTCACTCTCTTTTTGGGAAGCTCCTGGAAAATTGGTTAGAATTTGCGCGGGCGATTGCCCTGGGACGGCTTTAGTTCCATGTGGCCATTATCTTTTCCAGGTATGAATATATATTTTCTCTCTAAATTATGGGTAACTGGTAATTGGCTTAGCGTTGATTTGTTTGATCCAAGTTGTGCCTACCTGGTAATTAAATTATCGTTATTCCTTTTTCAGCTGGCGTGTTTCCATGACTCGTAACACTCGTATCTTTCTAGCCTTGTTGCGACCGGGACTTAAGGGGCAATTCCTACCAAGACATGAGTAGGTAACGATACTTCTAAGTTAGATTTGAGAGTACATTCTACGCATTAAGGGTTTGTGTAATGCCGGCCCTTAAGATCTAGCTATTAAAAGGTACCCTTGGGCGTGTATTTTATTTATAAGCCGGTATCCGGTTAGTCTTTCTAAGGGACCCTTTGGTGTACATCAATCTGGTTCGTGATACGTTCACGCTCAGTGCTATTTTGTTTACGCCTCGATGCTGCTATCATGGTATTCTCTTCTATCCAATGGATTTATCGTCGAATTAAGCCAGGACAGCTGCGTTTATTAACCCTGGGGACGTATTTGCTGAGCAATGACGGTTTACCTGCCATATCTGATGGCAGAGTTGTTTTGAGATTCGCGCATGCTGTCTCAAAACTATCAATTCTAATTCTAATTTGGAGTCAGATATTTTACGAGGATACAACTAAATTTGGTATGCTAACTGTTTAATGGAGTTAGATTGATTGTAACCGTTGGGTTTCTATGCCCTGTCCTTGGACGGTGAAAATTATCCATTATATTGTGGTTCACACAAGCCAGGAAAATGCTCGAATTAAAGTTAGTCCATCGGAACACGTGAGTCCCTCACTCACAGCAATGTCCGTCGTTGGTATTATTTTGTGAGGTCTTACATGAGTACAATGTGCTGTGACAGCCCGGCGGTTACCGCGATTTCTCGATGCCGATTGAAGAGAAATATACTATATGAGAATACGATGTGTCGTGACAGCCCGGCGGTTGCCGCAATTTCTCGATGCCGATACAAGAGAAATATTCTATATGAATTGAATTATGTGACGTGACAGCCCGGCGGCTGGCACAATTTTCTTGATGCTGATACAAGAGAAATTCTATATGCTGTGTATTATGTGCCGTGACAGCCCGGCGGCTGGCATGATTTCTCTTGATGCCGATACAAGAGAAATATACTAGGAGGTAAACTGTGTGTAGAGAGAGCCCGACAGCTACCTTAATTTCTCTTGAAACCATTTCAAGAGAAATATGCTACAATATGATCTAGCGCGTCAGCAAGCTGGTACAAGTATGATGAAACGAGATGAGCTTTTTTATATATAAATGAAGGTGAGAGTGGTGATGAAGGAGATGGCGTAGAATAGTGTTGTGACACTGATACCCTAGGTATGTGACTGGAAGAGGGCTAGACGACGCGTGAGCAGAAATGTGTGTAGGAGTGGAGATTAGTGTGTAGTGTTTAGGGCATGCAAACATTGCAACAGTTAATTGCCAGACATATCTCACAAAATTTGCTCATTAATTTTGCAGCTCCATAATGTCCTTGAATCCAGGGAGAAGGTATCGATTATACGCCAAAAACGACCAACGTCTCATGGCCTTCAGTGTTGAGACAGACGCAACGGAAGCGGTGGTTGTGCTGCTCCAATATGGAAGGAGTGGAGTGTGTGGAGTTGAAAGGAGAGGCCACAGCAAGCAAACTAGGTGAAGTCGTGCAGCAAACCAAGACCGAGAGATGTGTCTCTCGGCTTCCATGGGGAACAGATGTAGTTCGCTAGATATACTCCATGGACCAGACTGTTGTGATGGTGGAGACTGGGCAGCACTTAGCAGAGGGTCAGATGGCAATGATGGCGAAGACCAGCGGCATGCTCAGGGCAGGGTCCCACCGCAGACATGGAGGGAACACAAACCAGGCAATTAGTGGAGAGCAGGAGGTGGAAACAGAGCTAGGAATATACCATAAAATAATGTGTACTCAAAGTTGATAGAAAAATATATTACCATGATTGCAAAATATGAATAATATTTATGAATCTGAAAGATACCAAAATCCACCCCCAGAAAAAAACAGAAAAAAAAAAACAATGATGCCGGCATAAACCAAAGACCAGAAGCTAATAACGGGCATAACGCAAAGACCAGATTCTAATAACAGGATGCCTTTACAGCCAGAGACCATATGGTCGTTATAGCTTTTGGTTAACTAGCAAACTTAAAGGCTATAGTACATTCTGAGCAGATAGAAACAGTCATTTCAGATGAAATGATGGGCAAGATGACCAAAGCGCAAGCTAGTTTCAGACATAGGAAAAATATTGGTGAGGTATCAGCAAAATATCGCTGCACCATGGCATTGCTGAGCGTGCACAAGATCAGCCACATCTGAGGAAGTGAGCTTCATACTGTCAAGCAACCAAAGGCTTACTTCCCAAGCAAGTGATAACTTGCACAGCAATCATAATTCTACCCACTAGGGTACAAGTGCATGTACAACAAAGCAAAAAAAAAAAAAATTACTGCCAAATTATGGGGAAAACATGGAGCTTTGGCATTATGAAAGGTAATGCAAATATGATAGCAATTCATTTACAAACACTGATCATTCCACAGCATTAGGTGGAATTTGGTTGGAGCCACATCCACTTTAAATAAATTTTAAAAAATATTATTATTATTTTTATTACCATTATTTATTTTTTTAAACAATTGCTGAACACTTCAGTTGCTAGCATTTGTTGTAGATTCGTCACGCGGTGTATGCGATGCAATTTGCAAACTGTTAGCTTAACTCAGTGGTTCTCAAATTTGGCCCCGACACCCCATCGCGCACGCCAGTGTCCGCCCCACCCACAACCGCAATCCCAGGACCTCAGCAAGCAGCTGATTTGTTCCAATTAGGTGAATTTATGCAAATATCCACATAGAGATTTAAGATGGTAAATAACTACCCACATGGAATGCTGCCAATTAAAACAAATTATAAAACGGGTGCTTCCCATCCTTAAATGTGATTGTCTGAGCCGCGTTCCATGCCCGTATAAAATTACTGTAACCCACTGTGGCAGGCCGCAGCACTAAATATCCCTGCGCGCAACGAACTGCTCTGCGCTCAGCTGACTCGTCAGGTTACGTTTGTTTCAAGAGTTTAAGCTCGCTATTTCAGTCTCCGCGAAGTTTAGCCTTTTAACCAGATAACCAGTTGGCTATCTACCTAGCTAGCTATTGCATTACAACGTTCAATATCACTTTTGTGTTTCAAGCTATGTTGCTAACTTGCTTGTTATTTCAGTAGCCTAAAAATTGTTGACTTTTTCTTGTGTGTTTATTTTATGGGCTGTGTGAAGGGTAACCACATCCATTGTAGTGAACGCTAGCTAGTTGACAAGCTGGCTAGCAAACTAATGCACAATTCAACATATTTTGCTGGGTAGCGGCAAGTGTGGAGGACAAAGTCAATCGTTCCCTACCCTCGCTGCTGGTTGTAATGATTTGGCCGATCGGCGCAAGTTGAGAACAAGGAAACTCGAAAACCGAAACGCACGTAAAATTAATGAACGAGGTCAAGCTAGTTGACTAGCTGGCTAGCAAACTAATACACAGTTCAACATATTTTCCTGGACACCGGCAAGTGTGGAGGACAAAAGTCAATAGTTTCCTAAACGCTGCTGGTTGTAATGATTTGGCCGATCGGCACAAGTTGAGAACAAGGAAACTCGGAAACCGACACGAAAGCAAAATTTTAAACGGGGTCTTCGGGAGGCCGAAGGAGACATTCAAACTAGCCTGCTTTCATAGTATATCTGCATTAGCGAGCCCAAATAGCCTGATGTGAGATGATAATGGCGCTAGATGAATAAGCAATCTTAGCATCGGTGTGGCTGGCCAACCATTCTGTCCACTCTTAATTGCTTGGTGGAAGAAGTTCTCAATTTTATTGTTGCATTATTACCGATAAATTGTCAATTTTTTTCTTGTGTGTTTATTTAATGGGCTATATGTAGGGTAACTGTTTTATAAAAGGAATAAGCCCCTCGAAGCACTGGGTTACAGTGATTTTACTACGGTGGAGGGGCACTAAGGCACGACGCGCAAGAACGCCCCTCCGCCGTTATAAAATCACTGTAACCCACCGCTTCTCGGGACTTATTCCTTTATTATACCATGGTCTGAGTGAATACTTTTTTCTGATTGGCTGGCAGGTATGCATTAAAACCGTGGAACCGCACAGGTAGTTCGGCTATGGTCGTTTCACCATTCGAAATTCATCCACAAGCCAACTTGTAACTCTAGCAACGTAAGACCTGGTATTCGGCTAGGTACAACGATAACCTAGCTGCTCATTTATCTCCAGTAAATTTAGCGGCGTCACATAAGTTGCGTCCAGCGGGGCGGTTAACTATAGGTACTCAAGCAATAATGACCGGAAATATTATAGGAGCGAAGTAATCAGGCTTTATTAATTAAACGATTGTAATTGTGTACAGTTACAAAGGAAGCTAACGTGTCCACTTCAACTGCTGACAGTTCGCTAGCTACGTGCTATGCCAGCAGACTTCAGCTAGCTGACTGCGGAAACAGTCATAAGTTCATTGTAATTGCGGGTATGCAGTCTGCATAATCGCACATAATGTTGCGTTATGAATAATCTCCATTTCAGCTGGAATCCGTTATCAAATCAGCTGGTAAACGGATGTAAGCGTGTGCAAAAAATTCTTTCTCCATGAACGTAAAATGAACCACGATAGCTGGTTCAATTTAACTTGGCCTATAGTAGGCTATTGGGTATGAGAAGGCGCGGCGCCTGTTTAATGATTACCAGCTCGTTTTTTTTTTGTTTTTTTTTTTTTAGTGTAAATGCAAAACTTTCACCAAAAATTTCTCAATGCTGCGAGATGATATTGCTGGCAATTGAACATGGTATAAGCGGTATAATTAACTCGAAGGTGAGCATTCCACGGTTTTGATGCACTTCGCGGAGGCAACCACCCGATGCGCTCCGCGTCGAGCATTAAAACCGTGGAATGCACACCTTCGAGTTAATTATCCCTCACCTGACAGCTTTTTAAAATCATAGAACAGCAGCCGCGGCCGGAACAAAAACCAGCACACACAGGGGGGCGCCAGGACCGAACCCGAGAACCACCGCCTTAACTGAACTCGCTACCCATGGCAGCACCTACTAGGGATAGGCAATAACTAAGTGTATTTACGGCATGACTATTGGAAACAAATAGAATTCAAGCAGCACAGCAGCAATCGATTTAAGCATTCATGGCGATCACAACTGGTCGAGTCATTTAACAGCAGTAAGCATCACCTGAATAACGTTAATGCTTAATCCATTTCAGCTATAGCTATTCAAATTGAGTAATACAACATGAACAATTTCCTGTGCCAAACATACCGTAGCAGATATTTAAAAGCATGAAATAAATCAAAGCCATGCAAAAAATATATAAAACAATGCACAAAGTACGTCCATTGAACATTTCAATGAGAATAATAGGCATAAACGCGACTCGATATAAGCATTCCAATAGAAGCCATACGCAGGTTCAGAGCCACGGTAAGATAATGTTCATGATGCGTTTTGTTAGGCCTGCAACTCGTATAGACTGACCGTGTGAAGAAACTAGCGAGCAACCTGCACATAAGGAAAATCAAAGTGACATTCGTTAACTCCTCGACAAGCCGTTGTGAATTCGGGATCGGTCATCTGTGCCAAGAACATATAGTATTTCTTTCCGGTGTTACGGATCAACTGGTTTCCCTGTTAACTGGTGACCTTTGTTTACAAAAGTCGGGTCTTTCTCACAGCAGCGTAACGTTTTCCCGCTGGCCTTAGCTGTCCGTGCAAATGCCTTAACAATTACAATCGAATTTTACTTGTTATCTATCCACCCGATTCAAGTATTTCATTGATTTTTGACATTCGTAAAGCCGTGATGAGTTTTAAAATCGAGTTTAATCTTCTTGCTCCTGCAAAAAAAGAAAAAAAGTTGCCTCGTCCGAGATTCGATATGATACATATATAACAAGAACTAGTACGATGAATTTGGCTAATTGAGACAATCAACTAATTAAAGACCAGACGTTGGTGTGAAAACCAGGGACAGATACGGCCCTCACTGCCCACCTCTGCACTAGGCCATCGTAGCACATCGATAGTGGTATGGCCATGTTCATTTCATAACTCAAACAGAAACAACTGGACATCAATTTTTTGTTTGTAAACATCTCGGTTGGATTAACTTGTGACCATTGTTACCTGAGTTTGTTGCACCTCTGAAATTGAACATTTTAGGATTTTGTTGATAAGCATCGAATCGGCTGACGCTTTAATATATTCAATTAATTTTGTCATGAAATTGTCAAGAAATTTTGAGATTATCCCAGCCGTCTGAAAGATGAAGAAAGGAACCGTATGTGTCCTATGGCGTTACCCTTATTCAAAATATTATCAGTAAGTCACCAGCCATTATAAACACATGATGCATGGACTTTGTTTTGACTGATTATATATTACGCGGTATTATTTATAACGGCTGGCTATAAACTGACTATATTGAAAAAGGTCTACCCGATAACACAGTGTTACACGACTCCTAGACACAAGATAATCTCGTGAACTGAATTTGTTTAGGTTGCATCGTACAGATTCGGTCAACCACAATCTGCAGTACTGTCATGCATATATTGAGGCTCAGAGAAGTTAAAGCACCGACTTTCCTCCGAATTCTCTGACATAGATCCATCTGCCCCTGGGAGGGTGGAGGCCACTGATGTGAAGAGCAGCTCAGTGACTCTGTGCTGGGAAAGACCAGTCAGTATGGAGGGAGTTCCTCACGAGATCCACATCACCTACAACTGTGAGGGAGAAGAGCCCAGATTACAGAAATGTGCTCCCAACACCACCACAGCTGCGCACTCTGATCTGAGGCCTGGGATGGAGTATACTTTCAACATCACTACTGTCCTTCCCAATGGCAGCTGCAGTGACACCAGCTCAGTACGCGTATGCACTGGTGAGTAACTAAATGTGTACCTGTGTGATTACAGTTGAAAAATTTTATCCATCATTCATAACATTTGAGTATTTATCATCAATATTATAAGCTATCCCTTTGTGCGGTGGCTTTTATGATTTGAACATTTACTGCTACTCTTTTGATTTTATTTTGTGACACAAAAATAATAAAACATTACACTAAATGCTTGAATTTTATAGATTTTTGAGCCAAAAAATTGAATTTTTGGAAATTTTACAATTTCGTCATTCTGTGTCTAGCGGACCAGGGTCTACACCGCACCGTCTCAGAAAAAAATTGAAAAAAATTAATGGGTGTTTGCCATCATTTCAAATGGACAAATGCCAAATCTTGGAAGTACCAACTCCAATTTTTCATGGAGTAATTGCCAATTTAAGAAGGGTGTGTCAAGTCATTCGTGAATGTAGCAATGACTTATGTATTAGGATTTTCGAAGGGAAACAGATTCGCTTTCCTGTGCTCTTAAGTTAATGTAAATGGGTGCACATGGTTAAAATTGCCTGAAATCTATGAATCTGATATCAGATTTGGCATATCTCATTTGATTTTCCTATAATAGGCTGTTGAAAATGACCTTTTTAACAGAGCAAAAATTTTTGTTTGATTTTTAGTTGGTCCCCTTGACCTAATTATGCATAAACAGGGGTTCATATTGCATCCTCATCCTCAGCAGCTACTGCACATTGGCCCCTTAAACCCAATCCAATCCCCTGTCTCTAGTTTAGGAGTAACTTGCATTATGCTTATGATAAATAATAATAATAATTAAAGCTGCCGGCATCATTGAAAGGGCCCTCGCACCCCCCGTGCACGTTGGGGTTGTGGATAGATCATAATGGGTGCAGCTGTGCATTCACAGCCATTGGACACTGCTAGACTGTGCACAATGTGTTTTCCCGAGGGTAGTGCAAGCACCAATCCTGAAATCAATTGGTCGAGCACGTTAAAATATGACACCTGTTCATGAAAAAAGTTGAAATTTTAATTCAAAATTATGCATTTCCTGTTGGGCTCGGGTCATTGCACAATATAATTTTATTACAAGTCTTGGCATATTTCATGTCTCCACCAAATTTTGTTTTTGGTGGTGAACTGAACTATGAGAACTGTTTAGTTGAAATTTTTTGGAGGGCGCTATGATACCATTTTGACATGCCTGTATGCAAAACCTAGACCATAGTAATCATAATACTGGGCTCCATGAGTGTATTGATTTTTGTAGATTTTCAAGGATGTTGAGACCCTCTAAAGGGCAATTCTTTTAATAAAATGTTTAGGGGGCGCTACAGAGGCATTGTACCATCTTAAATGACAATTGGGATATCAAGTCGAAGTTCCTAAGACACTGACAATTTGTGAAACGTTTTGCAAGTTTTGGAATATCCAAAGACCTTTAAACGAGTGTTCATAAAATTTGGAAAAAATGCAGGAAATGGCTCATAGCTCACTTCCTGTTTGGCCAAAAGATTTCTAATAAATGACCATATCTGAATGAGAAATTCAACGATCTCACCAAAATTAATGAACATTCAAGCACTTTTGTCTTAACATGGCTGTGGCTAGAGGGCGCTGTGGAGCCAGCTGGCCACGCCCAATCTAATATCAGCATATTTTTAAACTTGGAAGGAGACAGTTATCAAGCCTGTAAAGTTTCGGGTAAATCTAACGAAGTATGTGTGAGCAAAATCAACTTCCTTTTTCATGGCGAAACATCGAAATTCGCCGCGACACCACGGATACATCATTCGATATATCCAATAAACCCTCGCATTTTAACATCAGAAAGGTCTTAAGATGTCCCTTGCCAAATTTTTTTTTTTTTAATTATAAATTTGGCGTCTCCAATCCCACCCGAATCTGGAAAGCCCGATTGGTGAACTATGTACAAAACCCAAAACCAGTGAAGTTGGCTTGTTTTGTAAATCGTAGATAAAAACAGAATACAATGATTTGCAAATCCTTTTCAACTTATATTCAATTGAATACACTGCAAAGACAAGATGTTTAATGTTCAAACTGAGAAACTTTATTTTTTTTTGCAAATACTCATGAACTTAGAATTTAAAGGCAGCAACACATAGCAAAAAAGTTGGCACAGGGGCCTTTTTACCACTGTGTTACATCGCCTTTCCCTTTAACGACACTCAGTAAAGGTTTGGGAACTGAGGAGATCAATTTTTGAAGCTTTTCAGGTGGAACTCTTTCCCATTCTTGCTTGATGTACAGCTTAAGTTGTTCAACAGTCCGGGGTCTCCGTTGTTGTATTTTACGCTTCATAATATGCCACACATTTTCAATGGGAGACAGGTCTGGACTACAGGCAGGCCAGTCTAGTTCGCGCACTCTTTTACTACGGAGCCATGCTGTTGTAACACGTGCAGAATGTGGCTTGGCATTGTCTTGCTGAAATAAGCTGGGGCGTACATGAAAAAGACGTTGCTTGGATGGCAACATATGTTGCTCCAAAACCTGTATGTACCTTTCAGCATTAATGGTGCTTTCACATATGTGTAAGTTGCCCATGCCTTGGGCACTAATACACCCCCATACCATCACAGATGCTGGCTTTTGAACTTTGCGCCTATAACAGTCCGGATGGTTCTTTTCCTCTTTGGTCCGGAGGACACGACGTCCACAGTTTCCAAAAACAATTTGAAATGTGGACTTGTCAGACCACAGAACACTTGTCCACTTTGCATCAGTCCATCTTAGATGAGCCTGGGCCCAGCGAAGCCGGCGGCGTTTCTGGGTGCTGTTGATAAATGGCTTTCGCTTTGCATTGTAGAGTTTTAACTTGCACTTGGAGATGTAGCGACAAACTGTAGTTACTGACCGTGGTTTTCTGAAGTGTTCCTGAGCCCATGTGGTGATGTCCTTTACACACCGATGTCGGTTTTTGATGCAGTACCGCCTGAGGGATCGAAGGTCACAGGCATTTAATGTTGGTTTTCGGCCTTGTCGCTTACGTGCAGTGATTTCTCCAGATTCTCTGAACCTTTTGACGATATTACGGACCGTAGATGATGAAATCCCTAAATTTCTTGCAATAGCTCGTTGAGGAATGTTGTTTTTAAACTGTTCGACAATCAGCTCACGCATTTGTTCACTAAGTGGTGACCCTCGCCCCATCCTTGTTTGTGAATGACTGAGCGTTTCAGGGAAGCTGCTTTTTTACCCAATCATGGCACCCACCTGTTCCCAATTAGCCCGTTCACCTGTGGGATGTTCCAAATAAGTGTTTGATGAGCATTCCTCCACTCTCTCAGTCTTTTTTGCCACTTGTGCCAGCTTTTTTGAAACATGTTGCAGGCATCAAATTCCAAATGAGCTAATATTTGCAAAAAATTACAAAGTTTACCTGTTCGAACATTAAGTAACTTGTCTTTGCAGTGTATTCAATTGAATATAGGTTGAAAAGGATTTGCAAATTATTGTAGTCTGTTTTTATTTACGATTTACATAACGTGCCAACTTCACTGGTTTTGGGTTTTGTACTTTACAAAAGCCCCACACTTCACATCCATATAGGAGAATAGGTAAAATGAGGCGATCAAATAATTCACATTGCACATCAATAGGGAGATTAAGTTTTAAAGCTTTGGATTTGGAACTAAACATAGCCCGCCTCGCTTGATTGACTTGTTTGTCAATGGCCTTGGAAAAACTCCCATTGTAGTTGAATGTAGTTCCTAAATATACATAATCCGGGCAAACTTCAATCTCATCTTCACCAAAGTAAAAATGTGGAAAGTTCCGAACTTTTCCCCTAGAGAAAATAACAATCTTAGTTTTGGTGGTGCTTACAGTCAATTTCCAAGTATTACAATAATCATAGACACCATTAAGAGCTTTCTGTGACTCTTCAGCTGACTCTGCTAATATAATAGTGTCATCTGCATATAATAACACATAGAGTTTAAGAAAAATTTCGACATCATCGTCACTAAGAAAATTTGAAAAATCATTTGTTAGAGTATCTAATCCATTATAATATTTGCTCAAACTTTGTTCGAAATCATTTAGATAGATTGCGAATAGCAATGGTGAAAGGTTCTCAACTTGCCTCACCCCCAAGTTGCAAGGGAAAAATTCAGAAGTAAAAACACCATCCTTGACACAAGATTTGGCATTACTGTACAAATTAAAAATTACCTAGATTACTTTACCGTTGACACCACTAGAAATTAGCTTTTTCCATAATGAGGATCTATCTACAAGATCGAAGGCTTTTTTGTAATCTATAAAGCCGCAATATAATCGTTTTTTCTTATGAAGATACAATTCAATAATAGAGTTTAATAAGAAAGTATGATCAAGAGTACTATAATTCTGTCTAAAATCTGTTTGTTCTTCACCTAAAGAACCAGTGCATTCTAAGAACCAACTGAGCCTGGCATTCAATGCAGATGTAAACAGTTTTCCAATACAACTCAATAGTGTAATTCCTCTATAAAGATCTGGGTTAGAAACATCACCCTTGTTTTTATATAGAGGCTTAATTAGACCAACACACCAGTCTTCAGGGACTTTACCACTTTCAAGAACAATATTAAACAAATTTACAATAATATTTAAAACATTTTCGGGAGCATTTTTAAGAAATTCATTCATGATATTTTCAGAACCACATGCCTTATTATTTTTCAATCCTTTGATCAATGAGAGAATTTCATTCAAGTCAAAGGGTTGATTGATAAATTCATTACTTGGAGAAGTATTCAAGTCAGTTGGATCAAAAGGTGAAACATTTGCAGCATCACTGTAGCTTAATTTTTTAAAATAATCAAAGAACTCTCTGATATCAACCTTACTATTCATGCCACCTTTCTTGCTGGCCCCATTTATAACATTCCAATATTCTTTCGGATTACTCATCTTTAAGTTTCTAAGGTCATTATGCAAATTACGAAAATGTTCCTTGCGTTTAGATTTCATCTTTTTCTTATACAATTTTGACTGATTTTTCAACTCTGCCTTAGCCTCCAATGTTCCTGCTCTTTTCAACCTATTTTTACATCTTACGTATTCAGCTCTAATGTTCTTTATCAAACCAATCTTTGTTCTTCACCTTATTACGAATAGAATTCCCTTTCGTTCTAATTAATTTAGTCGTACCAACACTTTTAGATGTATCAATAAAAATGTTACAAAGCTCTTTGGTAAGTAAATTAACCTCATCTTGGGTCACTTCATTAAAATTAACAGAACTCATCTTATCAAGCAACAAATTAATTTCATCAGTACAACTCTCAAAAGCAGCCTTAAAATTGTCAACTCGAGCCGGATCCCAATATGTTCTAAGCTGACTCACCACAGGATCATATTGACCAAAATCAGGCTCGACTGAATACGAGTTATCAACAGAAACTTTTTTCAGTAATAAAGAAATATTGAGAGGCGAGTGAACATCTGACAGATTACAGTCAAACGAGTCAACTTCAAATTTGTAAATCTTTGGAAACAACATTGGTGAAGCAATAGCATAATCTACCACGCTTTTGCCATTGGGTTTGTAACAAGTAAATTCCCCCACTCCTGAATCGTTACCCACCTTACCATTAACAATTTTAAGGTCCAAGGCTTTACACAATTTAATTAATTTATAGCCATTGTTGTTAACCCTACTATCTTGACTGGCTCTCACCAATGGAATTCCCAGTAATCAAAAAGAGTTTTACAATCATAAACATTTTCCTCAAGCTCCAAGTCACAGTCAACAGCTGTATGCTCCTCAATCTCCCTAAAATCAGAAAGACAAGCCGAGCAAGCATTGAAATCGCCAAGTAGCAAAAATGAACAATCGTCATACACATTTTTTATGATAATCAAGTCATCGGCAATAGTATCAAATAGTTCAGTATCATAATATGGTGAATCTTCATGAGGTATGTTAACAGAGCCTAATATTGAAGGAAAACCACGCACATCGCTATCAACTTTTACCCACAAAACATTTTCAGAAGTAGTATTCTCAATTATGGTGGTATGATTAGCATATTTATCACGGACTAGAATGCCCATTCCATGAATACCACCATGCTTATGATTTTCATTCTTTTTGAGCATAGCGATGTAAACAAAACCAGGAAACAGAGATTTATCTACATTATCAGTCTTTGTCTCAGAAACACAAATAAAGTCAAAGTTATGGATATACGATTCAAATAACCTAGCGTTAATTTTTGAGTTCAAACCGCATACATTGAAGAAAAGTTCAGCAGTTGATGATCACCAGGGATAGTATATGTAAGATCAATAAGACTTCGGCACGGTCCCTTAACTTCCTGATGTACGTTTACAGAGGGGTCCTGCCTGTCCTAGGCATCAAGCAGACCATTTTCGCGAACTTTATCCTCACTCCAACCTAGCTTAAACAGGTCGTCGGGGTTGTCTATAGTACGTTTGATCTCTTTGCCGTCTTCAACGTCTCTCACGAAGATCCTGCCATCGATTGACCAAACTTTTCCAGGATATGGTTCCTCTTTGCTGAAAACTCTTTTCATCTTTCGTCTCAGGGGAGTCAAGTCCTCATCGATGTAGACATTGTTCCTGTTGGGTAACTCTCTTATCTTCTTTTTGTTCCTCATAATGTTGATTTTTGTTTCCCTTCTGACAAACTTCGCTATTATTGCTCTCGGTCTAGCTGCTACACCATTGTTGAGTCTTGGACCAGGTAAGTGATGGCTGACACTTATATCGCTATCTTCTATTTCTACGCCAATCTCTCTCGCTACTGGACATACTATCTTATTTGAATTCTCACCGACTGTCTCTGAAATACCAGATATTGTGATGGAATCTCGTCTACTGTACTGCTCCAAGCGGTCTATCTCATATCTATTGCACCTGACATGGGCTCTTAATCTGGAATTGTCCTCTCTGAGATCTCTGATGACATTGTCTCGATCATTTATTTCACTGATTATTACGTCTCTGAGCTGTTTGGTGGAAGCATTAACAGCTGCTGCAACCACATTTATCAGAACCGGCTGTACAGCAGAAATCTCCTTGCTTATAATTTCACCGCTATCATTTGCCGTCAATATACCGTTGTTGTTGGACGTGGCGTCACCGTGTTTCTTATTGTTGCTTCTATTAGATTGTCTCAGTCTCTCCTGGGCTGGTGGTATAGCTTTCTGTATTGCCTCATTTATCAACTCAGATATGGCATCATCTCCTAGGATATCATCCTTCATAATTTCTTCATTTTCATCATTTTTATCAGCAAACACGTCGTACTTGTTCTTGCTCTCCGCCATCTTGATTATCCCGAGTCTGGCCAACTTGCCGGGAGCTGTGCGTTGCGGTGTTGCGTCCGGGTTCCCACAACGAATAGGAAGGAATTCCTATTTTTTTTTCCCCGATTTCGGAGAGGTAATTAGTCTATTAGTAGCGGTGCAACTTTAAATTAAACTTGAGTGCTCATTAGTAAGTTAGTCATCTTATATATACATGGATTAGTTGGGTTAGTAGACTATAATACAAAATACAAATGTTAGTCTTGTTAGTAATCAAAAGAGAAGGCGAAGAAAGAAAACGAGATTCAAAGGAATATTTTAAACACCTGAATTCATTTAAATCACCTGAAGTCAGTGAGCACGCAGACAGGGAAGACGGACTGAACCAACTAGATCATAAGACAGGGGAGACAAGTGCAATGGAACTGAGGCATGGAATGAACCAAAAACCTGAGCCTAACATTAACCAAAAAGAATAAATAAAAGACAATAGTCATGAACACAAAACCAGAACATAAACATGACCAAAAACGAAAACCATGACAAATGAAAGTAAACTACGCCACGCTATCTTCGTGCTTCAACATGCACAGCAAGTGTGCTTACAAAATTATTTAAGTCAACAGTAATGAAAATAAAATGGTTTTAATATTGCACGCGCAGAATTTCTGTACGGCAGGAATAGCCAGTTTAGCTGCCTAATCAGTCTCCACTCGGGAAGGTACAGAATTAGTAACATCTTTCCCAACTTTCCAGAACATTCCAAGCAAATGATATGATCTCAATTGGTTCAAACATGCATCAGTATTCAGTACTATAACTCCGATTGGTTTCCTTTTCTTTTAAAAGATTATGTAATCAAAATCAGAATCAATTATTGCATGTGAATATGCATTTTCTTACCAAAGTTTCAGAATGAGAAGCTCGCTAAAGGAGTAAGCTCCTCACGTTCACTTTCTTGCACGGATTTCGGATATCCTACTTACAAGATACCGTAAAATATTAGACAATGAAATTCAAATATCTTACTTAACCAAGACACAATAAAATATTAGGCTGATATTTGCTCACTTTCTCTCACACTTATGAACTTAATGAGCAAATTCTGGAGCTCATTCAATGCGTGTGTTCAGGACTATGCCTCAGGTGTAAAAGAACCGCGAAGGAAACTCGCACAACGTATTACAGTTAAGACAATTGTTCGGAGAGCTTGTCAAGTGCAGCGCGCCATCATCTGCCGTACGGAAGGACGGACGGAGCCCAATTCTATATCCCCCGCTTTGCTCTAATCGCGCGGCGGGGGAAAATAAACAGTCATAAGGATGTAACCTAAGTGAAACCCTGATCCTAGTACGGACAGGGGATATTGCCATTTTATAACACTTGTTATTTATGCAAGCAGATTGCTCACTTTTGCGTGGTGGCGCCTGTAAAAGGAAGGTAGGGGGTGACATTCCGTTTCACTTTTAAGTTAAAAACCGTTTGGTAACCATGAGTTTTACATGGGTTACAGTTAGTAAACTGGAACAGGATGCAAAGGTAAGTAAGGTTTAATTGTTGGGTAGAACCTGAATGAGAAAACTCCCATCAACTTTCAAACTTAACTAATTTCCAGCTCTGAGTTATCGCCCGTTTCTTCTTAAAAAAAGAGTACAGGAGATATGAAGGGGTCATGAAACCAAGGGTCTGATATATGTGAGGACTGTTTTTTTAATTGTTAAAATAGTGTAACGTAATGTTTGCTTGCTGCGTTATAAAGCAAACCTTGTTTGTATGGTAATTTCATCATGAGTAGGACACAAAACCAACAATGTCATGCTCCCCTCATTAAGGGGTCACCATAACAACAAGGTTTACTCTACAAAGAAGCATGCATATGTTACGTTACAAAATTTTGAACAATTGAATAACAGTTCTCACATATATTCGACCCTTGGTTTCATGACCCCCTCATATCTCCTGCACTGTCATTTTTGTAAGAAACGGGTGATAACTAAATACAGTAGATTTGTTTTGTGACACCTTTGCAAGCTTAGTGTCCAAAAATCTAAACTATCCCTTTAAGAGTTATAGAGGAGTGGATGCAATTGTAAGCAACATAGGATTTGTACTTTTTATGTCTGGAGGGTATGTTTTAAGTTTTTCTTATGTATGTTTATTATTATTTTTAAGTTCCAGAATTAAACCTTCCTTACCTTTGCATACAGTTTCAATTTACTAACCTAAACTATCATTTACATCGTAATATATGAGAACCTACATGGTACAAGTTTGTGTTTATTTACCAGTTATCTATTACAATCTACAGCACCCTCCATAATTATTGGCACTCGTGGTTAAGATGTGTTAAAAGCCTTAAAATAAATTAAATTTTTTATTGCAGAAGCATACTTAGAAAAATGTACTCTTCAACCGAAGTGAATTTTAAGGGAAAAATAAATCCCTGACTAAGAAATAATTGTTTTTCATAAAATCACCAGTTCCACAATTATCAGCACCTCTAACAATTCCGAGGGAATAAATGTAATTGAAGTATTTTTGTCATTTCTACAGTAGTTTACAAAGTTGATCAGAGCATCTAGGAACATTTAATTACTAATTCATCACCCCCTGTTTCCCTGGGGTATAAATATGATGTGATACAGAGGCCATTTCTCTTATCCACTCTTCAACATGGGAAAGACAAAGGAACACACCATTCAAGTAAGGCAGATGTGTGTCGACCTTCACAAATCAGGCAATGGCTACAAGAAAATAGCCAC
The DNA here is from genome assembly GCA_029721435.1 of Gymnothorax reevesii. NCBI lineage: Eukaryota > Metazoa > Chordata > Actinopteri > Anguilliformes > Muraenidae > Gymnothorax > Gymnothorax reevesii. Next base: position 14,830,132 of record CM056579.1, read on the forward strand.
TCGCCTGCATCTGCCCATATCTACTGTCAGAGGAATCATTAAGAAGTTTAAAACAATTGGAACAGTGGTAAACAAGCCTGGAAGAGGATGCAAGGTTATTTAGCCACCACGCACAGTGAGGAGGATGGTCAGGGAAATAAAAAGTTCTCCAAAGCTCACTGTTAAAGAATTACAACAAATAGTAGCATCTTGGGGTCACAAAGTCTCCAAAACAACCATCAGTCACTTTCTACATGCCAACAAGCTGTTTAGGAGGAATGCACAGAAAATCCTTTTCTCACTCACAATCATAAACGCAAACGTCTGGAGTTAGCTAAGCGGTACTGGGACTTCAACTGGGACCGTGTGCTTTGGTCAGATGAGACCAAGATAGAGCTTTTTGGCAACAAACACTCTAAGTGGGTCTGGCAGAACACAAACGATAAGTATGCAGAAAAGTACCTCATGCCCACTGTGAAGTATGGGGAAGGATCGGTGATGCTGTTTCTCTTCCAGAGGCCCTGGGAACCTTGTTAGGGTGCATGGCGTCATGAACACTTTGAAATACCAGGACATTTTGAATCAAAATCTGGTGGCCTCCGCCTGAAAGCTGAAGATGGGTTGTCACTGGGTCTTTCAGCAGACACAGAATCAAGCTCCTCCCATGGCCATCTCAGTCCCCAGACCTCAACCCCATTGAAAATCTGTGGAGTGAGCTGAAGAGGAGAGTGCAGAGAAGAAGACCCAGGTTGCTGGATGATTTGGGGAGATTGTGCAAAGAGGAGTGGTTGAAGATCCCTCTTTCTGTATTCCCCCATCTTGTGAAACCTTATAGGAGAAGATTAGGTGCTGTTTTGTTGGCAAAAGGGGGTTGTACAAAGTATTAACATCAGGGATGCTAATAATTGTGGCACACATGATTTGATGTAAAAGAATTATTTCTAAATGTGGGATTTTTTTCCCACTGAATAAATGCCCTTGAATTAAAGGTTGTATTTTCCTTTTTTTTCATTGTCGTCCTGTATTATTTAGAAAAAAACTGAATTTATTAGAAGCTAAAGAACACATCTTAACCATGGATGCCGATGATTATGGAGGGTGCTGTATATACATACATATATATATATATATATATATATATATATATATATATATTGTTATGGCCCCAATTTGTTATTACATTTATAACGCAACAGCAACAGATGACAGATACAGTTTTAAAACTCAAACACATTTAATTTAACAAAGACAATAACTAACTAAACTGACCAAGATTGAATAGGAAAAAAAAAGAAATATTTACAGTCCCTTTTTGTGGGGTGGCTTGGTGATGTCCTGGATAATGAAAATGCTCAAACACAGGCAAAGAAATCCACAAAAGAAACGTCACAGGTCTTGAACAGAATGGCAGGTCTGGTCATCTTCTTGCAATTTCTCCACTACTTTACTGTCTCAATTCTTTTCCTTATATACTCTTTTGCAGACCCCACCCACATTTAGACCTCTTTTTTTAAATTTTCTGAGACTTGCCCCAGACATGTCCAGGACATGTCTAAACATGACTCCAGTCTGAGCTTAACAAAAAAAAGGTAAATACTGCCATCTAGTGGCCTATATTCACATTACACCTCCATTCCAAAAGGGAAAAATTTTGACTCATAAAGGCAAAATTTTTCTTTTCAATACAAAATGGTTACGTGAACACTTGTCTATATATACATATCATACAATATTCAAACACATGATATATATATATATACATTCAAACACGGGATAAGCAATCAGCAATTACATTGTCTGTACCCTTCACATGCATAATTTCCAAGTCAAACTCCTGTAAAATCAAACTCCAATTCAACAATCTCCGATTCTTGTTTTTCATCTTACTCAAAAACATTAACGGATTGTGGTCAGTGTACACAATCATTGGCTTTTCCCCTGTACAAACATAAACCTCAAAGTGTTGTAAAGAAAGGACCAGAGCCAACAGTTCCTTCTCAATTGTGGAATAGTTCCTTTGGTGGCGATTGAACTTCCTGGAGAAGTATGCCACGGGATGCTCAATGTCATCAGAGTCACTTATCTGTAGGAGCACAGATCCACAAGCTTGGTCGCTAGCATCGACCGCGATGGAGAACGGTTTGTTGAAGTCAGGAGATTTGAGCAAGGGGAAGTGACACAGCAGAGACTTCAGGCAATCGAAGGCTCTCTGGCATGCATCATCCCAAGTGAACTTTACGCCTTTCTTCAGTTGGTTAGTTAGACTGAGAGCAATCTCAGCAAAGTTCTTGCAGAACTTGCGGTAGTACCCGATCATTCCAAGGAAGCGGCGCAAAGCTTTTTTGTTGTGAGGAACTGGAAAGTCCATGATGGCTTGGACTTTAGCATTTATGGGTGCCACCTTACCCTGGCCTATGACGTAGCAAAGATAGGTGACAGTAGCACAACCAAAGTCACTCTTGTTCAGGTTAACAGTCAGGTTAGCCTGGGTCAGGCGCTGGAACAACGTCTCTACATCTTTCAGGTGTTCTTCCCAGGAGTCACTCCATGTGATCAGGTCGTCGATGTACGCACCCGTGTGTGGCAATCCGGCGATTGTAGACTGTATCATCCTTTGGAACGTGGCTGGGGCATTTTTCATGCCAAAGGGTAGGACTTCATACTGGTACAATCCAGATGGTGTGGCAAAAGCAGAGATGCTCTTGGCCCTCTCAGTTAAAGGTACACACCAATAACCCTTCAATAAATCAATCTTGGTCAGAAACTTTGCTTGCCCTACACTATCAATACAATCATCAATCCTAGGTATTGGAAACACATCAGTTCTAGTTACTGCATTGACTTTGCGATAATCTCTACAGAATCTAGTACTTCCATCAGGTTTTGGAACTAGCACACAGGGTGAACTCCAATCGGAGTTGGAGGGTCTGATAATATCATGTTTTAACATGTACTCAACCTCTTTCTCAGCAATCTTTCTCTTTTCAGGATTCATCCGGTACGGATGCTGTTTTATTGGTTTGGCATCACCAACATCTACATCATGAGAGGCTATAGTAACTCTCTTTGGAACATCAGGAAACAAATCCTCATATTTCTTGATCAACCTTTCAAACTGATCTCTCTGTGAGGGTTCTAAGTGCTGGAGTTTTACATCAAGATTTTGCAACACTTCAGTGTTTGACAATTTACATGAAAGAACTTCAGCTTTAATTCTAGGTTCATCATCTTGAAACTCCTCCTCATCTTCACACGTTTCGACCATTGGAGAATCTGAAGTGACAGCTGCAACCCTAGCATTTCTGTCATGATAAGGCTTTAGCATGTTAATATGACACAATTGTTTTGGTTTTCTCCTATCTGGAGTCTTCACAATGTAATTTAGATCATTGAGTTTTGTCAGAATTTCATAAGGACCATGAAATCTAGCCTGCAATGGATTGGACTGCAAGGGAAACAACACAAGGACCTTGTCTCCTGGTTTAAACTCACGGCTTCTAGCCTTCTGATCATACCAAGTTTTCATTTTTCCCTGACTTGATTTCAAGTTCTCTTTGGCAAGGTCACAAGCTGCACGCAATCTTTCCTTGAACTTGCTAACATAGTCTAACAGACTGATATGCGGCTCTTTCTCTTGCCATTGTTCACTCAATAATAGCAAAGGTCCTCTCACTTCATGACCAAACACTAGCTCAAATGGACTGAATCCAGTAGACTCCTGCACTGCTTCTCTAGCTGCAAAGAACAGCAAATGAACCCCTTCATCCCAGTCTTTCTCATGGTCATAACAATAAGTCCTCATCATTGTCTTGAGAGTGGAATGAAACCGCTCTAGGGCACCCTGACTTTCTGGATGATAGGCACTAGAAAGAATGTGCTTTGCACCTAGTTCATACACAACCTGCTGAAACAATCCTGAAGTGAAATTGCTACCCTGGTCTGACTGAATTTCCCTGGGAAGGCCAAACAACGTGAAGAACTTTATCAAAGCCTTCGAGATTGCAGTTGCCTTGATGTTACGTAGAGGTATGGCTTCGGGGAATCTGGTAGATGCACACATGATTGTCAACAAGTACTGATTTCCAGATCTAGTCTTGGGTAATGGACCAACGCAATCAACAATGACCCTAGAGAATGGCTCCCCAAATGCTGGGATAAGCTGCAATGGAGCCACAGGTGGGTCTAACTGGTGTTTTCCAACTACCTGACAAGTGTGACAGGTTTTGCAAAAGTTGGAAACGTCTTTCCGAAGCCCAGGCCAAAAGAAGTGTTTCATGATCTTATCAACAGTCTTGTTAACACCAAGATGACCTCCTAAAGGTAAACTATGAGCCATTGTTAAGATCTCATTCCTATAGACCTTCGGAACAACAATTTGCCTGACCACTGCCCAATCTGCATTGGCAGGGATATCAGGAGGGCGCCACTTCCGCATCAACACACCATCCTTGAGATAATACCCAACTGGAACTGCGTCTATTTCTTTATCAGGAAGGGCTCTCCTCTTTAGTACACCAATTTCAGGATCATTAGTTTGCTCCTCAATCAACCGCTTTCTGGACAGAGACAAGTCTCCAGACACATCAGAATCACCAGACCCATCCGGCTGGCTGAATAGAGAACTGATAAAAGTATCTGATAAGTCCTCAAACGGAGAAACCATAGTAGGCCAATCAGAGTCATGAGGCGAACCACCTGAGTCCTGACTATTCAATGTACTGGACGGCACCACAACATCATCTTCTTTAGCCTTCTTGGCCATAGCACGAGTCACTGCGCAAGAAGGATACAGAGATGGGTCCTCATCCCCATTTTCAGTGCTCGGCTGTGAAGTAAGATGTACAGGGGGAACTACTTTGCCCCCAGCCAGGTCATTGCCTAGCAACAGAGAAACACCCTTTATAGGTAGACTTGACATAAGTCCCACCTTTACCTGTCCTGTAACTAAATCTGACTTCAAGAATATAGAGCGCAGGGGTACAGATACAGTCCTCCCTTCAATACCTTGTACAAGTTTGAAATCCCCTGAAGCGGTCTCATCACGTAACTCCAAGGAGTCCATTAACAAAAGTGATTGAGAAGCTCCGGTATCCCTTAGGATATATATGGGGACAGGAGTAGTATGCTCATTCAGAGCCACAAATCCCTCTGACACAAATGGAAGAAATTCCTCCCTCACGAAGTCAGCTGTATCAGGCTTTTTAGCCCCACAAGAAGCAGGCAATTTAGCAGATCGGTTATCTACTACAGGGGTTTCTAACCTTGTTTTCACAAAGGCATTTGGTTTGGTATCCTTTTCTTTTTCTTTCTTAGCTTTAAGGAACCAACAGTTAGTTGTAACATGACCAGATTTCTTGCAATAACTGCAAACTAGACCACTTTTGTCACTGTCAGCTTTCACACTTTGATCAGACCTGTTACTGGATTTCTGAGCACCATCACCAGATTTGTCTTTGTCTTTGGGTGAGGAATCTTGGGTATCACCATAACCCTTTTTCTGAAATTGGGACCATCTATTATTACTGCTAGACTGAAATTTGGACTTATGTGTGAGAACATATTCATCTGCAAATTTGGCAGCTGATTGCAAATTCAGTGCTTGCTTCTCATTAAGGTAGGTCTTCACATCATCTTTAACACAGTTCTTGAATTCTTCAACTAACACCATCTCTTTTAGTGAGTTGAAATCATCCTTGACCTCCATAGAAGTACACCAGCGCTCAAAGCAAACCTGCTTTTCATTAGCAAATTCCACATAAGTCTGATTTTCAGATTTCTTCAGACCTCTGAATTTCTGTCGGTAAGCCTCTCGAACCAACTCATAAGCCCTCAAAATAACCTTTTTGACAACCTCATAATCAGAGGAATCATCTGCAGACAAAGCCGAATAGGCTTGTTGAGCTTTACCCTTGAGGACAGTTTGCAACATCAGAGGCCAGTGTTCCTTTGGCCACTGGCAACTCTTTGCTACCTTTTCAAAACACTGGAAATAGTTGTCAACATCCTTTTCCGAAAATGGAGGCACCAGTTTTACCTCCTGGCTAGCCCGAAATTTATTTTCAGTTTGAATTTTTATTTTTAGTTGCTCCATTTGGAGTCTTTCTTCTCTATCGAATTTCTCTAATTCAAAATCTCTCTGTCTTGCAAATTTTTCTCACTCAAATTCTCTTTGTTTTTCTTTTTCTTCCCTCTCAAATTTTCTTTGTTTCTCTCTTTCCTCCCTTTCAATCTCTAGCATTTTTAATTTAAGTTCCATTTCTATATTTGGATTTTCCACTGGAAACTGTTCCAGATCTCCGGGTGCAAACACATTTTCATCAATGTAATATTCAACTATCTCTCGAGCCAGTCTTGCTTTTCGCATGGCTGGTTTCACCTCTGTCAGCTCTAAATGTCTGCAAATTTCTAGCAGTTCTGTCTTTTTAAAAGACTTCAAAACCCCTACGGTTGGTAATGCCATTAAATCATCCATTGCTGTTGTCAATATATATGTATTCAATTAAAAAAATCAATTTTACAATTTGAAATGTTAGATTTTCAATAAATTACTCACAAAATGGTCTATCCCGGACCTTGAGCCCCCAATTTGTTATGGCCCCAATTTGTTATTACATTTATAACGCAACAGCAATAGCAACAGATGACAGATACAGTTTTAAAACTCAAACACATTTAATTTAACAAAGACAATAACTAACTAAACTGACCAAGATTGAATAGGAAAAAAAAAGAAATATTTACAGTCCCTTTTTGTGGGGTGGCTTGGTGATGTCCTGGATAATGAAAATGCTCAAACACAGGCAAAGAAATCCACAAAAGAAACGTCACAGGTCTTGAACAGAATGGCAGGTCTGGTCATCTTCTTGCAATTTCTCCTTCTACTTTACTGTCTCAGTTCTTTTCCTTATATACTCTTTTGCAGACCCCACCCACATTTAGACCTCTTTTTTTAAATTTTCTGAGACTTGCCCCAGACATGTCCAGGACATGTCTAAACATGACCCCAGTCTGAGCTTAACAAAAAAAAGGTAAATACTGCCATCTAGTGGCCTATATTCACATTACTATATATATATATATATATATATATATATATATATATATATATATATATATATATATATATATATATATATATATAAAAGTTAAAAAGGTTGCTGCATTGGTTAAAAAATTGTCACAACAAATTTGTTTCAAGATGTAGTGACAATTTTTTAACCAATGCAGCAACCTTTTAAACCTTTCTATAACCTTTAGAATTTTTGCATGGGCTCCTTCACTGTTGAGCACTTTTGAGGAAAAGGTTTTATACAATTTTTAATAAATATATATATATATAAAACGTGTGTGTGTGTGTGTGTGTGTGTAAAAATCATGGTAATTACATGGAAACTTAGGCTTCTTTTTACAGTACAGTTTTAGTTTACTTACTGTGTAATTTATCATGTATTACATAGTAATATCACAACCAAAATGATACAAGTTAGCGTTTATTTACCAGCCAGGTGAGTTATCTATAACAAGTTATATATGTAATTACATGGAAACAAACAAGACTTTCGTTTACAGTACAGTTTTAGTTCACTTAGGGGTCGATTCTCCCATGCGTATAAGTCGAAAAAAGCGCAAAGCTACGCGCTTTTCAGCCTACGCGTATTCTCCCCTCGACTTATGTCTGTGCATTACGCACCCTGAAGGCAGTTACGCACTTGGGGCGGAGCAAGGCCAAAATCGGGGCGTTTCTGGGCGTTTCTCATGCAAATAACACTTACGCGTATTCTCCCCCTGGCTTACGCGCTTTTTCTGTTCAGTGCTTTTGAGGGCTGTATTGAGGTCAAGCGCCAACATAAGGCGAAATGGAATATTGCGTTTGATGTCGGTTATTTAACATGGTAAAGGTTGAGACATTCAATATTCGATTTTTCATCCTGATTTCTAAACTACATTTCTCATGACCATAATAAATTATCAAACGAAAGATATTACGCAACAGCCTATTCTCCAATTAGTTCAATTACAAACACATCACAAACAATTACAAACAAACTGGTGGTCATCAAGGTCGCAACTGAGCTGTCGGTCCTGGCATCTGGGTCGTTCCAGAGAGTGGCTGGTGATGTCATGCACATATCTCATGCGTCTGTGTCAAGGTGTCTGACACAGTTCGTTGACGCTCCAAGTTCTTCACCATGCACCTCCACTGCAGAAAGAGTGGGTGCCACCTCCTTCTGTGCAGTGAAATGCACAGGGGATGATGGTTGCCCACCACCTGCTGCGCGCACACTTCTCCGGTGTGCAGTGAGCCTGGCTTTTATAGCGCCCTGCAGATCTCTCCATTTAGGCTGGGCTGTGTCTATTTTGCCATCTGACGGTTCCCGTTTTTTTCTGCTTTTTTGCCGTCACGTCCGCTTGACATGCGCAGTTGTCACAGATGTGGACTTAAAGTTTGTAGGCATATACACGGCATCGGCAATTCACGCTCAAGGACTATTATGCCGTCTGCCCAGACGGCAATTCACGCTGGAAGGTTATTTTACTGTCTGCTCTGACGCATATTTCTCCACAAGGCTATACTTTTACTACAGCCGCGGACGGCACCAGAACTGTTCGTCATGTTATTCGACCGTCGGATCGGGTATAAGTTAACCAGAAGCATTTTTAATTTGCAGAGCTCGCGAACTAACATGCAGTAGCTGCTAAGCGCTCACGACTTAGTTTGGATGTAATCTGTCGCGCGAAAAATTAGTTTCACATCCGGTGTGAAAGCTGCTTCAAGGCGACTATAACGCCTGTATACGCGTCTTTGCATTGATGTTGAATGTAGGCTAATCTGTCCTGCGAAAAATTTGTTTCGTGTCTGACGTGAAAGCAGCTTTATGGACAGTACGCGACAGTTAGGGAGAGCTCTGTTATGTTATGAACATAATACAGGTTTTGCATATTGTAAATTCTGTTAGTGCGGACAAGTTGCTTATGTGGGGTTAGCAAATTGATCACTTCTACTGGAAGGAATTACCTATTTAATCTCCGCCTTTTTCGGCTTTATTAGCTACAACAATTTCTGAAGGGGGATGAAATTATATCAAGGTAGTGCAGAGAAATCATTTGTAAACCGGGAAGTCCACATCTATGAAAATTGGTTTTCGGCTTTGGCTCAACGTCGTCATTATTGTCTTCATGTTCTATTCACAAATGCGACTGCCCTATATGTTCGTGATAATCTAAAAAGTTGTGAAATTCTCACGAGGGAGGAGAATGATTTTCTAATTGAGGATATCTGTATTAACTAACTTGTGTCTTTGTCATTTTATTTTTGTTACCATTGACAATACTGTGTGTTTTAATGTGTGAATAAAGATGTTATTAAATCGGCTACTCTAGATTGAGCCCTACCCTGGCCAATGCCAAAGCACTATCCATTTGTTAATCAATTTTAGCCAATAAAGAATAGCCGACATGGGAAGAATCATTATCACTAAATTGGATAATTGATTATAATAAAGTATTAGGCGCAAGTTCGAGTGAATGTGTCGCTCAAATGAAATGGGACATAATAGGCTATGGATATGTAAGAAGGGAGCCGGAAACACCAGGCGCAGGATGCAGAGGAATTTATTAAACACAAAAACACTCGGGGAAGAATATGGCTGGCACACCAGAAATAAAACACCGTGCACATGCACTGAACAGAAGGGAGAACTGAAATACACTGCCAAAGGCAGGGGGAGAACTGAGGTACACACTCAATGAGTGGCTAAACTAAAAAAACAAAAACTGAACCTAACTAACTGACGAACCACACTGGGAGACTGAACGAAAAGGAAGACAAGACAGGGGTGCTGCAAAAAGGCTAGACTCTGGACAGGCTCGGGGAAAAACACAAGAATGCAGGAGCAGCGATATCACCATGTAGACAAAGTCAAAACAAGGATCCGTCTGATGAAGACTTCCAATACTGCCACATTTAAGGATCACGAGAGGAGGCGGGGACTCGAAATGCAATCACACTGAAACAGAAACACATGGGGATTAATAAACAATCACACGAGGACCGGGTATGCAATAATGACTCGAGACAAGACGCAGAGACGAGCAATCAAGCTAGACGGTTTAGATTAAGGCAATCTAAACGTGACAAGTAAAAAGCACCGCAAGAAAAGCGAAAGGAAAGGCACAGTTTTAAATGCAGTTACTCAGAAAGCTCAGATTGAAATCACGAAAGCCAGAAACACATACGTTCGCTAAATGAGTTAATCAAGGTTAATATAAAGTGACGAAGTATTTACAATCACCCTTAAATACGTGAAAATTAGTACGGTTAGTAATGCCCTATCAGAGAACGCATTCACTCAGTTTAGCGAGACCCGGAATTAAGCACAGCTGGAAGCAATGAATGAAATACCAAAGCCAACCGAAAGTAGAAAGGTGATTGGACGACGAGACACAGGCATGCTGAAGGCAGTCACACGACACCAATGACGGCAGATTGGAAGCGGATCATCAGCCGGCTGGAAAATAAACGAGACGAAAGTAAATCACAAGCACAAAAAACGCACGGGACAACACACGAAAGGGCAGAATCATAACAGGATATGGAATTGTGTGATTGCTGAGGCGGTTACGGGGCGGGGGGATGACAGCGTGCGGGGTAAGAATCCTTTGTTAAAGCGTATCCATGTACTTTAGTTGCAAACCTGGAGTAGGAGTACTTTGAGATTTCAAGTGCGCAATTTCTAAATGAGATCATATAAACTGTCTTTGATTGTTAAGAATGTTTCTTTATTTGTCTCCTTCCCTGTTTTCCACGGAATAAACAGGCTGGTGTAGGAGGGGCACATATTCAACGTTCTGACTGTGCTGGTTGAGAAGCGCTAAATTCTTTTTGTTCAATTTCATTATCTCGGCAATTTGTTTGTTTGCATAGCTTTAATGCCATGGTGGCGAGAGTAAGCAATAAAAAAGAGATGTCTGTATTACTTCTGTTATGGCCCCAATTTGTTATTACATTACAACACAACAGCAACAGCAAGGGATGACAGACACAGTTTTAAAAACTCAAAACACATTTAATGAACAAAGACAATAACTAACAACTAAATAACCAAGATTGAATTATACAACAACAAAAAGAAATATTTACAGTCCCTTTGGTTGGGGTGGTTTGGTGATGTCCTGGGTAAGGAAAAATACTCTAACATAGGCCAAAATCCACAAAAGAAACTTCACAGGTCTTGAACAGGAATGACAGGTCTGGTCACATGTATCCTTCTCCTTGCAATTTCTCCTACTACTTTACTGTCTCAATTCTTTTCCTTATATACTCTTTTGCAGACCCCACCCACATTTAGACCTCTTTTTTTTAATTTTCTGAGACTTGCCCCAGACATGTCCAGGACATGTCTAAACATGACTCCAGTCTGAGCTTAACAAAAAAAAGGTAAATACTGCCATCTAGTGGCCTATATTCACATTACACTTCTTGTAATTGGCACAGGCATAGGCCTACTATTACAGCCGCTTATCGTGGGCCTGCTGATAAAACCTCGTATCTTCAAAATGATATACTTCACCGGATAATAAATAAATATAAAAAAATATATAAATTGATAAATATAATTTAAAATATAAATAAAATAAAACATGTTTAATTCTGCATGTAAGAAGAGTGGACAGTGGAGTTTTTGTTTCTTATCAGTTTGGAGATACGAGGTTTTATCAGCAGGCCCGCGATTTTCAAGTTTAAAGCCTGGTTTGCGTTTTCCATGGACCACAGCTGCGTTTTCCTGGTTAATCAGAAAATCCTTGTCCATGGGCTTCCTGATAGCCATATCAATGAGCTTTGTACAGAGTCTGCCTCTCTTTTGGCTTAGTCACACCTCTTTCATAAGGCCGCCTACATTCTGAAGTTAAGCGCTGTGGGCGTGATCGAAGCGAGTCGGGGAGAATACGCGTAACTCGAATCGCGTAAAAAAGGACTTACGCGCTTATGGGAGAATAGACCCCTTAATGAGTAAATTATCATGTATTACATATTCTATCATTCATTCCAGCGAATTCAGCATTTTGATTGGTTATCCCCTGGTATCTATTCACTGGTAAACTACCTTGCACTGGGTCAAGACCTCGAGCTGCGTGAAGAGCTCTCACTTGATTATCAAGCAGCTTCAATAGAAAACGTTGGCTATTTTGTAGGGGTGTTGACAAGAGTCATGGTAGAATGGAGATGAACCCACTGTTTTTTTCGAGCACTCGGTATTTATCACAGGCTAGATACCCGGAAATTTACATTTGAAACCTCATACTCTAATGAAATTTCCAGATATCTATCCTACGATAAATACCTTGTGTTCGAAAAAAAACTGTAGGTTTATCTCCTAAGTAATATATAACCAACATGTTACAAGTTTGTGTTTATTTATCAGTGAGGTGAGCTATCTATTTCAAATTCTTTTTATAAGAACATGGTAATTACATGGAAACAAATAAGGCTTTCTTTTACAGTACAGTTTTAGTTTATTTATCGAGTAAATTATTGTGTATTGCATAGTAACATATCTGAACCTACAAGGTACAAGTTTGTGTTTATTCAATGGCAAAGGGAAGGTATCTCCAAACGATCTTAATTTACCATACATAAAACAGGCAAATACAGCCTGTTTACAATACATAATTTCTTTTTATTTACCTTATATTTTAGGTGGCAATTACACAATAACACAATAAAACTAACTATATATTTACTTAATAAATACCTGGTATTTCAGCCATACTTTCTCTGTACTTACCTGCTTATTACCAATGGTAATTTCCCGATAAGACCATATAATTTACCAGATAAATACCTAGTATTTGAGCCGTAGATTTGCTGTATTTACCCACATATTACCAGTAGTTATTACCAATAACGCTTTATAATTTACCGGGTAAATACCCGGTATTTTGGCCATGGTTTCTTTGTACTGACCTTCTTATCACAGTGGTTAATATCTAGTTACACATTTTTGTTACCATATATTTACTGGGTAAATGGCTAGTAATTAGGGGCTGTGGCTACCTGCTTTTTAGCAGCTTATACCCAATAATACAGTATAATTTACCATATACTTACTAGGTGAATTCCCAGTATTTTGGCCATAGTTTCATTATACTTACTTTCTTACCACCAGTGGTAATTACCTAGTAATACATTTTTTTACTATGTATTTACTGGAAAATTACCAAGTAATTCGGGGATGTAAAAGAAAAGGTTACCCACTCATTAATAAAATGAGCAAAAACCTTTCTTCATTTAACCCTCCAGTCCTGTCTCATTCTGAATAATTTCCATTGACCAAGTCCTTACCTCATTTAAATCTCGTAAATGCAACTGAACCCTTCAGGCCAGTTTTGGGAGTCTTTTTTCCTTCGAAATTGCGTCATTCTCAGTGTGCACAACGTTAAGAGAATACAACCTACCTTGTTGTTACGCAACAATCAATTGTCCAATCAATATCTTTCAGTTACTGTGAAAAGTTTATGCTGTCTGGAATTGGATAAGAAACATGTCAATCAATACATAATTACCGCAAAGTTTCACTAGGGTGTGAACTATAAGGGCGTATTCGACTCCCCATTCCTGACTGCTTCGGAAGAGGCCGAGAACATGCAAACTGTTTCACAGTCTCGAATGGGAAACTGCAGGTTACCTGGATGGGTTCACTTCCGGCGTCCTCATGGCAAGGCAGAAAAAAATGCAAAAAAACCGAGTGATCCTCAAAATCAACAGATCCTCGAAAACATGTACAATTACCATACATGATGTCTACAGATGGCATTTATGGTTGATGCATACTTAATTCAGCTCGTATGAGACTCATTTTTTGGAAATATCATGACTATCGGAGCTCAAATACCAATGTTACATGCATTCATATCGCTTAGATTTAAGTTTATTTGCATAAATGAGAGAAAGCTCGACGTACTCTTCGCAACAAGTGGATGCCGTTCGTTTTCACTGCACCACCAGCCAAGGTGGTGTGAGACTGGGCTGTTTGACTCGTTTGAGTCCATTTTCTCTGCATCAGAACAGGGATCCGAATACGCCCGAAATGTGTATTACACAGATGAGCCTAAATAAATAATTGAGCGATTGGCTTTCAACATGAGTACTAAGGAAAATATAAGGGAGCACTGAATTCGTCGATGGAGGAATCTATGCAAAAATACACGGTAGGAAACTATGCATTTTTGATATATGATTACTATAATTGATAGTAGAATGACATGGAATCAATACCATGTCGAATTTTTGCTTCAGGAAACCAATTTTTTGTAACATCTGATTGAAATACCAATTGGCTCACTAGGGGTGTAACGATTCTGAATCACGGTTTTTTTAAGGCGTAATACCACCATCTGTTCCCATGGGACAAACATCCTAGCTTTCCCTTTTCCTGTAATTAACCCGATGCAGTCTTGGACGAAAGTGCCAAACATCAAAGGGTATGACAGATGCTTCCGGGAAAAAAACCTTGACTGATGTTTGTAGTATTTCTCGGCGACATGCTGCACAGAGCCAAGTAAAGGACTACAGAACTGTCTCCTTTTAACCAATTAGGCTACTCTAAGAAAAATAAGCTGTTTCAGTTTACTTGCTTGATTAGCAATCAAATGGTGGATGCGTTTACTCTCAAAGTTGAATGAGGTAGAATTGAATTGCCGCATTCTGAAAGTTAATGTGATTGTGTTATGACTTGGGAGGGAAAGGGTAAACACTGGGAACTCAGAAACCACGGAACTGGACTCGGGAAACACTGGAACAATGAGACAAGGGGAAGAGACGCCATATGCAGAAATCCAAAAGAATTTACTAAATAAACTAAAAAACTAGAAAGGGGGAAAAACGGGGCACTCTGGCCAACAGAGACACCGTGCAACTGCAGTGAACGGGGAAGAACTCAGGAATCAAAACTAAGGGAAACACTAGGGGCAGACTCGGGGCAACTCGGACGGGACAGGGGCAACTCGGACGAGACAGGGGAAATACCGGACAGAGGGAGCTCGGGACAGGGGAGCTCGGGACTGAGGGAAGCTCGGGAGAGGGGGAGCTCGGGAGAGGGGAACTCGGGACTGGGGAGCTCGGGACAGGGGGAGCTCGGGACTGAGGGAAGCTCGGGACTGGGAGATCTCGGGAGAGGGGGATCTCGGGAGTAGGGGAGCTCAGGACAGGGGAATCTCGGGAGAGGGGGAGCTCGGGACTAAGGGAGCTCGGGACAACGGAGGCTGGAGACGTCAGGAAGAGGGCAGGCACAGGACGAGAAGACGGGCACAGCTGGCCGGGAGAAGAGTCGGGGAAACATCAGGAGGGGGCAGACAAGGACGACAGGAACAGCTCGGGGCAGCGACAAGAACAGCTCGGGGCGGCAACAGGAACAGCTCGGAGTGACGACAGGAACATCTTAGGGCTCGGGAGACGACTGGGACACTTAGAGCTCGGGGGACATCAGGGGGCACCAGGGGGCTTGGAGACAAAAGGCAGGGCGGACAGGATGGATGGCACAGCTGGCAGACTGGCACAGCAGGCGGGGGGCAGACTCAGACAGACTGGAGAGGAAAACGGCAGGCAGGGCAGGCTGGGCTGGGCTGGGTCATGATGGATGGAGAACACAGAGAAGCTAATGGGGACCAGAGGGAAAGTGCACCGGGGTAAGGAGTGGTGTGGAGCGGGCGAGCGAAGTCAGATCTGCAAGATTGCAGAATCTGAGGCCTTTTGTAGGGCAGGGGCACCGACAGACACAGGTGCTGGAACTTCATATAATTAACAAGGGGTGGAACATGAGGGAAACCTAATTACATGAAACAGATAAACATTAACACACAGACGAGGATCACAAGACAATCCCAAAGACGGGATAAATAAACTAAATAAATATTTCACAGTGAATAGAAAGAGACAGGACAGATAAGATAAATGCAGAAGGTACTGCAGGAAAACACAGCAAAGCCAGTGAAAGAAAAGCAAGAGGCGGAGACTAGAACAGGGCGAATGCTGAGAGATCATTAGTCAATTAGTAAGTGCAACTATACAATCCCGGATGCTCGTTAGTAGGTTAGTCTAATATACAATGTTAGTTTGGTTAGTACATTTTAGAAAATAACAAACTGTTAATAGGGGTTAGTAATATAGAAAAGCAAGGGGAAATTAGTAAACGAGAAAGGAAGGAAGGCTGTGTAATGTGAATATAGGCCACTGGATGGCAGTATTTACCTTTTTTTTTGTTAAGCTCAGACTGGAGCTAGGTTTGGGCATGTTTCGGGCATGTCCGAAACAAGTCCCAGAGAAAAGAAAAAAAAAGTCTAAAAGGTGGGAGGGGTCTGCAAAAGAGAATATAAAGGGGAGAATTGAGACAGTAAAGTAGTAGGAGAAATTTGCAAGAAGAAGGATACATGTGACCAGACCTGTCATTCTGTTTGAGACCTGTGAAGTTTCTTTTGTGGATTTTTGCCTGTGTTAGAGCATTTTCCTCACCCAGGACATCACCAAGCCACCCCACCAAAAAGGGACTGTAAATATTTCTGTTTTTTTTTACTAATCAATCTTGGTCATTAGTTGTAGGTTTAGTTAAAGTCCTTGTTTTGTTAATTAAATGTGTTTAAGTTTTTAAAACTGTGTCTGTCATCCCTTGCTGTTGCTGTTGTGTTGTAAATGTAATAACAAATTGGGGCCATAACAAATTGGGGGCTTGTCCGGGAGAGACCATTTTGCGAGTCATTTATTAAAAATCTAACATTTCAAATTGCAAAATTGTTTTTTTGAATTTTCCTGTATAGGTATATTGACAGAACAACAGCAATGGATGATTTCTTGACATCACCAACCGTAGGGGTTTTGAAGTCTTTTAAAAAGACAGAACTGCTAGAAATTTGCAGACAGTTAGAGCTGACAGAGGTAAAACCAGCCATGCGAAAAGCAAGACTGGCTAGAGAGATTGTTGAATATTACATTGATGAAAATGTGTTTGCACCAGGAGATCTGGAACAGTTTCCAGTGGAAAATCCAAATATAGAAATGGAACTTAAATTAAAAATGCTAGAGATTGAAAGGGAGGAAAAAGAAAAACAAAGGCAGTTTGAGTTGGAAAAATTAGCAAGAGAAGAGAAAAAGTAAGGGAGGAAAAATAAAAACAAAGAGAATTTGAGAGGGAAAAAAGAGAGAAAGAAAGGGAAGAAAAAAAAAAACAAAGAGAATTTGAGAGAGAGAAAGAGGAAAGAGCAGAAAGAGAGAGAGAGAGAGAGACAGAGAGATTTTGAATGAGAGAAATGCGATAGAGAAGAAAGACTCCAAATGGAGCAACTAAAAATTAAAACTGAAACTAAAAATAAATTTTGTGCTAGCCAGGAGGTAAAACTGGTGCCTCCATTTTCGGAAAAGGATGTTGACAACTATTTCCAGTGTTTTGAAAAGGTAGCAAAGAGTTGCCAGTGGCTAAAGGAACACTGGCCTCTGATGTTGCAAACTGTCCTCAAAAGTAAAGCTCAACAAGCCTATTCGGCTTTGTCTGCCGATGATTCCTCTGATTATGAGGTTGTCAAAAAGGTTATTTTGAGAGCTTATGAGTTGGTAACAGAGGCTTACCGACAGAAATTCAGGGGTCTGAAGAAATCTGAAAATCAGACTTATGTGGAATTTGCTAATGAGAAGGTTTGCTTTGAGCGCTGATGTACTTATATGGATGTCAAGGATGATTTCAACTCACTAAAAGAGATGGTGTTAGTTGAAGAATTCAAGAACTGTGTTAAGGATGATCTTAAGACCTACCTTAATGAGAAGCAAGCACTGAATTTGCAATGAGCTGCCAAATTTGCAGATGAATATGTTCTCACACATAAGCCCACATTTCAGTCTAGCAGTAACAATAGATGGTCCCAATTTCAGAAAAAGGGTTACGGTGATACCCAAGATTCCTCACCCAAAGACAAAGACAAATCTGGTGATGGTGCTCAGAAATCCAGTAACAGGTCTGATCAAAGTGTGAAAGCTGACAGTGACAAAAGTGGTCTAGTTTGCAATTATTGCAAGAAATCTGGTCATGTTAAAACTAACTGTTGGTTCCTTAAAGCTAAGAAAGAAAAAGAAAAGGACACCAAACCAAATGCCTTTGTGAAAACAAGGTTAGAAACACCTGTAGTGGATAACCGATCTGCTAAATTACCTGCTTCTTGTGGGGCTAAAAAGCCTGATACTGCTGACTTTGTGAGGGAGGAATTTCTTCCATTTGTGTCAGAGGGATTTGTGGCTCTGAATGAGCATACTACTCCTGTCCCCATATATATGTTAAGGGATACCGGAGCTTCTCAGTCACTTTTCTCGATGGACTCCTTATAGTTACGTGATGAGACCGCTTCAGGGG
Organism: Gymnothorax reevesii; assembly: GCA_029721435.1. Taxonomy (NCBI): domain Eukaryota; kingdom Metazoa; phylum Chordata; class Actinopteri; order Anguilliformes; family Muraenidae; genus Gymnothorax; species Gymnothorax reevesii. The sequence goes on from CM056579.1 coordinate 14,848,500, forward strand.
ATTTTATACTTGTACAAGGTATTGAAGGGAGGACTGTATCTGTACCCCTGCGCTCTATATCCTTGAAGTCAGATTTAGTTACAGGACAGGTAAAGGTGGGACTTATGTCAAGTCTACCTATTAAGGGTGTTTCTCTGTTGCTAGGCAATGACCTGGCTGGGGGCAAAGTAGTTCCCCCTGTACATCTTACTTCACAGCCAAGCACTGAAGATGGGGATGAGGACCCATCTCTGTATCCTTCTTGCGCAGTGACTCGTGCTATGGCCAAGAAGGCTAAAGAAGATGATGTTGTGGTGCCGTCCAGCACATTGAATAGTCAGGACTCAGGTGGTTCGCCTCATGACTGTGATCGGCCTACTATGGTTTCTCCGTTTGAGGACTTATCAGATACTTATATCAGTTATTTGTTCAGCCAGCCAGATGGGTCTGGTGATTCTGATGTGTCTGGAGACTTGTCTCTGTCCAGAAAGCGGTTGATTGAGGAGCAAACTAATGATCCTGAAATTTGTGTACTAAAGAGGAGAGCCCTTTCTGATAAAGAAATAGATGCAGTTCCAGTTGGGTATTATCTCAAAGATGGTGTCTTGATGCGGAAGTGGCGCCCTGCTGATATCCCTGCCAATGCAGATTGGGCAGTGTTCAGGAAAATTGTTGTTCCGAAGGTCTACAGCAATGAGATCTTAACAATGGCTCATAGTTTACCTTTAGGAGGTCATCTTGGTGTTAACAAGACTGTTGATAAGATCATGATACACTTCTTTTGGCCTGGGCTTCGGAAAGATGTTTCCAACTTTTGCAAAACCTGTCTTACTTGTCAGGTAGTTGGAAAACACCAGTTAGACCCACCTGTAGCTCCACTGCAACCTATCCCAGCATTTGGGGAGCCCTTCTCTAAGGTCATTGTTGATTGCGTTGGTCCATTACCCAAGACTAGATCTCGAAATCAGTACTTGTTGACAATCATGTGTGCGTCAACCAGATTCCCCGAAGCCATACCTCTACGTAACATCAAGGCAACTGCAATCTCAAAGGCTTTGATAAAGTTCTTCACGTTGTTTGGCCTTCCCAGGGAAATTCAGTCAGACCAAGCTAGCAATTTCACTTCAGGATTGTTTCAGCAGGTTGTGTATGAACTAGGTGCAAAGCAGATTCTTTCTAGTGCCTATCATCCAGAAAGTCAGGGTGCCTTAGAGCGGTTTCATTCCACTCTCAAGACAATGATGAGGACTTATTGTTATGACCATGAGAAAGACTGGGATGAAGGGGTTCATTTGCTGTTGTTTGCAGCTCGAGAAGCAGTGCAGGAGTCCACTGGATTCAGTCCATTTGAGCTAGTGTTTGGTCATGAAGTGAGAGGACCTTTGCTATTATTGAGTGAACAATGGCAAGAGAAAGAGCCGCATATCAGTCTGTTAGACTATGTTAGCAAATTCAAGGAAAGATTGCGTGCAGCTTGTGACCTTGCCAAAGAGAACTTGAAATCAAGTCAGGGAAAAATGAAAACTTGGTATGATCATAAGGCTAGAAGCCGTGAGTTTAAACCAGGAGAAAAGGTTCTTGTGTTGTTTCCCTTGCAGTCCAATCCATTGCAGGCTAGATTTCATGGTCCTTATGAAATTCTGACAAAACTCAATGATCTCAATTACATTGTGTAGACTCCAGATAGGAGAAAACCAAAACAATTGTGTCATATTAACATGCTAAAGCCTTATCATGACAGAAATGCTAGGGTTGCAGCTGTCACTTCAGATTCTCCAATGGTCGAAACGTGTGAAGATGAGGGGGAGTTTCAAGATGATGAACCAAGAATTAAAGCTGAAGTTCTTTCATGTAAATTGTCAAACACTGAAGTGTTGCAAAATCTTGATGTAAAACTCCAGCACTTAGAACCCTCACAGAGAGATCAGTTTGAAAGGTTGATCAAGAAATATGAGGATTTGTTTCCTGATGTTCCAAAGAGAGTTACTATAGCCTCTCATGATGTAGATGTTGGTGATGCCAAACCAATAAAACAGCATCCATACCGGATGAATCCTGAAAAGAGAAAGATTGCTGAGAAAGAGGTTGAGTACATGTTAAAACATGATATTATCAGACCCTCCAACTCCGATTGGAGTTCACCCTGTGTGCTAGTTCCAAAACCTGATGGAAGTACTAGATTCTGTAGAGATTATCGCAAAGTCAATGCTCTAACTAGAACTGATGTGTTTCCAATACCTAGGATTGATGATTGTATTGATAGAGTAGGGCAAGCAAAGTTTCTGACCAAGATTAATTTATTGAAGGGTTATTGGTGTGTGCCTTTAACTGAGAGGGCCAAGAGCATCTCTGCTTTTGCCACACCATCTGGGTTGTACCAGTATGAAGTCCTACCCTTTGGAATGAAAAATGCCCCAGCCACGTTCCAAAGGATGATACAGTCTACAATCGCCGGATTGCCACACACAGGTGCATACATCGATGACCTGATCACATGGAGTGACTCCTGGGAAGAACATCTAAAAGATGTTCAGATGTTGTTCCAGCGCCTGACCCAAGCTAACCTGACTGTTTACCTGAGCAAGAGTGACTTTGGTTGTGCTACTGTCACTTATCTTGGCTACGTCATAGGCCAGGGTAAGGTGGCACCCATAAATACTAAAGTCAAAGCCATCATGGACTTTCCAGTTCCTGACAACAAAAAAGCTTTGCGCCGCTAAATGTGCCACCAGAGGGGATAAAACACTGGATCATGTCTATTCTAATATCAAGCAGGCATATAAAGCTGTCCCCCTTCCAACTCTGGGCAAGTCTGATCATATTCAACTGTTTCTAGTCCCGGCATACATCCCTGTGAGGAGGAAAACAAGACCATGCACAAAAACTGTCAAAATCTGGCCAGAATCTGCCCTGGTTCAGCTGCAGGATTGCTTTCAGCACACAGAGTGGGACTTATTCTCACAGAATGACCTGGATGACCACACAGAGACTGTATTGGATTATATCACATACTGCATTAACAATGTCACAGTTGAAAAACGAGTGAGATCTTTTCCAAATCAGAAACCATGGATAACTAACAAGGTTAAAAAACTCCTAAGGAAACGCAATACTGCCTTCAGATCAGGGGATTAAGATCTGTATAGCTCTCTATAGCCGACCTGAGGAGGGGCATAAAGAGGGCAAAGGAGGCTTACAAGAAGACAGTGGAGGATCACCTGGCGAACAGAGACCCGCGCAGAATGTGGCAGGGGATACAACAACTGACAAATTACAAAGGCAGCACTGTCAACTGTTCCAATCATGACGACGCTTCACTGGCAGAGGAGTTAAACCTCTTCTTTGCCAGGTTTGAGGCTGACAGGCCTGCAACAGACCTGTCACCGCCTTTACAATCTCCAACCACCCACAGACTCACTCTGCTGGAACATGAGGTGAGACGTGTGCTTAAGGCCGTCAACCCTCGGAAGGCTACTGGACCTGATGGGGTGCCAGGCAGGGTCCTGAAACACTGTGCTGACCAGCTCACTGGAGTCCTCACCAGGATTTTTAACACCTCCCTGTTACAGGCCATCGTCCCATCTTGCCTGAAATCCAGCACCAGTAGCACTAACACCTGTTGTCATGAAGTGCTTTGAGAAGCTGATTTCACAGCACATTAGATCCAGCCTCCCAGCCACTTTTGACCCTCACCAATTTGCATACAGGCCTAACAGATCCACAGAGGACGCCATCATCACAGCAACACACACTGCCCTGAGCCATCTGGAGCACCGCAACACCTACGTGAGGATGCTCTTTGTGGATTTCAGCTCCACATTCAACAGCATCATCCCAGACATCCTCACAGACGAGCTGCTCCACCTCGGCTTCTCCACCTCCATCTGCTTATGGATCAAAGATTTCCTCACTAACCGCTTCCAGGTTGTCACAGACTGGGACCCCACCTTTCCTCCACCATCACACTCAGCACCGGCGCACCAAAAGGTTGTGTTCTCAGTCCTCTACTTTACTCTCTCTACACCTACGACTGCACTCCAGCTCACCCGTCCAACACCATCATTAAATTCACAGATGACACAACAGTCATTGGTCTCGTCTCGGAGAGTAATGAAAAACTTTGAAGGACTAGCAGTCTGGTGCCAAAAGAACAATCTGGAATTAAACACCACAAAAACTAAGGAGCTAATAATTGACTTCAGGAAGAAGCGGCTGACGGAGCCTCTGCCACTTCTGATCAACGGGACCTGCGTGGAAAGAATAAACATCTTCAGATTCCAAGGGGTCCACATCACCGATGATCTCACCTGGACTTTTAACACCACTGCCATCGTCAAAAAAACTCAGCAGCGGCTCCACTTTCTGAGGCTGCTGAAGAGACACAATCTGGAGGAGAAGCTGCTGGTGACTTTCTATAGAACTGCTATAGAAAGCATCTTAACATACTGCATTACATCATGGTGCACTAACTGTACAGAGATGGACAAAAAGGCTCTGCAGAGAGTGATCCGCTCTGCAGAAAAAATCATCGGCTGCCCCCTGCCCTCACTGAGCAGTATTGCCTCCTCTCGGTACCTTAGCAGAGCAAATAAAATTATCAAGGACTTCTCACATCCAGGACACAAACTCTTTCAACTTCTCCCTTCAGGAAGAAGATATAGACAGATAAGCACCCGTACATCCAGACTTAGAGACAGTTTCTTCCCCACAGCCATCAGGACACTTAACACAAACACTTGAACAGTCACACCATGAACTCTTGAACAGCCACTCTCTTTTATTCACTTATCTACATTAAAGGAAGCACTTTATACTGCCGGTACTTTTACTGCTCTTGTTGTTGTCGTTGTTGTTGATGTTGTTGTTGGCGTTGTTGTCCTTGTTGTTTTTAATTATTTATATTTTATATTTTGTATCTGAAGCAGCAAATTTTTTAATTTTGTTGTATCGTGTTGTACAATGACAAATAAACTAATTCAAAAAAGGTTCCTTGGAATGATCGGGTACTACCGCAAGTTCTGCAAGAACTTTGCTGAGATTGCTCTCAGTCTCACCAAAAAAAATGAAGAAAGGCGTAAAGTTCACTTGGGATGAGGCATGCCAGAGAGCCTTCGATCACCTGAAGTCTCTGCTGTGTCACTTCCCCGTGCTCAAATCTCCTGACTTCAACAAACCGTTCTCCATCGCGGTCGATGCTAGCAACCAAGCTTGTGGATCTGTGCTCCTACAGAGAACTGACTCTGATGACATTGAGCATTCCATGGCATACTTCTCCAGGAAGTTCAGTCGCCACCAAAAGAACTATTCCACAATAGAGAAGGAGCTGTTGGCTCTGGTTCTATCCTTACAACACTTTGAGGTTTATGTTTGTACAGGGAAAAAGCCAATGATTGTGTACACTGACCACAATCCGTTAATGTTTTTGAGTAAGATGAAAAACAAGAATCAGAGATTGTTAAATTAGAGTTTGATTTTACAGGAGTTTGACTTGGAAATTAATCATGTAAAGGGTACTGACAATGTGATTGCTGATTGCTTATCCCGTGTTTGAGTTATTAGCACATTGTGTTATATATATACAACAAAAGGGACTGTAAATTTTTTTTTCTTGTATAAATCAATCTTGGTCAGTAGAGTAGTTAGTTTTTAGTTGTCTTTGTTCAATTAAATGTGTTTAAGTTTTAAAATTGTGTCTGTCATCCCTTGCAGTCATAAATGTAATAGCAAATTGGGGCCATAACACTTGTCTCCCAAACAGTTCCTGCGCTTAAATTTCTGATTGCGCCGTTTGAATATCAGAAAGCCTGGTGCTGTATGCTTAAAGCACCGCCTTTCGAATCGTATCGGTGATGCATAATTGAGCCTTGAGACTGCTAGCCTTATGGTAAAGTTAGATGCACATTTCCATTTCTAGTTTGAGATGAAAATCATTTCTCGTGTCAAAGGTGCATAATTCTGAACAAGTGGAATAACGAAGCCAGCTTGCGGAAGTCTTTTGCAAAAAATGTATGTTAAATAAATTTTGTTGCTCGCCCCGGAATGCAGGCGGCGCTGCGTTAAAAACGAACATCATTCTGTAAAGGATATCACCATGTGGGCTCAGAAACACTTTGACAGTTAATTGATGTAACGACAAACTGTATTAAGTGTCAGTTAAAACTCTACCTTGCAAAGTGAAAGCCACATGTCAACAACAGCCTGAAACGCCACCGGCTTCTCTGGGCCCGAACTCATCTGAGATGGACTGATGCAAAGTGGAAAAGTGTGCTGTGGTATGACGAGTCCACATTTCAAATTGTTACTGGAAATCATAGACGTTGTGTCCATGGAAAATGACCATCCAGATTGTTTTCAGCGCAAAGTTCAAAAGCAGGTATCTGTGACGGAAAAGGGATGTGTTAGTGCCCATGGCATGGGTAACTTGCATATTTCTGAAGGCACCATTTATGCTGAAAGGTACATACAGGTATTGGAGCAACATATGCCGCCATCCAAGCGAAGTCTTTTTCAGGGAAGTCCCTGCTTATTTCAGAAAGACAATGCCAAGCAACATTCTGCATGTGTTACAACAGTGTGGCTTGGTATTAAAAGAGTGCGGGTAATGGACTGACCTGCCTGCAGTCCAGACCTGTCTCCCATTGAAAATATGTGGTGCATTATGAAGTGCAAAATACAAAGTGAAGACCCTGGACTGCTGAGCAACTGAAGTTGTACATCAAGCAAGAGTAGAAAGGAATTCCACTTACAAAGCTTCTACATTTGGTGTCCTCAGTTTCCAAACATGAGTGTTGTTAAAAGGAGAGGTGATGTAAGACAGTGGTAAACATGCCCCTGTCCCAGCTTTTTTGGAACATGTTGCAGGCATCAAACTCAAAATGAGTGAATATTTCCAAAAAAAAAAAAAACAAAATTCATCAGTTTGAACATTAAATATCGTTTCTATGCAGTGCACTTAATTGAATATAGGTGTAGAAGGATTTGCAAATCATTGTATTTTTTTTCGCGTTTTACACAATGTCAAATCTACTTTGGAATTGGGGTTTGTACATTAATACACTTTTTTTTTTTTAGATATTTTATCAATTGTTTTGCTGCAAAATATATTTTATGGTTCTTTCTTCTGTTTTTTTTAAAAATTCTTTTAGTCATTCATTAAATCACGTCATTGTGATGTTTGTGTGTGTGTTCTGATCTTTCTGGTGTCAGACTGAGAGTGTGTTGAAAGACAAGTCATGAGAGCAATTTAAAAAGGAGACGCTAATGAAACCACAGTAAAGGAGAAGACCGCACCTCGGCAAAGTATATTTTGCCGGAAAGTAGAATTCTTGAAGTGTCTAAAATGCACATTTTAATTTCCTAATAACCCAGTGCGACACATTTTAAAACCAGCGAGTCGTCCGATTGGCTTCAATATCAGGGGGCAGACAACTATACTTGGGGAATCTAATTTTATCCAAACAAAAACACCAGTACACTAGACTGTGCCAGGGTACTTCTGACAGCAGTTTAACTCACTCCTTTCATGCAGGTGTTTGATTGTAGAAAATTAGATTCCCCAAGTAAAAATGTCTGCCCCCTGATATTGAAACCAATTTGAAGCTGGTTTTAAATGCATCGAACTGGAATATTACCAAATTAAAATTTATAAAACTATGCATTTTGGAAGCTTGAAGAATTCTACTTTACACTGAAATACATTTTGCCGAGGTGAGGTCTCATCCTTTCAGGGGTTGATTAAAAATCCACAGTTGATCTCAAAATGTGTAGTTCATTAGAAGTCAGAATATTGCCCCATCTAGTGAGAGAATAGTTTAAGCGCGTGCATAAATAGCGCTGATCCGTGTCCGCTGGCGTCTACATCTACTCAGAGGGGTTAAGTCACAAAATGTCTCTTCTGAGAAAATCAACATCGGAGACTGGATAATGTTTTTTCCCTGATCCTTCACTCAGAATGTGGGACAATGTGACTTTACTGCTTTTAGCACTAGGCTTTTCAACTGAATTGCAAACATTCTCCTGTCCAAAAAATGTTTTCTTCATTGTGGACTCCTGAAATTTCCAACCATCGGGAGCTTAAAGGCCGTGTAAAGAAAAATCAGAGATTTGTTTCAAAACATATTATAAATGTTGCAAATTAATTGTTAAAAAACACACAAATAGACGCACTTTTATATAGTGCTTAATTTTAGATTTAGACAGTTGAACCGTTTCTCTCTGTTTTAGTGGTTTAGGGTTTTTTGGGCGGGCTTAAACAGGGGGCCGCATGACGCACTGCGGCCCCTACTTTCATAACTCCTCCCACGCACACTGTAACAGTATAAATACATTCAGCATTCAAGCCTCTGTAGTATTCCTGCTCGCTCTCGAGCCTCGAAAAGCATCAACTGACGATAGTTTGCAGCTGGCTAGCTAACTAATTAGTCATGACTCCTCCTCGTTCGTGCATCTTTCCTGGATGCCACAGTGTGCAGGGTAGTGGCTCTATCAGTATATTTAAATTTCCAACGGGCGACAGCATCAGGAATTTTTAAAAGGCGCGGGTGTTGCAAGCAGCGCCGGTGTGCGGTGTCTGTCTCCGGGCAACCGTGACAGCAACATACACAGGCAGCCAGGCACAGACACAAAGGGGCTGCATAGATCAGCGCCACGACTATTTTGCCTGCCTTAGAATTTCCTGTGTTTTTTTTTGTTCATTTTTGTTAGATTTAGTGTTGATGTGTGTGTGACAGACATGTGTATTGGACATTTACGAAAATACGGAACAAATCGCGTACCGTATTGGTTCAATATGGTACGCAACATTTAAGCCCAACGTCCACTGGCCGCGAAGCCTCGCGTCAAACTCCGAATGTTGACTTGACGCTTTTAAATGCCCAATGAAAGCGTCAGCCGCATCAACACTGACACTCTTGGCTTCTCGGTCGTGTTGTCAGCAGTCAATCTCAATATATTCAACAAGACAACGTTTAATTTTGAAAAAAAAAAAAAAAACCTAGCGAACAAGCTTATTTTAAGTGATGACAAAGTGCGACAGTCAGGTTACTATGCACTATCCCTTATATACAGGCATAATTTCCCTCCTGAATTTAGCCGTCTTGTAAATTTTGATTATGATTCACTTTACTCCACCCAGCAGGGAATTAGCTAGCTAGCTAACTTAGCAGTGTACTTATCGGTGTACCCTGAGTTAGGTACTGTCTAACTGTAGATCGCTTGATAACTTAAATGCTCGCAAATAACGGATTTCCTCTCAAAAATGCGACTTGGTTTAAAAGCAGGCATATTGGTTCTGACAATTGCATGTGAGGATTCCGCTAAATGTGTGCCACCAACCATGACACGGTGAAATAGTTAAATAACCTACAGGACAAATGCGTTTCTATTGAGTTGACGCCTCAGAAATTGAGCAGTGGCGACGCGCCTCATATGCTGCCAGTGGGTGTTGCTCCATTGAAATGAATATAACGTTAGCTAATCAATTTTTTGACGCAGGTCTCACGCTTCCAGTGGGCGTTTTAATTGTCAATTAAATGACCCCAATGAAGCTGAAACATGCATTAGCATTCATTTTTTCACTTCGTAGTGGTGGTATTTGATTGACAAGTGACAATTGAGAGTGGGCGTCGTTTCAGGGCCCCCAGCGGACACGCCCTCAGCGTCTTAGAGCAAAGATAACTCCTTCATCTTTCAGGTTTTTGAAACCTAATTTTTAATTCTTGGCAAATTTTTTGATCATTCAAATTTTGCTGGGTGGTTAATAACACACTTTTCTCTGCTGAGAGAAACTCAGGAGACATATTTATTATGACTTTACACGGACTTTAATAACTATACGTCAGTGGCTCTGTATTAAAAGTGGAAATAGTAATTGCTCTTTCAAACACGGGTATATCCAAAGCATGTTTCCACTCCTGAAAATAAGTGTCTCATGTTCAAAGTTATTTGATAGGGAAGGTTCAGTCTTCGACAATCTGCAGCACTTCTTGTAGATATTTGGAGGCAGAGAGAAGTTACAGCACTGACTAAAATTTTCCTTTTTATTCTCTGAAATAGAGCCATCAGCCCCTGGGAGAGTGAGGTCCACTGATGTGATGGGCAAATCAGTGACTCTGTGCTGGGAAAGACCAGTCAGTATGGAGGGAGTTCCTCACGAGATCCACATCTCCTACAGCTGTGAGGGAGAAGAGCCCAGATTACAGAAATGTGCTCCCAACACCACCACAGCTGTGCTCTCTGGTCTGAGGCCTGTGATGGAGTATACTTTCAACATCACCACTGTCCTTCCCAATGGCAGCTGCAGTGAGACCAGCTCAGTACGCGTATGCACAAGTGAGTAACTAAATGTGTACCTCTGAGATTACAGTTGAAAAATTTTATCCATCAATCATAACATTTGAGTATTTATCAATATTATGAGCTAACCCTTTTTGACCCTTACTGCTATTGTTTTTGTGTTGTCCAGTCTTACAAAAATAGTAAAACTTCACTGAAAATCCTGGAATGTTATTTATTTTGTTCCACTAAATTGAATGTTTGGAGATTGTACAATTCCTCAACAATTCCCCAAAATTTAATTACAAACCTTCTCTCTCTCAAAAAAAAAATTCAGTTTCATCATTGCACACCCGAAAATACTTTTCAATAAGGGTGTATTAATTAACATCAGCTAATGCAGTAAGAAGCATTAACGATCAATCAATTAACAGTAAACTAATGGATCTGCAACCTAATTTCCGAAATAGTTGGGACGAAGTGTAAATTGTGAATAAAATCAAAATGCAATGACTTTGAGAACACATGAGCCAATATGTTATTGTATCTCCCGAACGAAGATCGAGGAAACTATGGATTTGGCCTCGTCAGGCGTCCGCCGCGTCTGCGTCCGCCGCGATTTTCTTGTGAACGCTCTACAGCCCACATAAGTGCACCGATTCTTTTCAAATTTTGCAGGGACATGTATTATGGTAAGTTCACGACACCTATTGATTTTGGGTACTCTGGGACCATCTGGGGGGCCTTCGGGGATACATGTGCTCAGTTGCCGAGTGCTCTAGTTTAGAATAGAACATGGATAACATTTCAATGTTTGAAACTCAGACATTTTCCATTTTTGTCCACAAAATGAGCTCATTTAAAATTTTCTGGCTGCAACAGGTCTCAAAAAAGTTGGGACACAGGCAAAAGAAAATGTCATGGTTTAGTCCTGCCGGCAGAAGGCAATAAGCCGGCGGGCACTGGGACCATGTACCCAAACCAGAAGGGAAGGACCCAAGTGCACAGGCTGAGTAAAGAAAATATAAATAAAGGTTTAATTTAAAACACAAAAACCAGGAGAGCAGCAGCTACAGACAGGGCTCCATAAGGCACGGCCTAATAAACAGAATGCAGCTGCAATGCCAACCTGGCAGTGCAGCTCTTTTATACACAATAGCACCTCCACCTCAACGAGCAGCCGCTGTGGCTTGTTGAGGTGGAGGTGGAAGCAGAAAGGGGGAGGGCCTGCAGGGCAGAACCATCACAGAAAAGGGCTGAAAAAGCTATTAATATATGAGAATTAGCTGAAAGGGCATTTGGCAAGTAATTACCTTAACTGGCATAAGGTGTGTAACATGATTGGCTATAAAAGGGATGTCTTAGAGAGGCTGAGTCTCTCAGAAGTATAGATGGCCTGAGACTCTCCAGCCTGTGAAGTTTTCCGTAAAAAACATTGTAGAGTACTTTAAAAACAATGTTCATCAACGTCAAATTGCAAAGGCTTTGAGGGTCTCATCATCAACAGTGCATAACATCATCAAAAGATTCATAGAAACTGGAAAAATCTCTGTGCGTAAGGGACAAGGCCGAAGAACTTTACTGGATGCCCGTGATCTTCAGTCCTCAGACGCCACTGCATCAATCGCAGGTGTGATTCTGTCATTGACATTACTAAATGGGCCCAGGAATACTTCAAGAAACCACTGTCAGTAAACACAGTCCGCCGTGCCATCCACAGATGCCACCTAAAACACTATCATACAAAAGGGAAGCCGTTGTTGAGCATGATCCAGGAGAGTGTAAAACACCAGTGGTATCTCACTCCACCCCCTCTCTTTTTTTCAACCACTGATCCCTTCCTCGTACCTCACCCGCTAGCACGCAGGGGAGTTACGAGGAGGGAGTGGCAGTAACTGAGGGGGTGGGGCGCTAGCGCCAACATGCCCGACACTCATACAGAGCTACTGGTCACTACTATAGGCACACTGTAATGAAAACTATACGTAGACTTACCACCACTTCAAGTCCCCGACGACTGTAGGAGGGGATTCATGTGAGAAGGGGAGAGCTCTAGATTTTGCTGTGCACATACAGAAAACAGCAACATTCAAATGCTACTTTTACAGGGAATGGGGTGTGATTGCAGTGCTCAGGTAGCGATAAAGGGATACAATAAACGCAATACGACTTATAGTGGCTGTACATTGTACAGAGTTGTACAAAGTTGACGAAAAGGCAGCAAGAAGTATTCTGTGCATAAGAACCAGTGTTTGATCTCCAAAAGGAAAACAATGTGACTTGTCTGTCTACCAATGTGCGCTACAGCTGTAAAAATGTTGCTTAAGTAAGCGTTCATCACTCTCCCCCACTGATATAAAAACTCTTTTCAGGAGAAGGCCCCCGAAAATATGTAAACCAATGTTTCAATCCCTTTTCGCCACCCACCCAAACAGCCCGCCCACCACCCCCATGTCAACTTTCCCCTGCCCTTCTCTTTCATATTTGCACATTGATAAAGTGCATGGTTACTGTTTCGTGCAGATGTGTACCGAAAGGGGGCCAGGTGGGGCCAGAGGGAAAAATGGGACCAGTAGGGATGAGGTGAGTGGGAAGGTGCTGTTATGGCCCCAATTTGTTACGACATTTACGACAGCAAGGGATGACAGACAAAATTTTAAAACTCAAATAGATTTAATTAAACAAAGACCAACACTAACCTACAATTTATACTTATGACTAAGATTGATAATATACAAGAAAAAAATATTTTCAGTCCCTTGAGATGGGGTTGCTTGGTGATGTTCCGGGTGAGGAAAATGCTCCAACACAGGCAAAAATCCACAAAAAGCTTTACAGGTCTTGAAAAGAGTGACAGGTCTGGTCAGATGGATCCTATTCCTTTGCAATTTCTCCTACTACTTTACTCTCTCAATTTTTCTCCTTATATACTCTTTTCCAGCCCCCTCCCACCTTCAAGACTTTTTTCAATTCTTAGGGATTGTCCCCTCTGAGGCATGCCCAGGACACGCCCAAACCTGGCTCCAGACTGGGCTTAACAAAAAAGGGTCTGTACTGCCATCTAGTGGCTTCTTTCCACATTACAGTGCACACTGAAAGACTCAGGTGGAACCGAAAGAGAAAGTGTGGGACAGAAAGTGGTCCGGATGAGGCTGAATATGGAAACATGTATGTTTTGCGAAGATGTACAAGTGTGCATATAAACATACGAATCGCTTACCATGGTAAACAAAAGGAGCGTAATCAGATGCACATACATATGAATTGGTGAAAGGTGACGGGAAAAATAATTCGCCATTTATTCATCATACGCCTACTGTTCATAATAAACATGTTTTCCTAAAACCATTTCTGTAGTCTCTAATCCGCCATCATTTACCCCTTCCTTAGCACGGCGCTAAAAAAATCACACAAAACCAACTAAAAAAAGCTTCGTCAAAATTGTCATGGTACATGGTCTAGCCTCCCATATATATATATATATATATATATATATATATATATATATTTATATATATATATATATATATATATATATATATATATATATATATATATGAACATCCTCAATCTGCCGACCCATAAGCGACTACACTGGTTTCTCGCCAAAAATATTTACCAGTCTGATGCCCAACTACAATCAATAAGCAACTTAAATTGTGAGGTAGCGCTCAAGAACCTGTCGTGAGAATCCAGCAATGCAAAAGATGTGATCTTTATTAAGCGAGGGGGGAAACCCCCGCAGGGCCGAAGGCAACAGTACAAAGTCCACAATCCAAAAATTACAATCCAAGGGGCAGAGTCTGAATAGAAAACCAGGGCAGCAATAACAATAGACATAGTTGGGCAGGAAAAGGGTTCGATAACAGATGTAGACAGAAGTACCAAAAACAGAGCAAAAAATCGTTAATCGGACGGTCCAGTCAGAAAAGCAACACTATGAATACAAGGCAAAAACGAAAGCAGCAGAGGTAGACTAGGGAAACATTCTGACAGGGAACTGCTGTGAGAAGACTCCTAATATACACATACGGGAGGTCACATAAACGGAAAACAGGTGCAGGAAGTCAGACTAATTACAAACGAGGGAACATGAGGGAGAACCTAATCACACGAAATAGGCAAAAACCAAAACGCGGACAGAGATCACGAGACAGCCTAAAGACAGATATATCGCTCCTGTTAGGGATTTCTAATGTGCATAGATAATGAGAGAAAGGACAAGGTGAGCAGATGTGGAGGATCCACTGAAACGCAGCAAAGAAGATTAGTTAAAGGCAAGAGGCGGAGACTAGAACAGGGCGAGTGCTGAGAGCTTGTTAATCAATTAGTAGGGTGCAGCTATACAATCCCTAGTGCTCGTTAGTAAGTTAGTATTATATACCATGATAGTCTAGGTTGGTAGATTTAACAAAACAACTGTTAGTACTGGTTAGTAAAATAGCAAAGCAAGATGAAGGAAGTAAACGAGACTGGAAGGAATGGTTGATATCCAGAAACCATTAAATCACCCGAAAGAGTGGCACGCAATACCGGGGCTGTGAGCAGAAACCGGACAAGACACCAGACAGAGGGAGACAAAGTGCAATGCATGGGTGAAAGTAAAACATGGACCAGAATTATAACAGGAATGAGGATACTGGCAAAACACAAAACATGGCAAAACTAAACTAGACAATACATGAACAAATCAAAGCAACCAAATCGCAATACACAGTACAAGGCAAGGTCAGGCAATGCAGAGATCAGAAACCAAATCAGACAGCAGTATAAATCATGGCAAACAGATCAGGCACATGAAAAACATGGCAAAGCAGAACAGAATCATAACAGACAGAGCAGAATCATAACATAAATAACTTTGCCAATAAAGTGAACATTTTATCAATACGCTCCCTTCCTTTGATTTTTAACCAACACCAAGTCCGGCTTGTCTGCCATGCTTCACAAAAAACAAATGTCAAAGTCAATGCGGGAAATCACAAAAAACAAAACATAATGCTGGGAAACAGGAAATGCGTTCTCAGCCCATCATGCTCGAGCCAAAAAGGTTTCATTTAGCGGCCATGCTTTGCAACCATTAGTCCTGCTAGGCTACCCTATACCATCAAGAAAACATTCACAGTCTCAACTATTATTAACACCGCCACACACTGCCCCTAATGTTCATAAAAGTTTTCACATAGCCTACATTTCTCAAATCATGCTCCAATACAAGGTCCATATGTTCACTCTGGTGGCCCATATACACTAAATAATTAACCTCAATGTTTCTCAATTTAAGTGGTTGTACTTGCGTAACTGGTTGAGTTTTATTTAATTTGATTTGCTTGAATGAACGCCATGCATAGGTTATATGCATATATTCCACGTAAGGCCTATCATGAAATCACAAACAAAGCTAACCGGTTTATAGGCCAAGACGACGCTCCTGATATACAGGACTCAGAATTTGACCAAATTCCTTACTTACATGTACAGGCCTAAGGCACAATTGCTATTTTTCCTAGCATATCTGTTCTCAAAGCCTGTGTGAACCTATCAGGGCAGAGCGCACACAGTGCACGGGATAATGCTGCTCTCCCAGCCGGCGGGAGGCAGGGACGCTGGTGTAGGACCTTCACTGGGGCGCGTGGATGGCGGGAGGCGGGGGCGGAGGTGACCAGCCATGCAACTGGGCCGGGAAAATGGTCATTTTCTACGGCTCCTTGTGCAAAAAGGGTGCACGGGAGAAGTCCAAAGTCAATGATTCTCAGAATCTGGACATGTCAATGATGTGGTGCGCAAATTTGGTTCTCCTCCTCACGGTAGTTTGGCCGGAATTAATTTCAACAGACCCCCCCATTGGGAGATGCCCAACTGACCAGCGCACCTTGGCTAGGGCCACGCCAGAGGACCGTGTGCTCACTCACGATTCCTGACCAAACTATCGCCCGGACATGCAAACATATAGTGTATCATAAACTCTAGAGATGTTTCTCTATAATCCTGCAACTTTGATGTCCCTTTCACATATAGGAAAGAAACCACAGCCGCCGACAGATGTTGAAGAAAACAAGACAATTCCCGACTTCTCTGTGCGGTTTTGGCAAGGGTCCCGTTGGACGTTAATAACACCAAAACTATTGATCCTAGAAAAAATATGCAATTAGAAAGTTGTTGGAAAACATATAATCTATTTCTGTGTGAAATTTGGCGGAGATTCTCCCATGGGTTAGCCCGTGAGACCCCTCGGGAGTTCACCAATTTTTGGCGTCGGTGGAAAATTCGCCAAACATTTTGGCTTATATCTCGAAAACTATGAAAGATAGTCCCAGACAATAAGTGGTAGACTTTGAGTTGAAGGGATTTGGTATCCAATGGTGCAAGAATCACGACCATGCACCCAGGGGTTGCCGAGATAATAGCGCCCCCAAAGGGTATGTGTTGAGCTAGGTGGGACCTGTCTCTGGGTCATGACGTCATACATAGCAACAAAGAGGGAAACCTTCTGACGCTCATAACTAATAATGAACTACTTGAGATAAAGGGAAAAGCAAAAATGTTCTTTGGTTTGGGCCCAAGGCCTTGAATCTGGCACAAACGGCATGTCTCTACGTGCTCTGGGAGCGCCAATCTACTCAGGACATTGCATTGGCGATGCTGTGGATTTTTATTCAATGGGCGGGTACCAACCTTGCGGGGAGGGTTTGAGGCTGCTGCGCTGAACGCTCTGCTGAGCGTTACAGTAGCCTGCTGCCGTCCAGAAGCGCCGCTGTGTTCTGTGGGCCAAGGCTCATTTAAAATGGACTGTAGCAAAGTGTCTTGTGGTCAGATGAGTCCAAATTTGACATTCTTGTTGGAAATCATGGGTGTTTTGTCCTCCGGGCTAAAGAGGAGAAAGACCACCCCTCCAGTTATCAGTGTTCAGTTCAAAAGCCAGCATCTCTGATGGTATGGGGTTGCATTATTTCATATGGTGTGGGACACTTGCATGTTTTAAAAAGCACCATGAATGCTGGTGCAGGACAATGCAAAACCACATACTGCTGCTATTACAAAAGCATGGCTTCGTAGTAGAAGAGTCCGTGTGCTGAACTGGCCTGCTTGCAGTCCTGATCTTTCACCGATTGAGAACATTTAGCAAATAATTAAACAAAAAGTCCGTCAAAGGAGACCCAAAACTCTCCAGCAGCTGGAAGCCTGTATTAAACAAGAGTTGGATCAAATTCCAATGGCTAAACTCAAGAAACTTAATGCCCAGACGCCTCCACTCTGTGTTAAAAAGAAGAGGGGATGCTACACCATGGTGAACGGACCCCTGTCCCATCTTTTTTGAGACCTGTAGCAGCCATCAAATTTGAAATGAGCTCATTTTGTGGATAAAATTGTAAAAATTTCTCAGTTTCAACATTTGCTATGTTATCTCTGTTCTATTGGGAATAAAATACTGGCTGGTGTGACTTGAAAGTCAATGCGTTTTGATTTTATTCACAATTTACACTTTCTCCCAACTATTTTGGAATTGGAGCTGTACTAATCATTTACTAATGGTGTTCATGTTAACTAAGGCATTAATTTATACATAAATTAATAGTTTGATAGTTTGAGGAGTTACTCAAGGGATACTTAAAATATGTTTTCAACTTCATAATAAGGATGTCAAAGAGCATTAATAAATGGTAAGTAAAGGTTACTAATGCTCATTTAGCTCTTTGATGCATTAGTTAACTGTTAATTTATTGGTAGGTAATGCTTATTACTGCATTAAATAATGTAACCTGTTTGTAAAGTGTTACTGTGGATCCCAGAAATGTCCAACTTGTGGGAGCTTCATAAATATCCGTCAGAGACCCTGAGTCCTGCTGAGGAAACAGAAACTGCTTCTCCAAACCCTGGATTATCCAAAGCATCTTTCCACTCCTGGTCATAACAGTGTTTCAAGTTCAAAGTTTATAGATTGTGAAGCTTCAGTCTGCCACAATCTGCAGTACTTCTTGTAGATATTTGGAGGCAGAGTGAAGTTACAGCACTGATTAAAACTTTCCTCTTTATTCTCTGAAATAGCTCCATCAGGCCCTGGGAGGGTGGAGGCCACTGATGTGAAGAGCAGCTCAGTGACTCTGTGCTGGGAAAGACCAGTCAGTATGGAGGGAGTTCCTCACGAGATCCACATCACCTACAGCTGTGAGGGAGAAGAGCCCAGATTACAGAAATGTGCTCCCAACACCACCACAGCTGTGCTCTCTGATCTGAGGCCTGGGATGGAGTATACTTTCAACATCACTACTGTCCTTCCCAATGGCAGCTGCAGCAAGACCAGCTCAGTATGCGTATGCACACGTGAGTGACTAAATGTGTAGCTCTGAGATTACATTTGAAAAATTTGATCCATCATTCATAACATTTGAGTATTTAATCATCAAAATTTTAGCTAATCCTCTGTGAGTTGGTTTTTATGATTAGATTATTTACTGTTATTGTTTTTGTGTCGTTCAGTCTCACAAATATAATAAAACTTTACAGAAAATCCTGGAATGTTTTTCATTGATTTATTTGTTCCACTAAATTGAACGTTTGGAGATTGTAAAATTCCTCAACAGTTCCCCAAAATTTAATTGCTAACCTTCTCCTCTCAAAAAAATCCTGTTTCCTCATTGTGGATCCGGAAATACTTTTCAATAAGGGTGTATTAATTAACATCAGCTAATGCAGTAAGAAGCATTAACTTTCAGTCAATTAACAGTAAACTAATGGGTCAACTAATCAGTTACAAATGGTGTTACTGTTAACTAAGGTAGTAATTTATACATTATTGAATTGTTTGTTTGAGGAGTTACTTAAAGGATGCTTTCAACTTCATCATAAGGATGTCAAAGAGCATTAATAAATGGTAAGTAAAGGTTACCTAATGCTTATTTGGGTCTTTGATGCATTAGTTAACTGTTAATTACTAGGTAGTTAATGCTTATCACTGCATTGAATAATTAACCCTGATTGTAAAGTGTTACCGTGGACCTCAGAAATGTCCAACTTGTGGGAGCTTCATAAATATCCATCAGAGGCCCTGAGTCCTGCTGAGGAAACAGTAACTGCTTCTCCAAACACGGGATTATCCAAAGCATCTTTCCACTCCTGGAAATAAAAGTGTCTCAATTTCAAAGTTTATAGATTGTGACGGTTCAGTCTGCCACAATCTGCAGTACTTATTGTACATATTTGGAGGTTGATAGAGGTTACAGCACTGATTAAAACTTTCCTCTTTATTCTCTGAAATAGATCCATCAGCCCCTGGGAGGGTGGAGGCCACTGATGTGAAGAGCAGCTCAGTGACTCTGTGCTGGGAAAGACCAGTCAGTATGGAGGGAGTTCCTCACGAGATCCACATCACCTACAGCTCTGAGGGAAAAGAGCCCAGATTACAGAAATGTGGTCCCAACACCACCACAGCTGTCCTCTCTGATCTGAGGCCTGTGATGGAGTATACTTTCAACATCACTACTGTCCTTCCCAATGGCAGCTGCAGCAAGACCAGCTCAGTATGTGAATGCACACGTGAGTGACTCAGTATATACCTCTCAGATTATATTTGAAAGATTTTATCCATCAGTCATAACATTTTACTATTTATGATCATTACCATGTGGATTTTTGGATTGTTTATTTTAATGGATGAATTGAAACTGTCCATGTATGTAGTAATGCATCTTCTATCCACATTGACAGGATCCAGTCTGGATGACCTGTTAAGTGATTTGGGCCTGGGGCACCACCTGAGGAACAAGCTGACTCTGAGCAGGGTTCTGGAGATTGATGGAGAGACTTTAACTGATGAAAATATCCAGTCTCTGAAATCTCTACCCTGGTGTTTCCTGAGGAAGCTGATGATGGTGAATGTGACAGTGAGGAGTGTGAGCTGCAGCTCTCAGGAGGACAGGTCAGACCAAACAAAGGCCAGCTTCCGGGATGACCCGAACAATCCAGAGGGCCACAATAACACACTCAACCCCCTGGACCTCATAACTGCTGTACTTCTCTGCTCAGATGGTTTTCTCCAGCAGGAGATTCTCCTGAAAATGTCCATGTGTCAGTTCTCTGTGCCTCTGCTGCTTCCAAACTGTGACACGCAGCAGTGCACTTTAATGCTGTGGGCCATGAGAGATATTGTGAAAAAGTACAAGCCGCACTCCTTGGAGGACCCGAGAGGGTTTGTGGAGGAGAGCATTGTGCTCTCTCAGCTCCCCATGATCTCTTTTGTCAGGCTGGGAAACTGCAGCATGTCCAAGTCTCACATCCTGAACCAAGTCCTCAGCAACTCTCAGCAGTACCACGACACCTTTGTTCACAAGGACATGGAGAGTGGTGACATCCCAAGGAGGATTTCCAATGGGCTGGTGGAAATCAGCTGGTATCTGCCCAGTGGGAACAAAGACACTGACATATTCTCTGAGCCACTGGCTGTAGCTAACCTCCGTGGGGACATCAGAGACTTTGAAACTCAATACAGTTTCCTCTGCCACACCTCTGCTGCCATATTTCTGTTTTGTAATGATTTGGGGTCTGAATGGAAATATCTGAATCCCCAGAACCTTCACACTAACTGCTTCTTGATCTGCAATGCGCAAAGCCAGAGCTTCAATGAGGCTGACTTCAGGAGATGTGTTTCTGAGTTACAACTAAAAAGCAGAAACATCATCATTAAGGGTCACCAAACAAGTAATGCTGAATTCATCAAAAAGTTGAGTTCGGCTATCAGTTACATATTAGCAGGGAATTACATCAAAATGAGTGTTCAAAGCATGGCTGCTCTTTCCGCAGAGTTTGGAATTGATGTTGATGAGGAATGCAAATGCTGTCAAAGTGGTAAAGGGATGGCTAATAAAATCACAAGAAGAATTTCTGATATACTAAGCTTCAAGGAGAAAGAGCTGCCTTTGCAAGGGATGGTGTGGAAACAGCTAGCCGAACTGGAGAAGGAAGAGTGCAGGTTCAAAAATGCTGGTGATAAAAAAATAGAGGTTTACAGAAGTAAGCTTGCAGATCAGAAGCAGAAGCTCAGAGCACAGCAGAGAGCTTACAGCATATCAAAGTCTATGTCCCTCTTCATCCTGGCAATGTCTGCTTCCACAGAAGAGCGAATATATTTCCTCAAGTGGATGAGGATCAACCTGGACAATCTGTCACGCAAAACACTGCCACTCCTGCAGGCAGAGTACAAGGAACTGTGTCAGATGTCTGCAGAAAATAAGAGGCACATTGCAGAGTTAGACAGGAAGATCTTCAGCTGTTCCTTGGGGACAGAGCACTTCCTGCGGGAAATGGCTCAGCTGTATGAGTCGGCCTGCTCAGGCCCCAAAGGCCCCCCCTCTGAGATACAGCGCCTGCCTCGTCTGTGTGCTGAGCTGCTGCAGGAAGGCTTCCCTCTGGAGCTGGTGGATGGAGATGCATCCAACATTCCTCTGCAGTGGGTGACTCAGGTTCTGGAGGAGCTTGATCATCTTACACAGAATAAATGCAAGATCCGGGTGATCACTGTACTGGGGGTCCAGAGCCCTGGGAAATCCACTCTCCTGAACACCATGTTCGGGGTCCAGTTTGCTGTTAGCAGTAGCAGGTGCACAAGAGGGGCCTTCATGCTCCTCATCAGAGTGAAAGAGGACTTTAAAGAGCAGCTTGGATGTGACTACATCATGGTCATTGACACTGAAGGTTTAAAGTCACCAGAGTTGGCCCAGTTGGATGAAAGTTATGAGAATGATAATGAACTGGCCACATTAGTGGTAGGTCTGAGTGACATCACAGTCATCGCCATGGAGAATTCCACAGAGATGATGGACATCCTGCAGATTGTGGTGCATGCCTTCCTGCGCATGAAAGAAGTCGGTAGAAAACCCTGCTGTCAGTTTGTGCACCAGAATGTACCAGACATCTCAGCCCATGATAAGAACATGAGGGACAGGAAGAGTTTACTGGATCAGCTAAATGAGATGACCCAAGCAGCAGCTAAGATGGAGAAAAGGGGAAATAACAAAACATTCACAGACGTCATGGAGTATGATCCAGAGAGAAACACCTGGTACATCCCTGGGCTCTGGCATGGCAACCCTCCCATGGCACCTGTCAATGCTGGCTACAGTGAGTCCGTGAATAAGTTTAAGAGGAGTGTGATTGAGGTATTGAAAGTGCACAAATCAAGTCAGAACACACCACACACAGTCAGTGAGTTTATTCAATGGACTAGGAGTTCATGGGAGACAGTGAAGTGTGAGAACTTTAATTTCCAGAACAGTCTTGAAGCTTATGCTTATTCAAAACTTTGCACAGAATTCAACGCATGGGATTGGAGCTTCAGGAAGAACATGTACTCCTGGTTAAGGTCAGCTGAAAGTAATGTGTCAAACTTTAGCTCAATAGCTGCACCAGATCAGTCCTTTGCAACTGTAGATGACCTACTGAGTCACCTTAAATGTGATGCATCTAAAGATTTAGCAAAAGGGGAACAGCTCATTTTAGAAAACCTTACTAAATATTATCAGAGAAGACATGGGCATGTTCACTTAGTGAAAAGGTACAAGGAGGACTTCATCAGCACAGCTAAGTCCATCAGGAGAGCGACTGAGAAATCCGTGATGAACCAGCTTGAGGCAGCAGTGAAGGTTAGAAAGGGCAGGTTCAGGTTAGAGAGCATCAAAAAAAATCTCACTACCACAATGGAGCAAAATGTGCTGGGATTGATTGAGAAAAGCAGGGAAAGCAAAGATCTGACAGACAAACAGCTGGAGGCTGAATTTGAGAGGATGTGGGCTGACACTGTGGCACAGCTGAAGTTCTCTGGCCTGGAAAAACGAGATGTTGTCCAAGACATCTACTGCCAGCTGAGGTCTAATTTAGGCAGGGAAGGGAGCTCAGTGCAAGAAATGCTGTCCAAAGTGAGGAACTTGTCTGAATGTGGCACAGAGCCATTTACAGTGAAGAGTAAAAAACGGGGACAGTTGACAAAGGTCTGGGACACAATCTTTGGAGATGAGTATCAGGTAAAAACTCAAACTATGGCTGATCACATCATCAAGAGCAGCAGACAGTTTGTGGATGAGAAAGTGAGAACAAGATCTGATTACCACAGCACATACATGACAGAACTGCTTCATACGATAGATAAAAACCTGGAGCAGGACAGAGATCTAGAGCCAACTGCTGAATGCAAGGGTGAGTTAAAAATCCACATCTGTGGACATGCAGCACGGGAGTTTCAGAAAATGCATTTGGAGTTTATCCGTGCAAATGATCCTCGTCGCTGTCTGGAACAGTACAAGGAACAGTACTGCGCTGACTTTAAGGACCTGTTCCATGAAAGAGACCAGTGTCAGAGGAAAGCTGAGGAGTTCACCTTCAACTGTCTAACACCAGCAGTGAGGGAATACATCACCCAATCTCTGGGCCCTGACCTTGTAGATGAAGTGTTGACAGGGAAAAGAGGTATTGATTTTAGCACTCGAACCTTTTTCCAGTATTCCCTCCTTAAGCAGCTACTTGAGGATGATAATTTTCAGGACTTTGTGAATTACATCAATAATTATCAGTCCTTTGTGCAGGAATGGATATTTGAGCAGATGGTTCAGCAGTTCTCAGAGGGAGATGGTCTCAAGATAAATGAGACTAAGCACCTGAAGGTGATAATTGACATAATAAAAACAGCCATACAGAGGGCACAGATGCAGGTCAAAGTTGAGAAGGACCAGAACATTCAGCAGTTCATTCAGGATATCTGCAGTGACTTACAGAAGGAGCTGATCATCCCTACGGACCCCCTCAGAGCCCTCCTGACCTTAAACAGGGCCAAACCAGGAGACTTTTCTGAGTGTCTGACAGAGCTTGTGGATGAAATGGAGCAGAATTTAACTGCTGAGTTTCAGAGAGGAGGGGATGTGTGTGACAGGCTGACCTCACTGCCCTTTAAACCACAGGAGGAGCTGTTTAACAGGGTGTGTGGATGTGGGAAGCAGTGTCCCTTCTGCAGGACCCCGTGTGAAGCTGGGGGTCAGAACCACACAGAGCACTTTGCATCCATTCACCGTCCCCACGGGATGTGGGGCCGCAAATCTGATGATTACAAATTAGTTACTAATATCTGCTGCACTGATGTAGCTAGTGACCTCAGATTCAGGTCAGCTGAAACAGGGTGGAAATGGCATCCATACAAGGACTATAAGAGCATTTACCCAGACTGGTGCATCCAGCCTGACACCAGCATTAAGGCCTCAGATTACTGGAAGTACGTCTTCAGCAGGTTTAACCGGCAGTTTGCTGAAAAATATAAAGCTGAGCCAGCGAACATTCCCCTCAGTTGGAAACGTATAACCAAAGACCAAGTCATGAAAAGCCTGTAGGAATCCTTCCGGATGAAAACAGGAGACTAAATGGGTCGTCCAGCTACTGTTCGCCCTGTTAGGTCGAAGCATTGTTTCTTGAGTCATAGTAAAATGTAGTCTTCGCGCAATCCGCAATATGGTGTTTAAACACACAGAGCCCCATCGCAGTTGAATGATGTGAGTGTGAGGTTTTGGGACATTTTCTGAACTCTCACCACCAGATGTCCCCATTGTGCCCATTTGTGTGCTGAGTCATGTTAACCCTAGTCATGCTTTGTTTGGTTTGATGTTGATTGGAGCCACCTGTATATCGTTTGACTCCCTTTAAATGCCTGCTCAGTTTATTGTCCTGTGCTCAGTCTTGGCATTGTTAACCTGAAGTTTGCACGTCTTGTAAAGTCTCTCCAGCATTTTCTCTCGTACTTTTTGGACTCCTTGATTTTGTGTTCATGGACCTTGGACTTGTTTTGTGAAGAACCCTAACTTTGAAACTTCTGAGTCTTGTACCTTTTTGAATCTCTTTGACTCAGTAAAACCCCTGAACTGACTTGCCTTGTCTGCCTCTCTCTGAGTCCACCCCGTGGTCTTGTGGTAGATTGTATGCCTGCTACACTGGAGACCTGGGTCAATCCCCGGGTTGTTCTGACAGTGAGTAAACTGCACCTTTTATGCGAAGAAGCACTCATTTATTTCAAAAGGGAATTATTAATGTATACAGAGTGAATTTACCATCACTGATACATGTATTTTCTGCATTTCTGTTTCTTTCAATGAGTCCTGTCTTGCACGATGACAGAAATAGCATCAGCCATTGTGCAAATCATACAGATACTATATAGTGGAACTCAGTCATGACCCATGCAGCATTCATCTATAAACATACTGTCTTTGAATTAGCATCTCTGATTTTAGATCATTACTCCATTGATTTAGAGACACGATCAGGGATAGTTACCACACAGTGATATTGTCAAGGATCTTTTTAGTCTGGATACATCTATACCAGAGTTTTTTTTTTTTTTTTTTTTTTTTTTTAGACAAAAATATAGAACAATGTTAAATCTGAGTAATCATTTGTTCTTCGCTCAAATTCTTGTATTTTTCTGTTAATAAAGCCATGTTCTTTTCATCACTCTAGGCTTGGCTATTTCAATGCTCTTATTAAGTTTGCAAAAGTCATTAATTATTTCAGCTCTGTGACAATTTGTTAAACTCCCATGAGCTAAAACATGACCACCCACAGATGAAGCGAATAGCATTCCTTTCCACGTAACGACAGGCCATGTCAAGGTCTATGGAAAGACCTGAGACAGTCAGTTCTCATTATCTCGTTAACTATCTTGAAATAAGACCTGGCTGACTTTTACAAGTATCCAATCATTATGGCTAGATGAGTGGGACAGAGCATCTCCGAAGCAGCAGGTTTGTAGGGTTCTCAACGAAGGATATCCTTCCTGCTCCAAACTGACAGAAGGGCGACTGTGGAACAAGTCACAGAAAATTTCAGTAATGGTTACTGAGGGAACGTATCACAACACACAGTGCATCACACCCTGTCGCTTATGGCAGAGTTCCTCAACCCGCTCCTGGAGGCCCCCCTGTCCTGCATGTGTTTGATCTCTCCCTGCTCCAGCACAGGTGATTCAAATGATCAGGCTGTCATCAATCAGCTTTAGGGGGTGAATAACGAGCTGATCATTTGAATCACCTGTGCTGAAGCAGGGAGAAATCTAAAGCATGCCGGACAGGTGGGCCTCTAGGAGAGGGTTGGGGGAACACTGGCTTATGGGATAACCGTTATAGTGCAAATCTGCACGTTAACAGTGACACCTGCCCTGACGCCCCCACACCATGGCAGATGCTGCATTTTGGACAGGACGCTGGCAACAGCTTGGGCTGTCTTTGTGCTCTTCAGTCTGGAGAACATGGCGACTGTTCTGTTTCACAGTTTGAGTTTCAGACTCACTCCTCGTCTTGTGCAGTTAGTGCCCTGATTCCCGTGTGTGTTTCAGTGCTTCCCACAGTCAGGAGTTGTGGACACTGAGAGTTACCCCATACTGTCACATCATCTAAACACACCCCCGCTTCTTCAGTGCCTCAAAGATCTGGGATACAGTCCTGTGGAATACGCCCGAAGCTGAGCGTTTACCAAAAGGCAGTGTAGAGAACCAGGCCCTTCCAACAGGGTTATGAAGGTACAGAGTATCATGCTGACCTCCTCAGTTCTGTGTGACTGAAGGCAGATGAGACATTTAGCTCAGAGAAATAGGATGTCAGCTTTAGTAGGGAGCCTAAAATGTTCTCTTTTAAGCCATTGATTCAGTTCATTTTGAAATCTGTCCCTCAGTGCAGCTGGCACTTCTACTGGGCAAATGACAGGATCTGTGTTTCCTCTCAGCTGTGTTCTGTGTTTATCCAGGAACTCTTTTCTATGCCTTAAAACACCTCTGGGACTCTGTCATGATCTCACTGAGCTGAGTGTGACCCCTTCACTCGGTGGATAGTTGATCAGCTCCCGTTAGATTAGATTAGATTAGATTAGCCTTTAATGTCTCAAAGCAGAGAAATTTGTCTTGGGCAATCGAGAGATAGATTACATAGGTTACATACAGACATTCACATTGATACACCCTACACAAATTGGCAAATGAGTATGCACAATCCCCTACACAAATTGACATATGCATATACACAGTCACCCTATGCAAAATTGACATATGCATGTACACAATCCAGCTTATACACACCAACTCAACTAGACAGGATACATAAAAACCCCAACCCCAACCCATCAGGCATATCTACCAATGGCGCCATCTTCCACACACACGCACACACACACACACACACACACACTCTGTCACTCTCTCTCTCTCCCTCCCCCGCAGATGTTGCACACAGTCTCTATGGCACTTAACCCCAAACTGACCATCAGTGCCACCATGGTAGTCAGTAAGTAACATCAGTTAACCATACATTCACTTATACATTCACACTACACACAACATTAGTTCATACATACCCTTCTATATTGCACACAGTCTTTATATATTGCACATAACCCCAGAGTGGCCATCAGTGAGTCAATAAATAACAACAGTTAACCGTACATTCACTTATACATTGCACACAACACTAAATGTTCATACATCCCATTATACATTCCACACAGTCTTTAACAATTATTGCACTTAACCCCAGTCTGACCATGTATACCAGTCACTGAATCAGCCAAATGACATGGATTGACCATTCCTTCCATCACACAGACATCCCCCACACATCTCCCACCAGGAGAGACCATCCCCCCGCAGCATACAGCACACACACCCTCACAACCCCATTCTACCTGCCTCCCCTAATTTAAATAATCTCAGAGAGACTGCATCCATATTATACCTTCTTACTATTGAGCAATTTGATAGATAAGGGGACAGTCGAACATTTAAATCGGTTTGTCTTGTGATTTAAAACCCTATATCTTTTACCTGAGGGCATCAATTCATATTCCCTATGAGGGATATGGTTAATATCCCCTGATATTTTGAGGCCTTGCTTTCTCACTGTGTCCTCAAATATATCTTGAAGTGAGGAGGGGGGTACAAACCCCATAATTTTCCCTGCTCTTTTAACCAGGGTCTGCAGTTGTGCCTTCAGTTTAACAGACAAGTTTCCAAACCAGATCATAATACCATAGCGGATGATGGATTCTATAGCCGCTTTGTAAAAAGACAGCATAATGTCCTTATCTATGCCATAGATCCTTAGTCTCCTTAAGAAGTATAGACGTTGACTAACCCTTGAACAGAAACAGAAACCACCTTACGGAGGTGCGCTGTCTTTACCGGCTCCAGCTTCTTACGGGCTCATAATCCCAGAGTAGGGGGTTTCGTTCCTTATTACCCCTCCACCCCCGGCATATAATACGGGGGGATATAGTCATGGGTTCGCCTGTCTGTCTGTCCATCCGTATGTCTGTGAACATTTCCTTTCTGGACCATAACTTAAAAACTATTCAATATTTTTCAACAAAACTTGATGTGCACATTAATCATGACCTGAAGTGGTCCCTTTCGCTAATCTGAAGTTGATGAATTTTATATTTTTTTCTGATTTTGAAGAAAACATTTTGAACTTAGAATTTTAGGGGGTAGGGTTTGGGTATGCCATCACCTGATGACTCCTGTTTTATATAGAAATCAAACCATAGGCTGCTTCTCTCTGCATTAAACATCAATCTGCTCATAGTTTTAGTGCGTATTAGCACATCATTACAGTCTCACAGAATGTGTGGTTTCTTCTGTGGTCTCAGGAATTCTTTCATAGCAGGAGGTTCACCTGCCAATTAGTCGGGACAGTGAAGTTACCTCTCTGGAGTGAGAAAGGCCTGAACTGTCTGGGATTAAGAGATATATTGATGGAATAACCTGGTCATGCAGTACAAGGGGGTCATGTGCTGACCTAATTTTATTGCTGCATGATATTGCTGATCCCAGACCTGTCTAACTGAAGCAGCCCCTGATCATAACACTGCCTCCTGAGGCTTGCACAGAGGGCAACTCGCTCCACAGTACAATTTTTATGCCCCCCAGCATATTGAAGTTGGATCAGCCTCACTAACAAGTGGCTTTTTTGTGACCCTGCAGCTGTTAAACCCCTTGGAAGTTCCTATCATGTGGTACATGTGGAAATGCTCTTACTTTCACAATTAAACATAACCATGAGTTCTACTGTCAATTTTTACAATCAGTCTTCGTCAAGCACTGGGGATTTTTTTCTGATCCATTTCTTCTGCAAAATTGATGGTTCTCCTCTATCCTTCCTGGTTTTATAATGTGTTGCTTGGACATTTCTCAACTGAATTCCAGTGATCTTAGCGATCTTGTTTGTTGTTTTGTTTGCTTGATGCTGGCCAATAATTTCACCCTCTTGAAACAAAATAACATATTTTCTAAGACCATGGGATACGTCTTTCAACATGGTTGTACGAGGAATGAGAAGCTACACACTGCACCAGTCAGGGTTAAAAGAATTGTCCCCAGCTGACACACAATAATCACTGCAGTGATCACTCGATCACAGGCTCTTAATTATTTGCTTATTTAAATCCAGACCTTTTTTGGGGGGTGGGGGGGGGGGGGGGTGAGGTTGAGGTCGAGGGCTGGTCAGGCAGTGCACATAAAATACACTAATTTAAATCAAAATACAGACACTTTTAGGCAAATTCTCAACCCAGAAAGACTGTAATTTCATTCCACAAAGTTATTTCAAAGATGAATTTCACAGTCAAAACAACCGTCGTCACCGTCCCAGCATTTGTCTAACTGAAATGACATTATGTGTTTGAAGAAGCCTGGGAAGGAGCTAAAGGAATCCCTCACGCTAATGTTTTATTTACTAATTAGTCTGGCTAGTGTTTAAACTTAAATTAAAATACAATGCAGATTTTATTCACATGTGAGCAGTGAGCGATACTGAGTGGAGTTGCTCTGAGCAGCAGCGGAGGGACTGAACAGCTCTGAGAGCAAAGAGCGGATATTCTGACACCACTCTACTCCGCTCACTCACTATCTGCACTGCACTGGCCACCAGAGCTTTTAAAGAGCTACTGCTCACACACTGTCTGCACTGCACTGGCCTCCAAAGGGCTTTTAAAGACCTTCTGCTCATCTGCTGGGTAAAAAATGTGCATGACAGGCCATGCTGACCAATTAATTTCAAATAGAATAATGTCAGATATTTAGAATTACAAAATTTCTATTGTCTATTTTGAGGTGTCAGTGACGTGTCTAAACACGTTTGGCTGGAGGGTTCATTAACAAACATTCCTTGAGTTGAAAAATGGTCCTTCAAATAGAAAAAAAAAGCTATTTAAAATCCTATTTACATTAGAAACAGAAATAAGTGTCTATTATCAGCCAAATAAGTTTGTTTAAAATGCACATTTGAGGTTTGAAGAAGATGATGACGTTCTAACACACTTTTCACAATCGAAGTGTATATGACCTCGTATTTTTTTTTCGTGTTGAGAATTGCAATTACTAGAGTCGAGGACTGTACAGTTTGAATTACACTGTGTAAATTCTTCACTCTAAAAAGTAAATATACAATTTTATTGGAACAAATACTCTGGTGATTTCTGAACAAAGACATTTTTGTTTGGAATCATATCTAATTAGTCATTTCATAAATATACTTTTATATTTTAACCTTGGAGTTCCATTTTTATGAAATGTATGCGTCTAAATGCAGATATTTGTGTGCTCTGATCATAACAATATTGAAAACAAACATCACTAGAGCAGCGCCACATGTGATGGCTCAAGAAATGGCATTTTAAAGCTTTAAATGTCATCATACTGCTCAGATTTGAAACATTTGTTGTAATCCTATGATATCATGAGATTGTGCTGTTTTCGCAATATTTAAGTTCTGATAATAGCATGATAATCACTTCATTTTTATCGTGTAGAAAGGTGTAAGAAACATAGATCAGAATTGAAGAAAAATGTTATTTTTAATGCGTTGTTGCTGTTTTTCTTTGAAGCTAATGCCATTTCCTTTCTTTTGTACCTTTTATGGAGAATTACCTGTATTTACCTCGTGTTAAACAGGTGTGAATAGGCACAACACAGCTCAGTGAAATCAAGTCTTCCTGTCAACTTAGGAGAGAAGTATTTCTCATGTTATAGTCAGTAAAATGTCACATGAGTCTCCTATAGAAGTCACACAGTGATCTCGCGCTGTGACATTTCTTTCAGATCTTCCAGAGAGGTCATCTAATGAAATAAAGTATGATTTATATTTTAACAATGAGTTATTATGCCAAAAGTTTTCCATGATTTCACTTTGTGACATCAATGTGAGACATCTATGATATATTGATGTATGGCTCAGAAGTCTCACTTTGATATGAGATTGTGAAATTCCTATGAGACATCCATGTGAAATGTTGGTGATGTATCACAGTGTGACATCACAGTGAGACCTACAGATATGAAATCACACAGATGTCTCACTTCAATGTCATATTGAGACATCACTAGACTTGTTGGCAAAAGGGGGTTTTACAAAGTATTAACATCAGGAGTTAATACTTAATTAATACCATGGAGTATTCCTACAAATACCAGAGAACTTTCTGTTTATCCTCCATTTTGCTGCTTGACTTTGCTGTGTATGGGGATCCTTATTTTCTGCAGAAAATTAGTAAACAATTTTTGGCTTGGATATTAACTTCTCTGCCTCCGACTGATTGAGTCGTCTGAGTTTCTCTTGTGAAGGTAACACTTGGAAAATAATATCAAAATTCCTTTTACAGTCTCCGTTAGGAAGGACAGGGAATCAGGTCAAGGAGGAGGAGTGGCAACATTCATGCAGAATGGAATTTGCTACAGAGTAAATCATATAAGTTTTAAGGTGGTTAAGGTATGGACTGACAGAGGTAAGGTAGACATAATTATTATAATCCATGTGGGAAACTAAGCTAAGAAATATTAGAGGATGTTGGCGGAACAATGGAAGATAATGTAGGATGGTGTGGAGACTTCAGTTCACATAATTCATTATGGGGAAGTCATAGCACAGATGCAAATGGCTTAGAGATTGAAGAATTTATAGACTCCCATGGATTTGTCTGTATTAATAATGGGGAAGGAACACGATACAATAGCAGAGAAAATACAGAAACAGCACTTGACCTGACATTCCTGTCTCGTGCAGTAGCAGGGGTGGCACATGGACTGTAATTAAACATACTACAATAGGCAGTGATCACTACCCTGTTGTGACAAAAATAGGCACAAAGATTTTTCTTGAGAAGGGAGGGGAAAATCCCCAGGTGGAAATTGGGTAATGCTAACTGGGATGCTTTCCAAACCATCAGCGCAGTGAATTTCATGAGGAGAGCCAAATGGATGTAAACAACTGTAATACTGAACTAGTCAGTGCAATTATTCAGGCCGCTGAGGAAACAATCCCTGAGAGTGCAGGCGCTAGATGTACCAAGAATGTACCGCGGTGGAATAACAAACATGGCGAAGCAATAAAAGCCAGAAAT
Organism: Gymnothorax reevesii; assembly: GCA_029721435.1. Taxonomy (NCBI): domain Eukaryota; kingdom Metazoa; phylum Chordata; class Actinopteri; order Anguilliformes; family Muraenidae; genus Gymnothorax; species Gymnothorax reevesii. Next base: position 14,881,158 of record CM056579.1, read on the forward strand.
AAAGCCTTCAGGAAACTTAAAATACTGCACTCTCAGGATTCTTTAATCCAGTACAAACAGGCACAGGCAGTAGTTAGGAGAACTATAAGAACACAAAAACGTACTTTATGGAAGGAGTATTGGTAATAGCATTGGAAGAGGAAGACAGCTGTCAGATGTCTGGGGTATGATCAGAAGAATGGGGGTATCAGACAAAATTATGAATTACCAGTGCTGAACAGTGGAGACAGAGTGGCTCTCAGTAATTTAGAAAAGGTAGAACTTCTGGCCCAAACATTTTTTAAAATACACAGTTCAGACAATCTTATGGTTGAGGCCAGGCAGGTCAGAAATAGAATTATAATGGAGAATGCCACACTGTTGGAGAAAGTGGAGGTGTCAGAAGACCCATTAGATTTGGACTTCACTATGTTTGAGCTGAGAAGGGCAATAATGAATGCTCGTCAGACCACCCCTGGGAAAGATGGGGTCTGCTATAAAATGTTGGAGCATATGACTGACTATACACTGGGCATAGTCACTATTCAACAAAGTTTGGGATACTGGCCAGCTTCCTGACCTGTGGAAACAAGCAATTATAGTGCCTGTTTTAAAACCTGGGAAAGACGCTTCATATGCATCTAGCTACACACCTATTGCACTAACATCCCACTTATGTAAAATCATGGAGCGAATGGTCACAGAAAGATTAACATATTCTCTAGAAAGCAGAGGTTTTTTGTCTCCTGATCAGAGTGGTTTCCGTAAGGGTCGGAATACAATGGATTTAGTATAGTGTGCTTAGAGTAAGACATCAGGAAAGCACCGACCAACAAGGAAGTAGTCATAGCGATCTTTTTGATGTTGAAAAGGCATATGAGATGCTCAGGAAGGAAGGGCTACTAATTAAACTAAAGACATTAGGAATTGGAGGAAGAATATACAATTGGGTGTCCAATTTTCTGTTTGACAGAAATATTCAGGTTAAAGTTGGTGTTGAATACTCTAGTGTATATACGGTGGAGAATGGTACTCCACAAGATAGTGTATGCAGCCCTTTGTTATTCAACATAATGATTAACGATATATTTTCACAGGTTGAACAAAATCTAGGGAAATCTGTGTATGCGGATGATGGGGCCTTGTGGATAAGAAATCGTAATGTATCATATGCCAATAAGAAAATGCAAGACGCAGTATTGGTCATGGAAAAATGGGCAAATAAGTGGGGATTCAAATTATCTGTAGCAAAACACAAATGATTTGTTTTTCAAAAGGACATAAAATCTTTGCTATTTCTCTAAAATTATATGAACAACCTCTTGAGCAAGTAAAGGCTATTAGATTCCTTGGGGTATGGTTTGATGAAAAACTCACATGGAATGTTCATTTGGACAAAGTCAAGAGCAAATGCAAAAAGGTGATTAATATTCTTCAGCGTTTGTCAGGGCAGAAGTGGGGAGCAAACAGAGCATCTTTACTGAACATATACTGGGCCCTCATGAGATCTGTCCATATACTGGGCTCTTATGAGATCTGTCCATATACTGGGCCCTCATGAGATCTGTCCATATACTGGGCCCTCATGAGATCTGTCCATATACTGGGCCCTCATGAGATCTGTCCATATACTGGGCCCTCATGAGATCTGTCCATATACTGGGCTCTCATGAGATCTGTCCATATACTGGGCCCTCATGAGATCTGTCCATATACTGGGCTCTCATGAGATCTGTCCATATACTGGGCCCTCATGAGATCTGTCCATATACTGGGCCCTCATGAGATCTGTCCATATACTGGGCCCTCATGAGATCTGTCCTTATACTGGGCCCTCATGAGATCTGTCCATATACTGGGCCCTCATGAGATCTGTCCATATACTGGGCCCTCATGAGATCTGTCCATATACTGGGCTCTCATGAGATCTGTCCATATACTGGGCCCTCATGAGATCTGTCCATATACTGGGCTCTCATGAGATCTGTCCATATACTGGGCCCTCATGAGATCTGTCCATATACTGGGCCCTCATGAGATCTGTCCATATACTGGGCCCTCATGAGATCTGTCCATATACTGGGCTCTCATGGGATCTGTCCATATACTGGGCTCTCATGAGATCTGTCCATATACTGGGGTCTCATGAGATCTGTCCATATACTGGGCCCTCATGAGATCTGTCCATATACTGGGCTCTCATGAGATCTGTCCATATACTGGGCCCTCATGAGATCTGTCTATATACTGGGCCCTCATGAGATCTGTCCATATACTGGGCCCTCATGAGATCTGTCCATATACTGGGCTCTCATGAGATCTGTCCATATACTGGGCCCTCATGAGATCTGTCCATATACTGGGCTCTCATGAGATCTGTCCATATACTGGGGTCTCATGAGATCTGTCCATATACTGGGGTCTCATGAGATCTGTCCATATACTGGGCCCTCATGAGATCTGTCCATATACTGGGCTCTCATGAGATCTGTCCATATACTGGGCCCTCATGAGATCTGTCCATATACTGGGCTCTCATGAGATCTGTCCATATACTGGGCCCTCATGAGATCTGTCCATATACTGAGCCCTCATGAGATCTGTCCATATACTGGGCTCTCATGAGATCTGTCCATATACTGGGGTCTCATGAGATCTGTCCATATACTGGGCCCTCATGAGATCTGTCCATATACTGGGCTCTCATGAGATCTGTCTATATACTGGGCCCTCATGAGATCTGTCCATATACTGGGCCCTCATGAGATCTGTCTATATACTGGGCACTCATGAGATCTGTCCATATACTGGGCCCTCATGAGATCTGTCTATATACTGGGCCCTCATGAGATCTGTCCATATACTGGGCCCTCATGAGATCTGTCCATATACTGGGGTCTCATGAGATCTGTCCATATACTGGGGTCTCATGAGATCTGTCCATATACTGGGCCCTCATGAGATCTGTCCATATACTGGGCTCTCATGAGATCTGTCCATATACTGGGCCCTCATGAGATCTGTCCATATACTGGGCCCTCATGAGATCTGTCCTTATACTGGGCCCTCATGAGATCTGTCCATATACTGGGCCCTCATGAGATCTGTCCATATACTGGGCCCTCATGAGATCTGTCCATATACTGGGCTCTCATGAGATCTGTCCATATACTGGGCCCTCATGAGATCTGTCCATATACTGGGCTCTCATGAGATCTGTCCATATACTGGGCCCTCATGAGATCTGTCCATATACTGGGCCCTCATGAGATCTGTCCATATACTGGGCCCTCATGAGATCTGTCCATATACTGGGCTCTCATGAGATCTGTCCATATACTGGGGTCTCATGAGATCTGTCCATATACTGGGGTCTCATGAGATCTGTCCATATACTGGGCTCTCATGAGATCTGTCCATATACTGGGCCCTCATGAGATCTGTCTATATACTGGGCCCTCATGAGATCTGTCCATATACTGGGCCCTCATGAGATCTGTCCATATACTGGGCTCTCATGAGATCTGTCCATATACTGGGCCCTCATGAGATCTGTCCATATACTGGGCTCTCATGAGATCTGTCCATATACTGGGGTCTCATGAGATCTGTCCATATACTGGGGTCTCATGAGATCTGTCCATATACTGGGCCCTCATGAGATCTGTCCATATACTGGGCTCTCATGAGATCTGTCCATATACTGGGCCCTCATGAGATCTGTCCATATACTGGGCTCTCATGAGATCTGTCCATATACTGGGCCCTCATGAGATCTGTCCATATACTGAGCCCTCATGAGATCTGTCCATATACTGAGCCCTCATGAGATCTGTCCATATACTGGGCTCTCATGAGATCTGTCCATATACTGGGGTCTCATGAGATCTGTCCATATACTGGGCCCTCATGAGATCTGTCCATATACTGGGCTCTCATGAGATCTGTCTATATACTGGGCCCTCATGAGATCTGTCCATATACTGGGCCCTCATGAGATCTGTCTATATACTGGGCACTCATGAGATCTGTCCATATACTGGGCCCTCATGAGATCTGTCTATATACTGGGCCCTCATGAGATCTGTCCATATACTGGGCCCTCATGAGATCTGTCCATATACTGGGGTCTCATGAGATCTGTCCATATACTGGGGTCTCATGAGATCTGTCCATATACTGGGCCCTCATGAGATCTGTCCATATACTGGGCTCTCATGAGATCTGTCCATATACTGGGCCCTCATGAGATCTGTCCATATACTGGGCTCTCATGAGATCTGTCCATATACTGGGCTCTCATGAGATCTGTCCATATACTGGGCTCTCATGAGATCTGTCCATATACTGGGCTCTCATGAGATCTGTCCATATACTGGGCCCTCATGAGATCTGTCCATATACTGGGCCCTCTTGAGATCTGTCCATATACTGGGCCCTCATGAGATCTGTCCATATACTGGGCCCTCATGAGATCTGTCCATATACTGGGCTCTCATGAGATCTGTCCATATACTGGGCTCTCATGAGATCTGTCCATATACTGGGCTCTCATGAGATCTGTCTATATACTGGGCACTCATGAGATCTGTCCATATACTGGGCCCTCATGAGATCTGTCTATATACTGGGCCCTCATGAGATCTGTCCATATACTGGGCCCTCATGAGATCTGTCTATATACTGGGCACTCATGAGATCTGTCCATATACTGGGCCCTCATGAGATCTGTCTATATACTGGGGTCTCATGAGATCTGTCCATATACTGGGGTCTCATGAGATCTGTCCATATACTGGGCCCTCATGAGATCTGTCCATATACTGGGCTCTCATTAGATCTGTCCATATACTGGGCCCTCATGAGATCTGTCCATATACTGGGCTCTCATGAGATCTGTCCATATACTGGGCTCTCATGAGATCTGTCCATATACTGGGCTCTCATGAGATCTGTCCATATACTGGGGTCTCATGAGATCTGTCCATATACTGGGGTCTCATGAGATCTGTCCATATACTGGGCCCTCATGAGATCTGTCCATATACTGGGCCCTCATGAGATCTGTCTATATACTGGGCACTCATGAGATCTGTCCATATACTGGGCCCTCATGAGATCTGTCTATATACTGGGGTCTCATGAGATCTGTCCATATACTGGGGTCTCATGAGATCTGTCCATATACTGGGCCCTCATGAGATCTGTCCATATACTGGGGTCTCATGAGATCTGTCCATATACTGGGCCCTCATGAGATCTGTCCATATACTGGGCTCTCATGAGATCTGTCCATATACTGGGCCCTCATGAGATCTGTCCATATACTGGGCTCTCATGAGATCTGTCCATATACTGGGCTCTCATGAGATCCGTCCATATACTGGGCTCTCATGAGATCTGTCCATATACTGGGCTCTCATGAGATCTGTCCATATACTGGGCCCTCATGAGATCTGTCCATATACTGGGCCCTCATGAGATCTGTCCATATACTGGGCCCTCATGAGATCTGTCCATATACTGGGCTCTCATGAGATCTGTCCATATACTGGGCTCTCATGAGATCTGTCCATATACTGGGCCCTCATGAGATCTGTCCATATACTGGGCTCTCATGAGATCTGTCCATATACTGGGCCCTCATGAGATCTGTCCATATACTGGGCTCTCATGAGATCTGTCCATATACTGGGCTCTCATGAGATCTGTCCATATACTGGGCTCTCATGAGATCTGCTTTGGACTATGGTTGCATAGCCTATATGTCGGCAGCCGAAACAAACCTTAAGAAGCTAGAAGTATTGCAGGCTCAGGCCCTGAGGATTTGTAGTGGATCCTTTAAAACATCACCATTATCAGCTTTGCAGGTTACAATGGGGGAAATGCCTTTAAGTATCAGAAGGATTAAGTTAATGCTGGCATACTGGGTTAATCTCCAGGGGCAATATGCTACACATCCTGTCAAGAGTGTATTAGAAGACTGTTGGGAATATAACAAGTCCAAGTTTATGAGTTTCGGCTGGATTGGTGATGCAAAGGCAGAGAACTTAGGACAAAAACAATTACGGTACAGCCCTACAGTTACAATCTCTCCCATTCCTCCCTAGTTATTCCCTTTGCCTATTGTAGATCTGAATATACAGCAAGAATTGAAGGAGAAATCAGAGCATAGTCCAGTTTGGTATGTAGTCCAGGAATATTTTGACCAACATTTTCCAGATGCAGTTTTTATATTTACAGATGGCTCCAAGGATCCAGGTACAGGGTGTGTAGGTGCAGCAGTATATATCCCGGAGGGTGAAACATGCATAAAGAAAAGGTTATCAGATCATATATCGGTTTATACTGCTGAACTAGCGGCAATATTATTGGCTTTACAGTGGATAGAGGAGAAGGAAATTGATTACACGGTCATTGCTTCTGACAGTTATTCGGCACTTAAGAGCATACAATATGGTAAATCACTGGTAAGAGCAGATATAATCAATGAAATATTCAACGTAATGTATAGTATGGAAAGTAAGGGTGTATCAACACGCCTCCTTTGGGTTCTTGCTGATGCTGGTGTGGAGGGTAATGAGCAGGTGGACATTCTTGCTAAACAAACACTTCGAATAAAGCAGATAGACGTGAAAGTCCCATTAAGTAAATCTGAAGTCAAAGCCTTTATCAGGAAGTATGCGCAATCTGTATGGCAGGAGTATTGGGATGACTGTGATACTGGAAGGCACCTGTATAACATCCAAAGACAGGTTGGTGCTGGTAGGATGGTGGCCTGGAAAACGAGGAAAATATTAGGAAAATATTATCACTAGGATGAGAATTGGCCACACAGGGCTTAACCAAAATTTATATAAAATAGGGAAGCACCCAACTGGGAAATGTATTCACTGTGGGCAGGCAGAAACGGTCGAACATGTGCTTCTTCAGTGTAAGAAATACAATCATGAAAGAAAACACCTGTTACAGTCGCTAAGGAAGACAAAACAGCATGATTTTTCACTAATCGTCCTTTTGGGGAAAACAGCAGGCAAAAAATACTCTGACATCATTATATTTTCTTCAAGAAACTGGTTCGTTTAAAGGAGAATTCCGGTGTGAAATTGACTTGGGGTGTATTGAAACATGATAATTAGTACTAACTATTGTTGAATACCCCACCTCTGTACGCATGCAACTTTTCGAAATAAATGGATTTTTAGCCGAAGCTCCCAACAGGCTTACAATGGTTGTGAATCGGGCATCGCGTTACCATGCAAAGAAATCGCTATTTTCCTCATCATTAACAAGGCTTAAAGTAGCTCCACACTTCATCGGTAGAATTCCGAGGGCCCTGACATTTAAAACGAGGCACTGAGAACTTTGAATATGCACCAGTAGTTTATTAAAAAATACTATATAAAATTCTCGATATAGTTTCCAGTCTCCTCCATCTTGAAAGTCATAATAAGTCGATTGACGAGCACGAACGAATAGGAAGGATAGGGGAACAAATTGCAATCTACTCGTTTGCGCTCGTCAGTCGACTTATTGTGAGTTTCAAGATGGAGGCGACTGGAAACTACATCAAGGTATTGTTTGAATAAATAGTCTTTTTTTTTAATAAACTACTGGTGCATTTTCAAAGTTCACAGTGCCTCGTTTTAAATGTCAGGGCCCTCGGAATTCTACCGATGAAGCGTGGAGCTACTTTAAGCCTTGTTAATGATGAAAAAAATAGCGATTTCTTTGCATGGTAAGGCGATGCCCGATTCACTACCATTGAAAGCCTGTCGGGAGCTTCGGCTAAAAATCCATTTATTTCGAAAAGTTGCGTGCGTACGGAGGCGGGGTATTCGAAAAAAGTTAGTACTCATTATCATGTTTCAATACACCCCAAGTCAATTAAACACCGGAATTCTCCTTTAAGAGAACTAGGTTTTGTTTTGTTTTGTTTTGTTTTTCTTTTTTCCTGCATAATCTCTTGATCCACACTCCAGTTCAGATGTTGGCGGTAATGCACCTAAAGCAGTTGTCTGACAGTCACAGAAAAAGGAAAGAAGAAGAAGCAGCAGCAGCCACTCAGCTGAAGTTACTACTCCGGATGTTTTGGTGCGCGTCATGGCCATGAGTTACCGAGAGCTCCAAGAAGGATAATTGTTTTGTTCATTTGTTGTTGCTGTTTTGGTTTTTTTTTTCTGCGAAAGTAGAAAAATTTGGGATTGTTGGGCGGAGGTGGAAAGTATGCCGCGTGTTTGTGCATACCCGAGATGTTTCAACCGAATGAAGAGGAGATCACGCGTGAGTTTTCACAAACTGCCAGTGAACAACCCTGAAATGCTGAAATTGTGGTTAACTGCTATGAACCTAAGAACAACGGCCAACTTATCGGCACTCCGGGTATGCAGTGAACATTTTTCTCTCGACGACTATTTTTACGAACCTGGAACAGAGAGAGAAAAACACCGCCTTAGATCCAGCGCTGTGCCAATGGTTTATTCCCGCAGCGGAGGAGATGAAAATGTTGGTGAAATGGTAAGTGATGGAATTTTGTTTTACTCGCTAACGTTGCCAAGGAACTGAAACGATGCATCTTGTTGATATTGGTGGACAGGCTAACATAATCTGTGTTCAGTGAAGTCGTGGAGGATATATACGGAGTATGCCCACCTATTTTTCTGCTAACTTACATTGTAACGTTACCCACCAATCAGCCAGAACGCCTTAGAAAAACACAGGAGAGCATACCCACTTTCTCCTAAGTGATGGACCCAGCAACCTAACCGTATACCCATCAACCAAGACACTACTAACGTTACAACACTGCCTGTGTTGCCAGAAATGAAATTGAATAATAAAGAATCTTTATTTTGTGAATTTTTAAATATCTAACATGATACTATTAGTAGCATTACTACTTGTATAAAACATACATAGATGATTGCACAATCTCTCTGTCTTGATTATTTCAGGGAGAAATGGATCCTGCCCCTGTTGTCCCCAGTCCAGATAAAGACCCCATCCTGGAGGTCCCCATTCAAGATGAGATTATGAGAGAGACTGAGAAAGTGCAGGCTGGTTTACCTCAGTCAAATCCAGTTCAGCAGAGGGGCACTCAAGCCTGGACATCTCAGTCATCAGCAAAAATGAAGCTTTTCATCATAAGCCCACAGCAGCCGGTGTTCGATACAAAACCTTCCACAACGGGGATCTACTACGCCTTCCCTCCATTATGGACTCAATCAAGAGTAAGACGGCCTGCCCCAAAAATGGCCTATGATTAAATAAATGTCCCCTTGCAATCTCAATAATATGCGATGAATTCGTCCCATTTATGGGCAGAATTGACATGAGGCCATAATAATATAGATAGTATTGAGGATTTGATATTCAATTCTGTATTCTTCATGTTCATCAATAATCCCGAATAATTATCATAATCAATTACCATATTACGTAAGCCGTGTACACAAACCCCAGTTTGTGCAACTGATTAATATCCGCATTGCTGATGTAATCCTCTTTCAATAGAATGAGTAGTTAGGCACACGTTAGTGAACACATGATTCATACTTGATGAAACCATTTTTTATAGATCATTTTAGCAGTATTTTTTTTCCAATAACCTTCCGTCTGTTTTTGTTTACATTCTAGTGCGTTTCTCTTTCTACCATTATTTCATGGCCAGTGAAGATGAAACAGTAGGGTGGTACTAAAAATGAGATCCGAGTGAAAATATGATTGGATGCTTTGACTCTAAGCCTGATTCTATAAGTGACGGTTTCCACACTGAGAGGGTAGTTCTCCTGTGCAAGGTAAACTCCAGGCTGCGTTCGGTTTATTATGCCATTTTTTGAATAAAGCCGATGACCTTGGGACTCTGTCGCTCTCTCATGTTATTGTATCTGCCCGATGACGATAGTCAGGAGATATTATGGTTTAGTCTCGGGGCCGCCGCAGAGATTTTCTGCTCAGGGCTCTGGAAGCCACAATTATTACACGAATTTCTCCAAATTTCACACAGGCAATGATATTGATTTGACAATGCTCATGACTGATTTTTGAGAATTTTGGACATTCGGTATGGCTGCCGGCGGCCATTTTGTATGAAATTTGAGAATCGGGGAGATATACGACTCGGTCTCTGTGGCGACCAAGTTATCTAGTTTTCACTGCTTCTTGACTATTTTTATACCCCTCTTGCTAATATTCTCCATTATTCACAATGTTCTTGGCATGTTCCATGGCAATAGCACAACCTCTGTGTCTGCTTTGATTATTTCAGGGAGAAATGGATCCTGCCCCTGTTGTCCAAAGTCCAGATAAAGACACCGCCCTCCAGGTCCCCATTCAAGATGACATTATGAGAGTAAGAGCAAGACTGAGCTTGTATTTGAAAAGTGTCATGTCATACATCTTTCTGAACAAAGGTGAGGTATTTATTTGTGTAACATGCAAGCCACGCGTGACTATTTGGGCTATTCAAATCCGAAAAGATCTTCTTCATCGTTGTATCCAACGTAGATGCTGCTGGCCGAGAGGCATTTCTCTCGGATGGCGTTTACCACACAGGATGGAAGCACTTTCCTGTTTCCTCTCCCGAGTTGTTGGCCCCTCAGGGCCCACTCCAACACCACCCGGTATGCCACCAAATGACACTGTCTGAAAAATATGAGCATTACCAGGGAGGGGAAAAGGTGTCTGGTGATATACATCGGGGTAACCGATAAAATTAGAAATATGCTGATTGCGTTCACCAGCAGTTAGCACAATAAAATATTATGATTGACCTCCGTTTTCACTCTCCTGTTATGGCCACACCTAAACTACAGACAGATTAATCCTGTACAAAATCGGAGCTCGACCTAAATTAGAATAACACTGCTACACACCATCCTGCTATTCTCAAACTGGGGAACGTTTGGGCTGTAGTAACACCAGAATACCGGTTAGAGAATAAACACTTACTCTATGGTCAACGTGCCATTTGGTCCCTCTGGCCTTGGTCGTTTCTTCCAGTTAATCTTTGGTAAGTGGAAAAACATCTCCAGGACGCCTCGGATGATCAGTGGAGGAAAATTCGGATCTCCATCAATGCAGCGAGGAAAGGACAAACTGTCCGTACTTGCAGTGACGTCATCCAGGCGAGGGAAAAACAAGTCGCTCTCTCTACGGCAGAGAGACTCTGCCTGTGTGAGCATGGCCCGGCATCTTCCGCAGGTACGCCGCCTGTTTTGTCTCTCCTGCGGTTGTGTGTGTTGCATGGCTGCCTGTTTCGCATCGTTCATCTGCCGTAGCTCTTCATCCCTGTATTCTGGCTCAAAAAGGTACGGTTCTGCCAAAAATTCTGGTAACTCCTTTGCCCCAGCCATTGTTTTGTGTAGTTTCTTCTGGTTAAGAATCCGTTTGTTAGCTCATATAAACACGTCTTCTCTCTTCCCTCAAAACTTTTGGGTGAAGCATCCGGATTAGTATCTGGGCAGTGAATGAGCTGGGAGGCAGGATTTCCGTTGAATGCACGGGTCTGCTGTTCCTGCACGCGCTCGCTCTTGCGCGTGCGCCTAACGTAGGCGAGAGCGTTGAAGCGGAACTGTTGTATTGTTTATTGTTTTTAGCCAAAGTAACTGTGTTTCTGGAGTACTGAGGATACAAGTGGACAAAGCAGACTTGGATTATACTGGCCGATGTGTTTAAAAGTTTGTCAACGGAGGTTTTGTGGAGTTTTTCCGTTGCTACTTGGTGAGCCCCCCCCCAAATCTTCTTCCAGCAAAAAAGGAATTTGGATAATTTTTCAAAACTCTCTAGTGGCCTTAAAGTTGCGCCAGGTGAAAAACAACTTTGTCCGTCCGAGACGTCTAATGGTGAGGAATTGGTACACAAATGAAAGTTTTTGGGTGGAATGTCCCTTTAACATGGCATAACTTTTTTTTTTTTATTATTACACCTATGGCTTTGAAACTTTGCATCTGAGCTAATGTTATACTGCTCATTCAGAAAATGCAGTCCATTTTACTTCATCGTTCTTGGTTGTGGAGCTATGAGGACACCAAAAGTGCCTTTTTTTTTCCAGGCAGTTCCACCCAATATAAGCCCAAGCAAAGGTGCTCTGCCATTTTTTTCATTCATTTGTGTCTGCTGAATTCGCCATGAATTCATCAACTGCAGTCAGTACCTTGCCAAATGTGAAAAAAAAAGCTTTAAAAAAAAAAAAAGCCAAAATGCTCACCTGTTCAAACCCCCATATCTCCAGTGACTCGCCTTGGATTTTAAATTTTTTTTTTTAACTGATTCCTCTGTTATAGTAGAAAGACTACTCCAAAAATTGTTTATGTTTTGACCAATATAAATTTTGCAGGTGTCTGGACAGGGGTGGGGTAATCTCAGTGTGCGACCCGCTGCAGTCCACCTTCCCCGGGAAACTGGAGAAACTGAATTGCCTTTTTTAGGACAAATAAAGTAGTCTGATTCTGATTCTGGGCAAAAAAAAAAACTAGAAGAAAATCCAGGATGTGCCCCTGGAGATACGGGGGTCTGAACAGGTGGCATTTTAGCATTTTTTTCACATTTGGCAAGGTACTGACTGCAGTTGGTGATCAATTCATGGTGAATTCACCCTGATTTATATTCAGCACACAGAAATGAATTGAAGAAAATGCCAGAGAGCCTATGCTAGGCTTTATATTGGGGGTGCTTTGGGGACCTAAACTTGGAACTGGCTGAACAAAAGGCTCTTTTGGTGTCCTTATAACTCCTCAACCAAGAAAATAAAGTAAAATGGGCTGCATTCTCTGATTAAGCAGTACAGAATTAGCTTGCATGCAAACTTTCAAAGCTATAGGTGTAATGATAAAAATGTTATGCCATGTTAAAAACAAGAAAAATGTCAATTTACGTGAATTCGTTAAAAACCCTGACGGATAGTACCCTTAGAAAATAATTCGCCAGAAATTCATTTTTGGTCCAAATGAGCTGAAATTTTGAATTTGTCAGTGATATACATTTATACAGCTGCACACAAAAAATTGGCAAAATTGAGAAGGTGGTGGTGAGACTCATTGATGATCTGACAGGGAATGAGCCTTTTCACCTTTTTTTTTTTTTTTTTTTCTTTTCTGGATTACATTTTTTTTTTTTTTTTAATTTGACATCTTTAATCCCACCCGAATCTGGAATGCCCAATTGGGGAACTATGTACTAGCCTTGCTCGTATGCGACCCCTTGTTGCCAATTCAAGAGAGAGGAACGGTTCATGGTTCTCCTCCGAAGCATGTGCCCATCAACAACTGCTTCTTTACACTCATTGGTTGAATCCTCGCAAGTTTCGAACGAGGGCGGAGGATACCTCAACATGAAAAAGCTTAGAATCTTACTGATGAGCGCCCGGCTGGCCAACAGGAGGCGCTTGAGCAACGAACAAGGCAACCATTTTATATTTCCCTTCCCGGCAGTCCCTTCCCAATTTGCATCCCTGTAGCGCAACATCCCTATTGTGCGCTACTATGAAAAAGCTGCCGACCCCTGCTGGTTGGTACGACCGGGCCATAATGGTTACCTCTGCTCCGCTCGAATGCGGTGCTTTAACGGAGTGAGCTATCTGGCAGCTAACCGGATAACAGTTTTAATAAAGTCAACTGTTTTGACATTTTGAAAAAAGTGAAAAAGTAGCATTGAAAGTAACGCAGAATGGAGACATTGAGCCTGGGGTGTGTTTAAGAATAACACTTTTTCTGTTCCTAACATGAGTGTTTGCGTGGATATAACCAAGAACATCTGTTGACAATGAGACCAAAATCAAGTTCACCTCGGCCACCAACAAAGTTTTGTATTCGCTCATGTCTGTTAGTCTGCTTGTTTGTATGTTCAGACAGTATCTCTCAAATTTAAGACCAGAGTGCAAGAAGTACACTACCTGACAAAAGTATTAGGACGTCACTATTTATGTGTGTGATTTTCTTACAGTGCAGTTTAAAATAGTGAATGTATCATATTTGGAAATAGTTGTTTATTCAAATAAAAATACAGACCCCATTTTGGATACACCAAACTGAATTATTCTAAGTCTTGACCCTCCTTTTATAGAGAATCAAAATCACCCCATGTGCCACACCTGATCATATTGATTGAACTAATAGTAGCCGTGGTCTTCCATTATAACAAAGACACAATTCCAAACTTGTTAATTTGAAGATTACCATCTTGCAAGCACTATTTATTATAATATCTCTTATTTATTACAGACCCAAAGTGAGAGTTTTTTATGCAGAGAAAAAATATGCCAATTTGTATATCTGTAGCATCCCCAAATGTTCAAATAATGTTCTGTGATGTTTACATGTACATTTTAGGACACCATTAAATTCCTACAACGCTCACATGTGTAATATAGCACGTACATCAAAGGTTGAGTGAGAATGAGGATCGTCCTAATACTTTTGTCAGGTAGTGTACCTCATCACTAAATAACACTTTTGTGATTTTAGGGGTCAAAGTTTTCAAAACATGTTGCAGATATAAAATCGGTTTAATATTTTTATTGTTTGTTTTGGCCCAAAGTACTATCCATAGATTTTGGTGCTGATCTGGGTTACCATCTGGATGCAGGAAGTTTTTAAAGGATTCTTCACCACTGCAGGACTGGAATAGATGCCACACATCAAAAACAAATCCACAGGATGGAAGTAAAGTTCAATACAACAAAACCTTGCCAATTGGTCAAAGAGGATTATTGCCCTTTGGGATTTGCATGTCCAAGTATAAAAGTCTGTGCTCTGAGTGCCGCTCAGGTTAAATACATTCCTCTCCATCTCATACAGTGTGCTCTGAATTACATAACATATGGCCCAGATGAATTTTTCTTTTTTCCATCATACTGTATTTGCTGAAAATAGTATCTTGTTGAGTTACAAAACCCAAAACCAGTGAAGTTGGCACGTTGTGTAAATCGTAAATAAAAACAGAATACAATGATTTGCAAATCCTTTTCAACCTATATTCAATTGAATATACTGCAAAGACAAGTTACTTAATGTTCGAACAGGTAAACTTTGTAATTTTTTGCAAATATTAGCTCATTTGGAATTTGATGCCTGCAACATGTTTCAAAAAAGCTGGCACAAGTGGCAAAAAAGACTGAGAGAGTTGAGGAATGCTCATCAAACACTTATTTGGAACATCCCACAGGTGAACGGGCTAATTGGCAACAGGTGGGTACCATGATTGGGTATAAAAGCAGCTTCCCTGAAATGCTCAGTCATTCACAAACAAGGATGGGGCGAGGGTCACCACTTAGTGAACAAATGCGTGAGCTGATTGTCGAACAGTTTAAAAACAACATTCCTCAACGAGCTATTGCAAGAAATTTTGGGATTTCATCATCTACGGACCGTAATATCGTCAAAAGGTTCAGAGGATCTGGAGAAATCACTGCATGTAGGCGACAAGGCCCAAAATCAACAGTGAATGCCTGTGACCTTCGATCCCTCAGGCGGTACTGCATCAAAAACCGACATCAGTGTGTAAAGGACATCACCACATGGGCTCAGGAACACTTCAGAAAACCACTGTCAGTAACTACAGTTCGTCGCTACATCTGCAAGTGCAAGTTAAAACTCTACAATGCAAAGCAAAAGCCATTTATCAACAGCACCCAGAAACGCCGCTGGCTTCGCTGGGCCCAAGCTCATCTAAGATGGACTGATGCAAAGTGGAAAAGTGTTCTGTGGTCTGACGAGTCCACATTTCAAATTGTTTTTGGAAACGGTGGACGTCGTGTCCTCCGGACCAAAGAGGAAAAGAACCATCCGGACTGTTATAGGCGCAAAGTTCAAAAGCCAGCATCTGTGATGGTATGGGGGTGTATTAGTGCCCAAGGCATGGGCAGCTTACACATATGTGAAGGCACCATTAATGCTGAAAGTTACATACAGGTTTTGGAGCAACATATGTTGCCATCCAAGCAACGTCTTTTTCATGGATGCCCCTGCTTATTTCAGCAAGACAATGCCAAGCCACATTCTGCAAGTGTTACAACAGCATGGCTCCGTAGTAAAAGAGTGCGGGTACTGGACTGGCCTGCCTGTAGTCCAGACCTGTCTCCCATTGAAAATGTGTGGCGCATTATGAAGAGTGAAATACGACAATGGAGACCCCGGACTGTTGAACAATTTAAGCTGTACATCAAGCAAGAATGGGAAAGAGTTCCACCTGAAAAGCTTAAAAAATTGGTTTCCTCAGTTCCCAAACGTTTACTGAGTGTCGTTAAAAGGAAAGGCGATATAACACAGTGGTAAAAAGGCCCCAGTGCCAACTTTTTTGCAATGTGTTGCTGCCTTTAAATTCTAAGTTAATGATTATTTGCAAAAAAAAAAAAAAAACGTTTCTCAGTTTGAACATTAAACATCTTGTCTTTGCTGTGTATTTAATTGAATATAAGTTGAAAAGGATTTGCAAATCATTGTATTCTGTTTTTAATCTACGATTTACATAACGTGGCAACTTCACTGGTTTTGGGTTTTGTACTTTCAAAAAAAAATTACATAAAGGTTGCACAAAATTTTACAGATCTTTATCATGGTGTGGCAGGTATATTTTCCCATTGCATTACTCATGAATGTGCACTCCCAATATTACCCTTGTGCTTAGCTATATCACAGCAAGGGGGCGATACTGAGCCGTTTATATGAAGAATATAAAGAAACTGATTGTTTTGTGTGACCTCAGGAGGAACTAAAGCCTGAACTTAATCTGCTGAAAGAAAAACTGAAGAGGTTCACTGTGATTCTGCAAAAATGTAAGAAAACGGCAGAACACATCTGGGTGAGTAAAGTAATTATGAATTCTTTTTACAGAACATCATTATTTTTGGTGAAGGTTTGTTGACCATACATAAAACAACAGAAGAAGTTACACTGATCTGATTTAATCTACTGGTTTTAAATCACAGAGCCAAGCCCTGCACACAGAGAGGCGGATAAAGGGCGAGTTTGAGAAGCTTCACCAGTTCCTACGAGAGGAAGAGGAGGCCAGACTCGCTGTGCTGAAGGAGGAAGAGAGGATGAAGAGTCAGATAATGGAGGAGAAGATAAAATGCATCACAAGAGACGTCTCCATCCTTACAGACACAATCACAGCTGTAGAGAAGACCCTGGAGACTGAAGACACCTCCTTTATAAAGGTAGGAGCTTCATTTACTGACAGTGTAGTGAGTTTATACTGATCACTGCATTAATACTGAGATGCTCAGTGTGTTACTGTGATGCAGAGGGTCAGAGGAGATGTTCAGTATCAGGACAGTGGAGCAGGACCTTAGCAGCAGGATGAGGAAGATGAGAATAAGCAAACAACAGACATGTCGCATTACTGTAGCCTACATATTTAAAAAAAGAACGTGTAAACCTTTATGATTTCTTTGCAGTGATGTAAGACACTGAGTTTCCATTGGGACAATTACTTAAATGTTTTTACCGCTCAACCCAACAAGGGCACGAGGGGTATTGTCGTTCCTTCGGCGGGCGGGCAGGCGGCTGCCAATTTTGTCCGGGCTATTTCTCTGTAACCACTTGGGTTAGGAAGTTCATATTGCATATGTGGACTCCCCATGGGGGGGTAGGTGTGCCTTTTCGAGGTTTCGTCCCAGTTTGACCTTTGACTGTGCAGCAGTGATCTTCGGGGCTGAGGGGTATTGCCCGCTTCAGCTAGGCCCATTTTATTTAATTCTATTTTCCATAGCCTAGCTTCCACACCTATTAGCATGCATCTACTCTCTGCTCGCCAACCCCTCACCCGTCACCGGCATAAGGTGGACATTTCCTATATGATTATGAACCTGCTACCTTTTTAAAACAGATCTGTTTTTGACTACTAGATCAGCTACAGTGGTGTGCCGTCAGAGCCAGTAAGGCCTTCTCTGCCGGACTAGATAAATTGGAAAAATTATATTTCCTTCATAAATACTTTAATTAAAGCTGCATGTATTTTAGAAAGTCAATCAAAATTCTCCATCATTAAATGTAAGTGATTTAATTGCTTAACTCCGAGTTGCGCAGCTTCCACAGTGGATATAAAGGACAGCTTTGTCTTATCCAATCAGATTTTTTCTCTGCTGTCTCCGGGTCAAAGCTGCTCTCTCTACATGGCTCTGGTCTCAAGTCTCCGGGCCTTCAGAATGTAGGTTGCTTCCCTCTCCCATTAAAAAAAGAGCGGTAAAATTTTGCTGATTGGTTAAAAAATATGACAATCAGATTGGGAGTATGCCCAGTGGGGCGTAATCTTTGACACAGCAGGGCCATCTAGCTGGTCTCTGCCTACGTCAGGACGTTAGGTGCTGAAAACAGGTTATTTACGTTTGTATAGTACATCTCAGCTCTGCTACATCTTACATGAGTGGGTGTGTCATATGAAAGTAATGCAACCACTGCAGTAAATTTTGCAGTTCTTTCAAAGTTTAGAGGTTTCAGGGTTCTCCCCTAGAGTACTCCTGATTGCTCTAAGTACAAAAAAGGGTACTTATTGAGCTCATACTGCCATCCTCAAAAAACTCCATTTGTAGTACATTGCAGTCTCTACCTGAAACGCCTCATTTCGGCGGCTCTGACGCTATAGCCCCCACTCCCCGTGTGCCCACTTTCTTCTCATTGGCCAGCTCTGTGGAGGGCGGAGTTGGGCGGGAAGAGGCTGCAAAACACAGTTTTCTGGGTCTGCCTCCCTAGTGTGAGTGTGAGACGCATCTGCCATCTGATCTAATTAATCTGCGGGGAATTGCCGCAATCAAACACTGTACATGTGTATAGATCAAATGAAATGAGCTTGTTGTAATAAACGCAGCGGCGAGAGTGGAGGACGCAGTGCGAAAGTCTGAATTTGCTATGTACCTGCAGCAACAGTGGTGAGTACAGCGGTTTTTCTACTCTAGCTAGGATGCAGGGAAAGCTAGATCTACCCCATACAAACACATTTGTAGAACGGGTCGACATACCCAACTGGAGACTGGAGACCGTTGAAATCCGGTGGGGCTGAGTTCAGAGGGAAATGGACCACGAGGAGCAGCTTAGGTGTGTTCTTACATGGACCTGCTGGTTTGTGTGCATAACTGTGGTGTGTCGTTAGCATGGAGTAACGAACAGCTTCTGCGCTGGTATATGACGAAGGGGCGAAAGCTCCAGGCTAAACGGTCTTTTCGGAAATTGCCCTTGGTAATGGTTTTTTTTATTGTGTCGGAATGACCAGCGTTTGCTTGCCTAAAATGGGCGCTTTAAGATGCTTTCACACCAGACGCAAAACAAATTTTTCGCGTGACAGAGTACATTCAAAGTCAAAGACTGAATGTAATTGGTCGCGCGAACAATTTGTTTTCACGTCCAGTGTGAAAGCAACGTTATAGATAGTATGCGACAGCTAGAAAGGGCTCTGGTTATGTTATGAACATAATACAGGTTTTACAGGCCGTATGTTCCGTTAGCGTGAACAGTTGCTTATGTGAAGCTAGCGAATCGATAACTTTTACTTCTTTTTCGGATTTTTATTAGCCGGTGCAATTTCTATAAGGGGATGATATTGTGCCACGGCAATGTAGAGAAATCGTTTGTTATACCAGACACTTTATAACTTCTGCGTTTCACTGCGGTAGCATCAGAGAGCTAGCCCAGATATTGGTGAAGTACCCAGCTGAAACCGGTCATGGATAAGTAAAGAGATCACAAGCTGAAGTGAACAAACCCAAACACACCCCAAGCTCTGCAAAACCAAAGTCTGGTCTAACTGCAGCCTTTTCAGCCCAACTGTACAGACACATAAAATGAGTCTCTCCGGTTAGCTTCAACTGTAGTGGCTACAATCGTGTAACGTTATGATGAAACTGCCACGTTGATGCTTCTCAAAGTAACACAAGCATTCTGATCTGAATTACTGCATGTAAGTTAACCAGGAGCATTTGTAATTAGTACTCCGCGCGAACTAACATGCAGTAGCTGGTAACCGAGCGATCACAACCTCAGACAAACCCCTGCAATACAGGTTTTACAGACAGTAAGGTCTGTTACCGGGGGGGGGGCGGGGGAGACAGTTGTACCAAGCATCCAAATTACAAACAAGTATAAAAAGTTGGCTTCAAATGAGAATAGAATAGAATAGAATAGTTTCCGGTGTGGGCAGGTCCAGTGCCGTGATTAGCTCTGGCTAGGTCTGTATTAATTGGACGGCACAACCTGACGTCAGGTGTGGTGAAGGTCTCGGGAGGAGCCTTTCAGGGATGAAATCACGTTCACGAAATCACTTTCTTGGATTACGGTAAAGCCCTTATCTTGCGTTTAGAAACTTTACAGAGGTTCAGTATGGATATCCAACACTATAACATTACTTGTATTAAAAGAAGGATCAGCATAATGGGTCTCCTTTAAATTCTCTGTCAACTGAGTATCAATGCAATCTATGTGAGAGCATACATCAACTTTACTCACTGGCATTGTCTGGTGGTGACCATCTGGTGGTCTACTGCCTCTATAGTGAGGTCTTTTCCAGCCCTTTTAAACGCATCAAAACTTACTCGCAAAATGCGAATGGGCAGGCTCGAGTGCCAGCACTGGCCTCTGTGGCAATCCTGAAGGAACTTTCATTTTACCATTCATTCCAGCGAATTCTGCATTTAGATTGGTTAATACCAGGTATCTATTCACCGGTAAACTACCTTGCACTGGGTCAAGACCTCGTCATGATTACGCCGACAAAATAAGGCTACAATTTGCGTTCAGTCTGACTTGCTAGCCAGCTAGTTTGCTACCTAGCTAGCAATAGTTTAGCTAGCGCACCAATGTATTTAGCTACATAGCCAACTGGTTAGCGAGCTGAAAAGGCTGCAGTTCTCTTTCAGTGTGTACACTGTCATACTCTTTAGCACGCTAGTTGGCTTCCTAGCTAGCAAGTCAAATTGATATCGATCTGTGTGTCCTAGGTAGCATGCCAATATTTTTCTAGGGATGTCGACGAGTCATGGTAGTACGAAGATAAACCTACTGTTTTTTTTTTCGTGCACTCTGTATTTATCGTAGGCTTGATACCTGAAAATTTACATTTCAAACTTCGCACAAGCGCTCCGTTTCAAATGAAATTTCCAGGTATCTATTCTACGATGAATACCTCGTGTTTTTTAAACAAAGAGAGGAGGATGGAGTTCAGTTTCAATGAACAAGCAGTTGTGAGTTCAATAAGTTTTTCATTTTATTATCCCCCGCCAACACGAAGTGGGAGGGGGATATAGGTTTGACCTCCGTCCGTCCGACCGTCCGTGTGTGCGTCCGTCTGTCCGTCCGTCCGAGATAAAGGGGACAGCTTTACTCAGAAACTACTACAGATACAGCAACCAAATTTGGTGTGTAGCTTCAGACCATAAAGGCCTTGATTGAGTTCGAAAATGAGAAGCGCACGATTGGCGGGGGATGTTGTAGACCATGTCGACTTGTTTATGCTATGTTTTGGATTTTGTTTTAGATCATTGCTGCTGGTGTGTGAATGATGTCCCTGGCTGTACCATTGCGCACTGAGCCACGTGTGTGTTTATGCACAGCAGCTTGGCCAGTATCCCAGGAATCTTTTCTAGGTAGTTTGCGTGGATGTGACTGGTTGCTGTGAGTTGTTTCTAAGCAAAGGCAGTGATTGATTAATGCGCTTTTGGGTCATTCCACGCCCAACTGAACAAAGCTCCCCCCGACCCCTCCGATTTCCATGAAACTTATATTACGAGTAGCCCTTAAGAGCAATAGTGATGTAACAAAATTTCAGAAACAACGGTGAAATAGCTTTCGAGATGAGCATGATTGAAATTCGCTGACAACGCCCATTTTGTTATTTTGCTTGCTTCCAGGTCCAATGTTTAGAGGCCAGTATCTGCTTGCGCATCAGTGAGAATCTCAAGATTTTTTTTTTTTTCTATGTCATCTATGCCTTGCTCGCTTTTCAGCTTCACCATCAGACGGTGTGAGGAATATTTCATATCCATTTTGAAAATTGTTGAAAATGGGAGATAAATTTGCACTTAATTTTTTTTAAGGACTTTGCAATGCGCTCTTCTCATCTAACAGATACGGTATTCCAATACAGTTGCTGCCGTTATATTTTATGGACATGTGGTAAATACCCATATGCATTGCTACCCTTAGGTCGACTTGGTTTATCGAAAAATTAAAGCCTGAAATGCGCCCCACAAGCAAATATACAAAATTGGCATATTTTTTGAGTTTGAAAATGATAAGATTGACAGTCGGTGAATGAGACAAGATTTTAACCACACAATTGTCATTGACATAGACATTTGAAGAAAGTCCTGTTGACTAGCTCAACCTCCTTCCATGTGAAATCCAATAGACATTGATGTATGGTTTTGATGAAATTGACAAACGCGTCAAATACGTTAAATCGACTTCTTTTGGATATTGGCAAAAGATTTCAATCATGCATATCTTGAAAGCTATTTCATTGTCATTTCTGAAATTTTGGTATGTCACTATTGGTCCTAAGGGCTATTTGCAAAGTAAGTTTCATGGAAATCAGAGGGGGTCGGGGGAAAGCTTTGTTCAGTGGAATGACCCTTTTGGCATCGTGCTTTATTTGTGAATGCTGTCGCTGGGAATTTGTTGGGGGGAGAGGGTGGTTACGTTATGACATCATACTGTTGCCTATGAGTCACATTGAAGTTTAGGTTAATCACGGGAGGGTGACTGAAGGCCTAGGTTTCATTAATAGTCATGATGCTGTACACTATGTACAAGTAAAACCACCAATTTCAACATAGTCTGATGGCATTGCTGCTCATGCTCTAGGTTAGCAGTCAGTGCATCCTCAAACTTGTCTTAGACCATTTTGTCCTCTGTAATAGCAATGACACTGAACACTACCACCCGATAACTGGTTATTGCATTTTGGAGTCAATGTGTGGCAGTTTCTCTATCTCCACTAGAGGGCACCAGCTCTCCAGTTCTGAGATATGGTATTCTTTTCGCCACTTAGTGTTGCAACTGTCATTGTATTAATTATCAGATGTAGATGTCTGTATTTCTCTGTCTCTCCCTTTCACTATGCGCTGGTCTGTTTCAATCTGTAGTGTTTAGTCATGCTTTGTTTAGTTAACTCATCCTTTCCTCATGTTTGTGTGCGTATTGAATCATCTTTTTTTGCATCATTTGTTTGACAGTAGTGGGGTCATTCTTTGTCAACGCAACCAGAGCCTCCCACATCAAAATTTTTATTTTGAAAAATTTTTGCACATTTCAAGAGATGTGCATTGGCAGTACTGAGGTCAAATATTTCAGCTCAAATATTGCTTGTTCCTGAAATCTAGCCTATTTTAGGTAAGGGAGGTGAATATTAACAAAATTGCCTTAATTTTGGAGGAAGTTTGAGGGCCTCAGAAATGGATTTAAAGAGCAAACACACCCACAAGTTTCATTTTGTCATCAGAACAGTTTCTGAACTCTTGGCTTAAGCTACATTTCTTTACTCAGAGTGTTTAGTTTACCTGTACTGACGTCGAGGAAAAAGCAAAAAACACCAATCATACTTATCCGCGAGAGTATTTTCAAAATTTAATGTTTTTATTATTCTGTAACTATTTAATATAGAGCCCTGAGACTTGGTATGCAAACTGTCGGTCAACTTTCTGAAGACCACAAAAATATCAAAGTCACAATGGTAGTATTAAATGTTTTAATAACCTTGGAAGTTGGCTTCAGAAAGAAAAGTGCATATTTTGGGTCATTATAGAGGGTATATATCTCAAAAGGGACACAAGTGATCAGTGTCTTATTGTTAGTGCTTGAATGCATGGGTTTTGGGTGTAACATATTATGAAACTGGAGATGTAAAACTCTTCCTTTAGACTGTACAGTATGCCTATCATATTAGGTGTCTAACAAGTGTTTCGTGGTTTGTTTGTCTGCCTGTTAGCAGGATATCTCAAAAACTGCTGCAGACATTTTAACCAAACTTTGCCGGATGTTAGAGTAGCACAGAGGAACAAGTGCTTAAATTTTGGCTTATCATGGCCAAAGTTCAAATCCAGCTATGCTGGCAGAGATTTCAAGTCCTTTCAATGGACCATGCTTTTGAGTTTTGCCGCCACCTGACGGTGGAATGCAAAAATACCCTACATTAGCCAACGAAAATAACGAATGCTGAGTTGCCTCGGCCTGGCGGAGGTGCTGCGCTCTCCGAGTGCTCGTTTCACAATGAAATGGGTACATAAGCATTGTTATGAGACATGTTGGTCACATTACAAATATGTTGACATAAAGAAACATCATAATAATTACTGAGTGATTGAAAACAGGTCGTGAGCAATCATTAATTTTAAGGGATTGTTTTGAGCCTCCCCAGTTGCCAGTTAACGAGCCACCACTGCTATCTCTATATAGGGTTAGGGGTGTAAAATATACAAAATTTCAGACATGGGATTATTGGAGGTTTCAGTTTATATGTTGCTAAATATAGAAGTGGGGGATTCTCAAGTTCCATTTATATCCCTGAAAAGGTCTTGTGTATTAAAATCATTGAAAAATTATTTTTTCACTGTAATTATTACCATGGTTACACTGTCATCTTTCCAGAAAATATTTTTTTCCAGCTTCCCTTTATTACACTATAATACATCTGATAGCACCTCTGTTATATAATGACAGTTCTTTAGTATGTAAAATACTGTGCTGGCAAAAGTAGATGATGATGCAACTGTGCTCTGTGAATGAACCAGTGTGATCATAAAAAGTTATTGGCGTGCTCACAATTATGGTATCTAGGCTTAAACGAATGCCAAACCACCATTATGATGAGCGTGATGTAAAATCAAAAAGAACAGTTTTACATCTCTAGTTTTTTTTAATGTTAGACCCAAGACCCATGCCTTCAAGGACTAAAAATGACATTGATCACTTGTGTCCCTTTTGAGATATATACCCACTATAATGACCCAAAATACACACTTTTCATTCTGAAGCCAACTTCCAAGGTCATTAAAACATTTAATACAACCACTGTGACTTTGATACTTTTTGTGGTCTTCAGAAAGTTGACTAACATAAGTTGACTTGCATACCAAGTCTCAGGGCTCAATCTTAATGAGTGACAGAATTATAACTAAACACGCTGAGTAAAGAAAAGTATCTTAAAGGGATAGTTCGGGATTTTTCACATGAATCTGTATGGCATCACCGCCTTTAGTCTCGTGCACACACACTGACTTTCCCCCGACAGTGTCCTGTGAGCCGAGTTCTGTCCAGTTTTGGTCAAAGCGAAAGTAGTTCCGGCAGGTTTCCTGGGGTCTGCAAAGTAAAACGTTTTTCTTCTCAAAACCGTATGTGTTCGAACGAGTGATTTATTTGCATAACAAAACCCTGGTATTCCAAAAAGTCACATCTTGTAATTGCTTGGGGCTACTTTCTCTCAATAGCGGTCACTGCGCGCTGTCACTGCTAACAGCTGTGCGCACTAGCCAACTACCTTCATCAGTTGTTCGACAGTGTTTACATATTCCAGCCAGAGGAGGATGTCTCCTGACGGTCGAGGACGGCAGACTCGAGAGAAACTACTACTTCTTGGCGAACTGACCCAAGGATAACCGGAGCACTCGGAGTAACTTTCCAAAGGATTTTATTATTATTTCGGAAAGACGCTGGTGCGTCGACACCAAAATAAATATGTATGCTGGGCGCTGCGGTCATCCCTCGCTCTAGTAGCTGAGAAAGGTAGCCAAGTTTGTCTTGATTATGCTAGCCAACGCTGTGACTGGAGTCATGGACTTCTCATTCAAACCTAGAAACCATCCACACCCGTCCACGTAGTTTCTGACGATTGTAATAACAGTACAGCAATAACAAAACATATTATGTTTCATAAGCTTCACTGGTAATATGACACCGATAGATGAATCCATGTTGCGCTTACATAGCCCTCGGTGCATCACCAGAAGGCTATGCACGGATGCTATAGAAAATCTTTAGTACAATTTTGTTTACCTGGGGTGTAGGGACAGCAGAGCTCAGTTGATCGGCAGTGTTTACCGACTACAGACCTACGACGCTAACGAGCTAGTTCGAGAGCTAGAGTGAAAAGTTCATCAGCGTCTCCAGAAAATAGTTTATTTGATAAAAATGGTGCGCACTTGCGATTATCCAGTCTGTACCAACACAGACGTGAGTGAGTCTCCTCACACAGCCCATCGCTTCCCTGTGACGGACGTAGCTCTGAGGCAACTTTGGCTACTTGCTCTGGGCTTCCAAGTGCACACCAAACTACTAAAAATGAAAAAGCTTCGCGTTTGCAGTGTGCACTTCAGCGAGGACGACTTTCCTTCAGGACAGAGGAAGAGACTGGTTTTGAAGAGCTCTGCTGTCCCTACACCCCAGGTAAACAAAATTGTACTAAAGATTTTCTATAGCATTCGTGCATAGCCTTCTGGTGCTGCACCGAGGGCTATGTAAGCGCAACATAGATTCATCTATCGGTGTCATATTACCAATGAAGCTTATGAAACATAATATGTTTTGTTATTGCTGTACTGTTATTACAATCGTCAGAAACTACGTGGACAGGTGTGGATGGTTTCTAGGTTTGAATGAGAAGTCCATGACTCCAGTCACAGCGTTGGCTAGCATAATCAAGACAAACTTGGCTACCTTTCTCAGCTACTAGAGCGAGGGATGACCGCAGCGCCCAGCATACATATTTATTTTGGTGTCGACGCACCAGCGTCTTCCCGAAATAATAATAAAATCCTTTGGAAAGTTACTCCGAGTGCTCCGGTTATCCCCGGGTCAGTTCGCTAAGAAGTAGTAGTTTGTCTCGAGTCTGCCGTCCTCGACCGTAAGGAGACATCCTCCTCTGGCTGGAATATGTAAACACTGTCGAACAACCGATGAAAGTAGTTGGCTAGTGCGCACAGCTGTTAGCAGTAACAGCGCGCAGTGATCGCTATTGAGAGAAAGTAGCCCCAAGCAATTACAAGATGTGACTTTTTGGAATACCAGGGTTTTGTTATGCAAATAAATCACTCGTTCGAACACATACTGTTTTGAGAAGAAAAACGTTTTACTTTGCAGACCCCAGGAAACCTGCCGGAACTACTTTCGCTTTGACCAAAACTGGACAGAACTCGGCTCACAGGACACTGTCGGGGGAAAGTCAGTGTGTGTGCACGAGACTAAAGGCGGTGATGCCATACAGATTCATGTGAAAAATCCCGAACTATCCCTTTAAGTCGAGAGTTCAGCAACTATTCTGATTAAAAAATTAAACTTATTGGTCTGTTTGCTCTGCAAGCCCTCAAACTTACTCCAAAATTATAGCAATTTTTTTAAAACTGACTCCCCCCCCAAAAGAAGCTAAATCTCAGGAACAAGCAATAATTGAGCTTAATAGTTTTACCAGTTCACACCAGATGGATAAATCTTTCACTGTGCGGAGTATAATTTTTTCTTTTTTTTTTTTGGGTGATAAAGTTCCTAAAATTTGGTTGATTTGTCATGGAATGACCCGGTGTTTCACTCACACCCCACAAGCCTCAGTCTCCAGCTTCTCATCATCATTCTCTTGTTGCTTCTGTTTACTGCTTCTTGTCTGTTATTTTACCTCCTGTGATTCTTCACTTTATGAGTAAAATTAGTTTCATTTATCACACGTGTCTCCTATTGTCACAAACTTCAGAGACAGAAGGAGCAGATCTCAAAACAGGAACTTATAATCACAGCAGGCAATTAGGAAACAGTGTTACATCACTGCATTCTATAGTAATGTAAAGCTTTACTGCATTACTGCATACAAACACATAAAGGTACACAGAGGGAGAAGAATTAAATGAGAGAATATAAAAACACTGGAGACCAACACTGAGGGCTGGACTGTGGAGAAACACTAAAGCGAAACATTCAGGATGTGATACCTGTGTCTTTCTCTGGGAGTGAATCCTGAGTCTGAGTCTGTCTCACTGAGATCTCTCTGAGACATGGCAGCCTAACTAATGATCAACAGGGTCTGTGTGTATTTATACACAACTAAGTGCTGGCTGGGCTGTTCACTGCTGCAGTAACTGAGGAAACACACTTCTGTGGGAGGAGCTGCTTCCAGTTCACATTACACACTGCAAACAAATCTGTGTCAACTAGCCTTTTACCCCTGTGGAACAGAAAATATTGACTGTTTAAGTCATTGTTTGCTTGACTAGATTTTTTCAGTCTCTCTGGTAAGACCTGATGTGAATCATGATATGTTATCTGTAAACATTTGTTCTGTAATGCACTTCATTTTTGCATGGCTCCTGTTGTTCTCAGAAGCTGTTGCCTGTTTTCATTTTACTCTGGTCTGTACTGAATGCATTCATCCCTGCACAGTAATGCTGTATTTGTGTGTGTTTTTCAGAGCTACAAGAGCATCAGGGACAGGTATGTAGACTCTCAGCTCATTTCATCTTGTGTGTTTAAGTCTCTTCAGTTCCTGAGCCTGACTGACTCCTGCTTGTCATTACAGAGCCCAGTGCTCACTGCAGGACCCAGAGCTGCTCTCAGGGGCTCTGATAGATGTGGCTAAACACCTGGGTAACCTGAAGTTCAGAGTCTGGGAGAAGATGCTGGAGATGGTTCAGTACAGTGAGTATCTAGGGCTGATGCTCCAATCATGTTTATCTGTACAAACATTTAATGACAGCATGAGGCTGAAGAAATAAACAATAACTATTAAAATGATGGTTAAGTTAAACAGAGCAGCAGGTGTATTAAACCATATCCAGAAAGGGTTGGTGTAGTTATAGACCTTAATTCCCACCATGCAGTTACACTCCTGATAATACTAATCAACCCACTGAGTCACTACTGATCAGGGTCTGGAGCAGAATCAGGTGTGAATCTGATTGGTCGGAATGAAAGACTCCACCCACACCAGCCCTATCTGGATAATTTTGAATACCCCACTGAGCAAACTAGCGAACCAGGTCACATGTTGTCAAAATCTGTGTTCTTCCGAGATCCTTTCAGAATACACACACATACAGTTATCTTACATTTATTTAGTAAACACTTTTATCCAAAGCGACATCCTTTAAGTACAGAGAATAAGGTCATTGAAACAGCCACACAACAGATCAAACGGGGCAATTAACACTGAATTTTAATCAGCTTAGACATACATGAACAAGTAACGTATTCTGTGGGCAAATGTCAGCTATACTTCAAGATTACAAAAAATAAAGGCAAGTAAACAAACTGAAAATAAATCCTAAAAACCGTACAAAGCGAGAAGTGCGCCGTTGCAAGCGCTATGATACAGGGACAGACTACAATTCTTTATTTTATTTTATTTATTTGTTTTTCAGTGGGGGGATTGCAGTGGTTGCAGGACATGATAGCATATGCCCAAGCACTAGATGAGAGGGCGTAGGTGTCCTGTAGCTGCAGTGCGGGGCGGCTGAGCCGGTTTCCTGCCTCCTGTGGGCAGGGGGGGTTGTTCTTGTTCGCTGCAGCAGAAGCCAGATTGAGGGTTTGAGTTTGACCCAGTGCAGAGATTTCAGCTGGGGAGTCACATGGGGTTAACTTGGGAAGGGTGAAGACGAGAGGAGCTGCTGCATTCTGGATGTTGAAGGGCTCAGGAGGGGGGAAGGGTGCAGGAGCTGCAGTAATGGAGGCGTGAGGTCACTGAGGGTTGGGTCAGGATCTGTGCTGAGTAGGAGGTCAGTTATGCTTGAATCCGTCAGGTGTTGTACAGAGGGAATCTACAGGGCGTGTTGATGTGTTGAACTCCTTACAGTGTAGCGATGTGAATGTAAGGGGTTGAGCGTTGTTGTGCACTTGGGAGGCGGGGAGTCGGGGTTTTGGGTTGCGTGGAGTGACACATGCTCAGGGCGGGGTCAGGGCGGTGCCGGGTGTTGGGTGGTTGTCTCTGGCTGTGTGTGTGGACGGGGGTGTGGTTTGTTGCTGGCTGTCACACTGCACTTGTTGTCCTGGTGTGTTTTATGTCCAGAGTCAAAGGTGTGACTGTTGCTGAGAATTACTTAATTACCACACCCATTAATCCCAGAATAACACATGTGAGCGAAATTCAGGAGCGGTGAGCACCTCCCATTTTCGGCCTGTTGGCTGGCATCTGACAGCGGCTTACAGTTGGTGTGCATAATTAATTGCTACCGAGCTAGCATTTCCATTTAAAAGGATTTGTCACACCATTGGGTCATTCCATGTCAAATCGACTCAATTTTAGGAACTTCCCCACCAAAAAAATAATTAATTTTTATTATATTCCCCACAGTGGAAGATTTATCTGGTGTGAAATGGTAAAATAATTAAGCTCAATTATTGCCAGTTCCTGAGATTTAGTTTCTTTTCGGGAGGAGGGAGGAGGGGGGGGGTGGGGTCAGTTTGAAGAAATTCGCCATAACTTTGGAGTAAATTTGAGAGCCTGAGATATGCATCTGCAGAGCTGACAGACCCACACGTTTCATTTTGTCGTCAGAATAGTTGCTGAACTCTCTGCTTAAGATGCTTTTCTTTACTTGGTGTGTTTAGTTTATCTGCACTATCGCCTGGAAAAAGCAAAAAACGCCTATCATTCTAATTTTTTCCAAATGTAATGCATTTATTATTCTAATAATAAATGTAACTAATTAAGATTAGAGTAGAAGGCAGTTTTTGTTTGGCTCTGTATCTCCATTTATTCTGCCTCTCTGAAGCTCTTACTGCATCAGGATTAGTCCTCCTGGCATCACGCTTCCTCTTAGCATCTCTCTCCTTGTTGGCATCATCTCCAATCTTGGCCTTTAACCTCCCTGCAGAGACGGTTCCTCTCCGATGAAGATAAAGGCATTGGAAAAAGATTGTCGTTATGGAGTGTCAGTTGACTTATTATGATTTGAGTGACAAGGAGATATCTTTTGTACTCAACTAATACTGCTAGAGATGGGTCCTCTGATGTTGAGCTCATCACTCATCCAGGTGAAAAATCAGTCATTAAAGTATGCTCGTCACCTGTTCGTCAGTTCAGCAGATCAGGGTGAGTGTTACCTGCATTTACCTTTTGATTGAGGAGATTATCGCATTTTGTAGGTAACACCTTATTCTTATTAACACCCATTTACCCAGGTGTAAAAACATCAAGGGGTTCTAGGGACAAAAGTGCAATTATCATCATATTATTTGTTTTGATATTTTGTAAAATAGAATATGACATATGAATCCTGCAGATACAGATAATAAAATTGCAATTATACTATAATTTATGTCAAATTTAAACACATTTTTAACTTTCATATGCTATTGAAGACACTGAATCTTAATTGTACTTCCAGCTGACTGCTACTCAGTGTCTCAGATGCACACATTTCACTCCAATATATTTCCATAATGGGTCCAAAACACAAAAATTGTTAAACTGCCAAAAATATGTTTATTTAAGCTTGCTTTGAGAAAGTTTGAAGATTTTATCTGGATTTTAAGTATTTCAAATCTTAAAAATCGTTTTCCAGCGTAGCGTCTTGCACGGATCGCAGTTTTTCTCAAATTGTCTATATTCAAGTCACTCGAAAGCACAAAAATATTTATTTTAAACCTAATTTCAAATATCATATGTTTAAAACAATGTTTTAACTTGATAAAGAATATTTGTAAAGAAAATTGGTTTAATTAATAACCCAGTGCAGAGCACATGGCAACAAAGACCAGAGACAAAAAATTGGAGTTCTTCAAAAAGAGCACTTTTTCTCAACAATCTCTTTTCAACACAGAATGTGTTGCCTTAAAGAAGCCCATTCTTGCTGCACCTCGCTGCTTATCTGAAACTTTTCAGACAGGACTCTCAGAAACTTTTCAGACAGGACTCAGAAACTTTTCAGACAGGACTCTCAGAAACTTTTCAGACAGGACTCAGAAACTTTTCAGACAGGACTCAGAAACTTTTCAGACAGGACTCTCAGAAACTTTTCAGACAGGACTCTCAGAAACTTTTCAGACAGGACTCAGAAACTTTTCAGACAGGACTCAGAAACTTTTCAGACAGGACTCTCAGAAACTTTTCAGACAGGACTCTCAGAAACTTTTCAGACAGGACTCTCAGAAACTTTTCAGACAGGACTCTCAGAAACTTTTCAGACAGGACTCTCAGAAACTTTTCAGACAGGACTCTCAGAAACCTTTCAGACAGGACTCTCAGAAACCTTTCAGACAGGACTCTCAGAAACTTTTCAGACAGGACTCTCAGAAACCTTTCAGACAGGACTCTCAGAAACTTTTCAGACAGGACTCTCAGAAACTTTTCAGACAGGACTCTCAGAAACTTTTCAGACAGGACTCTCAGACACTTTTCAGACAGGACTCTCAGAAACTTTTCAGACAGGACTCTCAGACACTTTTCAGACAGGACTCTCAGAAACTTTTCAGACAGGACTCTCAGGTTTGCGGCAATCTCTGCATCATCCCCTCTGGCTGCCTGAGGCCCAAGAACCTGTAAAGCTCCCAATCGATCCAGGCTACCAAAACGCCGTTCCAAGCCATCGATCAAGGCATACAGATATTGGTTCCATTACCTGAAAATAACAAACAAAAGCAAACTGATTCGTTTTAATATATAGGAATTTGTAGCCATTCCAACAGCCGTTCCATTCTCTGCTGCACAGTTCCTTTCTCTCTCTTTCTGCCTCTTTCTCTCCGGTTCCTCTCCTCCTCACTTACTATTGTGAAAGCAGTGAGTCCTGCAGGATCATCAAGGTCTTTGTTAAGTCGGGACAGGAATGATCCAGGAGGCTCATCATCTCCAGCATCCTCAGAGCAACCATTGTCACAGGGACCTAATAAAAGGACAGGAATGACATGTACTCTAGGTGGTAAAAGCTGCAGATAGCATGATGCATTTCAGTAGCACTTACTATTAAAGTTAATTCTTACCTGCAATTTCACAGCAAGAAAATTAACATTTTCCTTCTGGAAGAGTTTTGACAAGCAGGTAAGGTGTGGCAACACATCTGCTTGCAGGTACACTGCTGCCACAAACCTGTATGTGGCCAGGAATGAATAGAGCCCCTTGGCTAATGGGCAGTACGAAAATATACTCAAGAAAAATATAAACGCAAGACTTTTGTTTTTGCTTCCATTTGTCATGAGATGGACTCAAAGATCTAAAATTCATTCCAGATACACAATATTACCATTTCTCTCAAACATTGTTCACAAATCTGTCTAAATGTGTGATAGTGAGCACTTTTGCTTTGCTGAGGCAATCCATCCCACCTCACAGGTGTGCCACATCAAGATGCTCATCAGACACCATGATTAGTGCACAGGTGTACCTTAGACTGTCCACAATAAAAGGCCACTCTGAAATGTGCAGTTTTGTCTCACAGCAAAATGCCACAGATGGCGCAAGCATTGAGGGAGCGTGCAATTGGCATGCTGACAGCAGGAATGTCAACCAGATCTGTTGCTCGGGCATTGAATGTTCATTTCTCCACCATAAGCCGTCTCCAAAGGCGTTTCAGAGAATATGGCAGCACATCCAACCGGCCTCACAACCGCAGACCACGTGTAACCACACCAGCCCATGACCTCCACATCCAGCAGGTTCACCTCCAAGATCGTCTGAGACCAGCTACTCAGACAGCTGCTGAAACAATTGGTTTTCATAACCAAAGAATTTCTGCACAAACTGTCAGAAACCATCTCAGGGAAGCTCAACTGCATGCTCGTCGTCCTCATCGGGGTCTTAATCTGACTCCAGATCGTCGCCGTAACAGACTTGAGTGGGCAAATGCTCACATTTGATGGCGTCTGGCACGTTGGAGAGGTGTTCTCTTCACGGATGAATCTCGGTTTACATTGTTCAGGGCAGATGGCAGACAGCGTGTGTGGCGTCGTGTGGGTGAGTGCTTTGCTGATGTCAATGTTGTGGATCGAGTGGCCCATGGTGGTGGTGGGGTTATGGTATATGCAGGCATCTGTTATGGACGAAGAACACAGGTGCATTTTATTGATGGCATTTTGAATGCACAGAGATACCGTGATGAGATCCTGAGGCCCATTGTTGTGCCATACATCCATGAACATCACCTCATGTTTCAGCAAGATAATGCACGGTCCCATGTTGCAAGGATCTGTACACAATTCTTGGAAGCTGAAAATGTCCCAGTTCTTGCATGGCCAGCATACTCACCGGACATGTCACCCATTGAGCATGTTTGGGATGTGCTTGACCGGCGTATACGACAGCGCGTACCAGTTCCCACTAATATCCAGCAACTTCACACAGCCATTGAAGAGGAGTGGACCAACATTCCACAGGCCACAATTGACAATCTGATAAACTCTATGCGAAGAAGATGTGTTGCACTGCATGAGGCAAATGGTGTTCACACCAGATACTGACTGGTTCTGAGTCCCCAGACCCCCAATAAAGCAAAAACTGCACATTTCAGGGTGGCCTTTTATTGTGGACAGTCTTAAGTTATACCTGTGCACTAATCATGGTGTCTGATGAGCATCTTGATGTGGCACACCTGTGAGGTGGGATGGATTGCCTCAGCAAAGCAAAAGTGCTCACTATCATACATTTAGACAGATTTGTGAACAATGTTTGAGAGAAATGGTAATATTGTGTATCTGGAATGAATTTTAGATCTTTGAGTCCATCTCATGACAAATGGGAGCAAAAACAAAAGCGTTGCGTTTATATTTTTGTTGAGTGTATATGGTGTATGTATGGCGCTCACACAGTGCGAGTAAACATCATTAGTAGCACATTGATATTAATGATCATGTGAAATTTCAGCAGCGGCGCTCGTAATCCAGCTGCTGAATGAATGTAAGGGAAACCCTGCATAATGCTGATGTTTGTACTATGTATGAATCTATTGTAAGCTCCTTGTGTTAGAGCAGCATGAGCCTACAAGCTGAAAAATAGGCTGAGCTATTGTAAACTTGGCTGGAATGAGTATGTTGCTGAGCTACAAAATGCAGCCAGGAGTGCTTTTAAGGAATGGGCGGAGTCTGGCAGGGCTAGGCAAGGGCACCTGTTTTAGCAGAGAAAATGGACAAATTATGGATTAAAGTATGCTGTTCGGTTTATAAAACATAATGAGCAGGCAGTGCGAGCAGACTTGATGGCAAAAAAGTTTGCTAAACAATAATATATGTGACTTTTGGAAGGAGGTAAAGTGCATTAATAGCAGCAGTACATCCTGACCATCCTGCATCGATTGAGTGAATGGTGCAGCTCCGTTGCAGGCACTTCCACACCTTTAATTAATTCTGCTGCTTCTTCCCCAAAGATATCTTCATCAATGAAATGTTGCACCAAAATGTTGAATATTTCTTGTTTCTTCATTGATGACTTCACATCAGATAATCCAAGGGTTGAGGCTATTTGCAGCAAGTCCTTCTTCTTTGCCAGCACAATTGATTCCTGGGTTGGAGTTTTCAAAAAACTTTCCACATCAAAGGTCATGATTGCTGGTTTTTCAACTAGTCACAAATAGTTGAATAGATTTAAAATAATAATCTTTGGTAAATCCAATCTCGGTGGAACATCCAATTTGTTATGACTTGGAAAGAAATCACAACAAAGAAAACCCGCATAGAAAACTAAAACAAATTTATTCTTCAATAAAAAAAGTTCTTCAAAAAATATCCACTATTTAATTCCTAATAACACTCTAATGCCACTATTTAACTGTTGCCAAAATAAAACTCTGGTTCTCCTCTACTCTCTGTGCTTAAAATCACAGCATTTATATAGACAAGCAACCTTCTAGAAAGATCTACAGGATTCCGGGGAAATCCCGCCCCTTCCAGGCAGGAAGGTGCCAGAAGCTTCTAGAAATCACTAGTCTTTTCCTAATGATTTTACAGACACGCCACAAGAGGGTGCCAAATGAACAAAATAAATATAGCTGACCAGCAAGGCAGCAAAACGGCATGTAACAAATCTTCATTTACAAATGAAATATAATGCTGTACAAAAAAATACTCATACATAACAATGGGGTGGACAATATAGCTGAACTATGGAGAAAACATTATTCCTTTTTAATTGCGTTAAAAGGTGAACAAACCAAGGTAGAAAATGTAGATGGTGATGAGTTCATGGTAATTCGGTCTGACTAGGTTCACCATGCAATCACGAGTTTGGCTGATGATAAGACATGTGGCTTGGACCACATTACAGTTGAACATATGAAGTATAACAGTTGTAGGGACCACATTACAGGTGAGCATATGAAGTATAACAGTTGTAGGGACCGCATTACAGCTGAACATAAGAAGTATAACAGTTGTAGGGACCACATTACAGGTGAACATAAGAAGTATAACAGTTGTAGGGACCACATTACAGGTGAACATAAGAAGTATAACAGTTGTAGGGACCGCCTTACAGCTGAACATAAGAAGTATAACAGTTGTAGGGACCGCATTACAGGTGAACATATGAAGTATAACAGTTGTAGGGACCACATTACAGGTGAGCATATGAAGTATAACAGTTGTAGGGACCACATTACAGATGAGCATATGAAGTATAACAGTTGTAGGGACCACATTACAGGTGAACATATGAAGTATAACAGTTGTAGGGACCACATTACAGGTGAACATAAGAAGTATAACAGTTGTAGGGACCACATTACAGGTGAGCATATGAAGTATAACAGTTTTAGGGACCACATTACAGGTGAGCATTTGAAGTATAACAGTTTTAGGGACCACATTACAGGTGAGCATATGAAGTATAACAGTTGTAGGGACCACATTACAGGTGAGCATATGAAGTATAACAGTTTTAGGGACCACATTACAGGTGAGCATATGAAGTATAACAGTTGTAGGGACCACATTACAGGTGAACATATGAAGTATAACAGTTGTAGGGACCGCATTACAGGCGAACATAAGAAGTATAACAGTTGTAGGGACCGCATTACAGGTGAACATAAGAAGTATAACAGTTGTAGGGACCACATTACCGGTGAGCATATGAAGTATAACAGTTGTAGGGACCACATTACAGGTGAGCATATGAAGTATAACAGTTGTAGGGACCACATTACAGGTGAACATATGAAGTATAACAGTTGTAGGGACCGTATTACAGGTGAACATAAGAAGTATAACAGTTGTAGGGACCACATTACAGGTGAACATATGAAGTATAACAGTTGTAGGGACCGTATTACAGGTGAACATAAGAAGTATAACAGTTGTAGGGACCGTATTACAGGTGAACATAAGAAGTATAACAGTTGTAGGGACCGCATTACAGCTGAACATATGAAGTATAACAGTTGTAGGGACCGTATTACAGGTGAACATAAGATGTATAACAGTTGTAGGGACCGTATTACAGGTGAACATAAGAAGTAGAACAGTTGTAGGGACCACATTACAGGTGAACATATGAAGTATAACAGTTGTAGGGACCACATTACAGGTGAACATAAGAAGTATAACAGTTGTAGGGACCACATTACAGGTGAACATATGAAGTATAACAGTTGTAGGGACCACATTACAGGTGAACATAAGAAGTATAACAGTTGTAGGGACCGTATTACAGGTGAACATAAGAAGTATAACAGTTGTAGGGACCACATTAACGGTGAGCATATGAAGTATAACAGTTGTAGGGACCACATTACAGGTGAACATATGAAGTATAACAGTTGTAGGGACCACATTACAGGTGAACATAAGAAGTATAACAGTTGTAGGGACCGTATTACAGGTGAACATAAGAAGTATAACAGTTGTAGGGACCGCATTACAGCTGAACATATGAAGTATAACAGTTGTAGGGACCACATTACAGGTGAGCATATGAAGTATAACAGTTGTAGGGACCGCATTACAGCTGAACATATGAAGTATAACAGTTGTAGGGACCGCATTACAGGTGAGCATATGAAGTATAACAGTTGTAGGGACCACATTACCGGTGAGCATATGAAGTATAACAGTTGTAGGGACCACATTACAGGTGAACATATGAAGTGTAACAGTTGTAGGGACCGCATTACAGCTGAACATATGAAGTATAACAGTTGTAGGGACCTTATTACAGGTGAACATAAGAAGTATAACAGTTGTAGGGACCGCATTACAGCTGAACATATGAAGTATAACAGTTGTAGGGACCACATTACAGGTGAGCATATGAAGTATAACAGTTGTAGGGACCGCATTACAGCTGAACATATGAAGTATAACAGTTGTAGGGACCACATTACAGGTGAGCATATGAAGTATAACAGTTGTAGGGACCACATTACCGGTGAGCATATGAAGTATAACAGTTGTAGGGACCACATTACTGGTGAGCATATGAAGTATAACAGTTGTAGGGACTGCATTACAGCTGAACATATGAAGTATAACAGTTGTAGGGACCACATTACAGGTGAATATAAGAAGTATAACAGTTGTAGGGACCGCATTACAGCGGAACATAAGAAGTATAACAGTTGTAGGGACCGCATTACAGGTGAGCATATGAAGTATAACAGTTGTAGGGACCGCATTACAGGTGAGCATATGAAGTATAACAGTTGTAGGGACCGCATTACAGCTGAACATATGAAGTATAACAGTTGTAGGGACCTTATTACAGGTGAACATAAGAAGTATAACAGTTGTAGGGACCGCATTACAGCTGAACATATGAAGTATAACAGTTGTAGGGACCGCATTACAGGTGAACATAAGAAGTATAACAGTTGTAGGGACCATATTACAGGTGAACATAAGAAGTATAACAGTTGTAGGGACCACATTACCGGTGAGCATATGAAGTATAACAGTTGTAGGGACCACATTACAGGTGAGCTTATGAAGTATAACAGTTGTAGGGACCACATTACAGGTGAACATATGAAGTATAACAGTTGTAGGGACCGTATTACAGGTGAACATAAGAAGTATAACAGTTGTAGGGACCACATTACAGGTGAACATATGAAGTATAACAGTTGTAGGGACCACATTACAGGTGAACATAAGAAGTATAACAGTTGTAGGGACCACATTACAGGTGAACATATGAAGTATAACAGTTGTAGGGACCACATTACAGGTGAACATAAGAAGTATAACAGTTGTAGGGACCGTATTACAGGTGAACATAAGAAGTATAACAGTTGTAGGGACCGTATTACAGGTGAACATATGAAGTATAACAGTCGTAGGGACCACATTACAGGTGAACATAAGAAGTATAACAGTTGTAGGGACCACATTACAGGTGAACATATGAAGTATAACAGTTGTAGGGACCGTATTACAGGTGAACATAAGAAGTATAACAGTTGTAGGGACCACATTACCGGTGAGCATATGAAGTATAACAGTTGTAGGGACCACATTACAGGTGAACATAT
This sequence comes from Gymnothorax reevesii, assembly GCA_029721435.1. Classification (NCBI taxonomy): domain Eukaryota; kingdom Metazoa; phylum Chordata; class Actinopteri; order Anguilliformes; family Muraenidae; genus Gymnothorax; species Gymnothorax reevesii. The sequence goes on from CM056579.1 coordinate 14,920,489, forward strand.
GAAGTATAACAGTTGTAGGGACCACATTACAGGTGAACATAAGAAGTATAACAGTTGTAGGGACCGTATTACAGGTGAACATAAGAAGTATAACAGTTGTAGGGACCGCATTACAGCTGAACATATGAAGTATAACAGTTGTAGGGACCACATTACAGGTGAGCATATGAAGTATAACAGTTGTAGGGACCGCATTACAGCTGAACATATGAAGTATAACAGTTGTAGGGACCACATTACAGGTGAGCATATGAAGTATAACAGTTGTAGGGACCACATTACCGGTGAGCATATGAAGTATAACAGTTGTAGGGACCACATTACAGGTGAACATATGAAGTATAACAGTTGTAGGGACCGCATTACAGCTGAACATATGAAGTATAACAGTTGTAGGGACCTTATTACAGGTGAACATAAGAAGTATAACCGTTGTAGGGACCGCATTACAGCTGAACATATGGAGTATAACAGTTGTAGGGACCACATTACAGGTGAGCATATGAAGTATAACAGTTGTAGGGACCGCATTACAGCTGAACATATGAAGTATAACAGTTGTAGGGACCACATTACAGGTGAGCATATGAAGTATAACAGTTGTAGGGACCACATTACCGGTGAGCATATGAAGTATAACAGTTGTAGGGACCACATTACAGGTGAGCATATGAAGTATAACAGTTGTAGGGACTGCATTACAGCTGAACATATGAAGTATAACAGTTGTAGGGACCGCATTACAGGTGAGCATATGAAGTATAACAGTTGTAGGGACCGCATTACAGCGGAACATAAGAAGTATAACAGTTGTAGGGACCGCATTACAGGTGAGCATATGAAGTATAACAGTTGTAGGGACCGCATTACAGGTGAGCATATGAAGTATAACAGTTGTAGGGACCGCATTACAGCTGAACATATGAAGTATAACAGTTGTAGGGACCTTATTACAGGTGAACATAAGAAGTATAACAGTTGTAGGGACCGCATTACAGCTGAACATATGAAGTATAACAGTTGTAGGGACCACATTACAGGTGAGCATATGAAGTATAACAGTTGTAGGGACCGCATGACAGCTGAACATATGAAGTATAACAGTTGTAGGGACCACATTACAGGTGAACATAAGAAGTATAACAGTTGTAGGGACCACATTACAGCTGAACATATGAAGTATAACAGTTGTAGGGACCACATTACAGCTGAACATATGAAGTATAACAGTTGTAGGGACCGCATTACAGGTGAGCATATGAAGTATAACAGTTGTAGGGACCGCATTACAGCTGAGCATATGAAGTATAACAGTTGTAGGGACCACATTACAGGTGAGCATATGAAGTATAACAGTTGTAGGGACCGTATTACAGGTGAACATATGAAGTATAACAGTTGTAGGGATCACATTACAGGTGAACATAAGAAGTATAACAGTTGTAGGGACCACATTACAGCTGATCATATGAAGTATAACAGTTGTAGGGACCACATTACAGGTGAGCATATGAAGTATAACAGTTGTAGGGACCGCATTACAGGTGAACATAAGAAGTATAACAGTTGTAGGGACCACATTACAGCAGAACATATGAAGTATAACAGTTGTAGGGACCACATTACAGGTGAGCATATGAAGTATAACAGTTGTAGGGACCGCATTACAGGTGAACATAAGAAGTATAACAGTTGTAGGGACCACATTACAGTTGAATATAAGAAGTATAACAGTTGTAGGGACCACATTACAGCTGAACATATGAAGTATAACAGTGGTAGGGACCACATTACAGGTGAGCATATGAAGTATAACAGTTGTAGGGACCGCATTACAGGTGAACATAAGAAGTATAACAGTTGTAGGGACCACATTACAGTTGAATATAAGAAGTATAACAGTTGTAGGGACCACATTACAGCTGAACATATGAAGTATAACAGTGGTAGGGACCACATTACAGGTGAGCATATGAAGTATAACAGTTGTAGGGACCGCATTACAGCTGAACATATGAAGTATAACAGTTGTAGGGACCACATTACAGGTGAGCATATGAAGTATAACAGTTGTAGGGACCACATTACAGCTGAGCATATGAAGTATAACAGTTGTAGGGACCACATTACAGCTGAACATATGAAGTATAACAGTTGTAGGGACCACATTACAGGTGAGCATATGAAGTATAACAGTTGTAGGGACCGCATTACTGGTGAACATAAGAAGTATAACAGTTGTAGGGACCACATTACAGCTGAACATATGAAGTATAACAGTTGTAGGGACCACATTACAGTTGAATATAAGAAGTATAACAGTTGTAGGGACCACATTACAGCTGAACATATGAAGTATAACAGTGGTAGGGACCACATCACAGGTGAGCATATGAAGTATAACAGTTGTAGGGACCACATTACAGGTGAGCATATGAAGTATAACAGTTGTAGGGACCACATTACAGCTGAGCATATGAAGTATAACAGTTGTAGGGACCGTATTACAGGTGAACATATGAAGTATAACAGTTGCAGGGACCACATTACAGGTGAGCATATGAAGTATAACAGTTGTAGGGACCGCATTACAGGTGAGCATATGAAGTATAACAGTTGTAGGGACCACATTACAGGTGAACATATGAAGTATAACAGTTGTAGGGACCACATTACAGGTGAGCATATGAAGTATAACAGTTGTAGGGACCACATTACAGGTGAGCATATGAAGTATAACAGTTGTAGGGACCACATTACAGCTGAACATATGAAGTATAACAGTTGTAGGGACCACATTACAGGTGAACATATGAAGTATAACAGTTGTAGGGACCACATTACAGGTGAGCATATGAAGTATAACAGTTGTAGGGACCGCATTACAGGTGAGCATATGAAGTATAACAGTTGTAGGGACCACATTACAGGTGAACATAAGAAGTATAACAGTTGTAGGGACCACATTACAGCTGAACATATGAAGTATAACAGTTGTAGGGACCACATTACAGGTGAACATAAGAAGTATAACAGTTGTAGGGACCACATTACAGCTGAACATATGAAGTATAACAGTTGTAGGGACCACATTACAGGTGAGCATATGAAGTATAACAGTTGTAGGGACCGCATTACAGGTGAGCATATGAAGTATAACAGTTGTAGGGACCACATTTCAGGTGAATATAAGAAGTATAACAGTTGTAGGGACCACATTACAGCTGAACATATGAAGTATAACAGTGGTAGGGACCACATCACAGGTGAGCATATGAAGTATAACAGTTGTAGGGACCGCATTACAGCTGAACATATGAAGTATAACAGTTGTAGGGACCACATTACAGGTGAGCATATGAAGTATAACAGTTGTAGGGACCACATTACAGCTGAGCATATGAAGTATAACAGTTGTAGGGACCACATTACAGGTGAGCATATGAAGTATAACAGTTGTAGGGACCACATTACAGCTGAGCATATGAAGTATAACAGTTGTAGGGACCGCATTACAGCTGAACATATGAAGTATAACAGTTGTAGGGACCACATTACAGGTGAGCATATGAAGTATAACAGTTGTAGGGACCACATTACAGCTGAACATATGAAGTATAACAGTTGTAGCGACCACATTACAGCAGAGATAATTATAGACCCATAGCTCTAGCCAATGTTCTTTCTAAACTTCTCGAAAGCCTCTTATTAGATAGACTGCATATGTACGTTGTGTCCTCTGACAGTCAATTTGGTTTTAAAAGTAAACAAAGCACTGATATGTGTATTTTTATTTTGAAAGAAATTGTAAACAAATATAGGAGTTGTGACTCTACTGTCTTCATGTGTTTTATTCATGCATCAAAGGCATTTGATCGTGTAAATCACAGTTAGTTATTTTTAAAGTTTAAACAAAAAGGGGTTCCCCCATATATTGTAAGAATCCTTGCATATTGGTATGCATGCCAAAATATGCAAGTCAGATGGGGAAACATTCTATCAGCCCCCTTTAAGGTGACAAATGGAGTGTGCCAGGGTGGTATTTTGTCTCCAGTTCTTTTTAATTTGTACTTGGAATTGTCAGAATGCTTAAAAACCTGTAAAACTGGCTGTATGTTGGGCAGTTTACTTGTAAACCATGTTATGTATGCAGACGATCTAGTTGTATTATGCCCATACAGTGCTGGCTTTCAACAATTACTCTGAATTTGTTCGGAGTATGGCACAGAATTTGATTTAAAATATAATGTATGTAAAAGCATGGTTATTTTATTTAGATCCAGAAATGACAGGAAACAATCTTTCCTACCTTTTGTCCTGGCAAATAATATTCTTAGTATATGTAGCAAAGTAAAATATCTCGGGCACTGGATTACAGAAGATCTGAGGGATGATGATGACATTTTACGACAGTGAAGGAAAATGTATGCTCAAGCATATAAAGCTATGGGGCATCCGTCTCTTACCTTCAGTTTCATACAACAACCCTGGGGGCAACTTCATTTCTATTCAGTAATTACAACAGCAATATAATCATCCCGAAAGTGAATATCACCAATCCCAGAAACTGTTCAGTAAAACCTAATGAGCAAATAAGTTCAGCAATTTTTTAATTTTTAATTAAATTTTTTAAGACTAATAAAGCTAGTCTTGACAAGCCCTTTCCCCGCTACCAGATCACCTGGTTACCTCAAGGGTAATGTCGTGGCTTATAGGACCAGTGTTCTGTCAGATTTTGCTCCCTTGTCAAAAAAAAATGCTACCGTAAGGCAAAGCGAACGTAAAGTCTTTGTCTTCGCCTTGATATTGCAGTATGAATCAATTTACAGTAGTAACTTTATTTGTTAGCTTATTATGACATAAGCAAATTTTATAACGAGTTTGATAAGTTTGTTCAAAGATGTATGCCCATGGACGCCATTATCATCTAATTTCTGCATTTTCAGGAAAACCCAGCGTGTACATGCAAATATGTACGCTGACTGATCGAAGTGTGTACTGAAAATAAATCTATTTTTAAGATTTTTGAAGATATTTAAGATATAAGCGAGAAAACAGCCTGACATTTTCAGTTTGCGCAAGCGCAGAACCGCGAGATGGCACATTTTGATAGGTAGCAAAATTTGTCAGAACACCTGTTCTGCCAGATTATTTGGATGGGAAATAGACATCTTATTTGTTCGTGACTGTATAAACATTTGGTTATATTGATTTTTATTGATTTTATTAATGCCATACTTGCAGTCCTAATGAGCGAAAATACTGCAGTACTTTGAATCACTCCCGATTTTTCCGTCAGGCACATCCAAAAATCCGTTGAAATCAGCAGCTGCTTCAATTGGTTTAGTTGTTCGTCCTTCGTGATGTCAGTGACTGGGTCTGCACCATGCAGTGGTATTTCTATCAAGCAAAAAATTATTGATCTGTGTCTGATCCAATTACAAACCAATGTATTTTATGTTTTTCTCCAAAATAAGTCAATAAATAAAAACAGGCATTTCTTCAGCGAGAGCTTCCTTGTAAACGAGTTTCCCCACTTGGCAGCGGTTACAATAAAATACTTGTTATCAAGGTTCCTGGCACTTGTGATGATAAATTACAAGTGCCCCGTCCTTGATCGTACTGCTAGAGAAAATAAACCCAACCTGACAGAACGAGATCAGTCATAATATACTGACCAAAAAAGAAATGCAGTTTTCTATATCTTAAATTTATCGAGTGTAACTGTTATTAATCGACACTTCACTGGTATCAAATGAAAGAGGGGATCTCAGACAATAGATATAACAGAAAATCTGGTTGCCACCTTTAGTGGCAAACACTCTTCAGTTAGTTTTTCAACAAATTTAAGGTATACATATTCACACATGCATGAAATATCGCTCTCCCTCCAGCCCTTTAAATATCTCTCTTCTGGATATTTCAGCTCCTGTGACGCTGGACCCCAATACTGCAGCCCCCTGGCTCTCTCTCTCTGATGATCTGACCACTGCGAGAGACACAGGAATAATGGAGAAATATCCTAACAACCCAGAGAGGTTTAACCCTATTGTCAGTGTGCTGGGATCTAAGGGGTTTACCTCAGGGAAACACAGCTGGGAGGTGAAGGTTGGGAATAAACCTGATTGGGATGTAGGAGTGATGAAAGAGTCCAGCAACAGGAAGGGAGAGATAACATACAGCCCAGAGGAAGGATACTGGGTCTTACAGCTGAGGAATGGAGATCAGTATGTCGCCTCAGATGGTATTGACCTCACACTGAAGAGGAAACCCCAGAGCATCAGGGTGCGGCTGGACTATGACAGGGGGGAAGTGTCCTTCTTCAACTCCAGTGACATGTCACTCATTTACACTTTTAAAGACACATTTACAGAGAGAGTGTTCCCGTACTTCTCTCCCTGTCTGAAATATGATGGTAATGAAGGACCCCTGCAGATCTGCCCAGTGGAGGTTTCAGTAATAGTGACGTCACTCCAGCGAAGGTGTGTGTTTGAAAAAACATTGTGAAGATGGGTATTTTTTGATGAAGGCAAAGTTTGAAGTAGGCTACATATTCATAATTTTCCATTAAAATCATTTCTAACTCAATGTCAGCATGTTCTGTTTATTTCCTGTATTTCCTGTTCATACTAATATCATGTGTGTTTCCATGGAAAACAAAAAAATTTCCAAGTGATCTCAAACTTTTGAGCGGTAGTGTATATATTTAGAACACTATATTACTGATGATGTCATATTTACATTATCGAAAGTGACACACCCAGCTTATTCATAACATTGAGTGGTTTCCGATGAGGCCAATTTGAAATAAGTTAATATAAGTGTTAAAATGCCGAGATGTGCGGCTGCCTTTCGCAGCAGTATTCATTTGAAGGGCTGTGATAAAACATTTCATGCTTAAATTAACGTAGAAACGCAAATTTGTCACTTCAAAAGAAAAAATTGCGTTCCCATGCTAGCTAGCTAACTCGCCGTCCCATCGACTTGACCGCTGACTATAAGCAAACGCTTCAAAAGACGAGTGGAGAAAGGCTGGGCTGCGAGAAGTCAGGAGAAAAAACTTGTCTCCATCCCCTCGATCCGTGTTGTGCAGTGATCCTTTCTGAGAGCAGTGTTTAAACGGGACTGGGGCAAAAATGAAGCTGAGGAAAGGATTAGTGAACTAGCGTTTCCCTTTAATAACGCTGGCGTTAGCCACATGATTCAATATGAACGATTAGGCTGACGGCAAATGTACTCAAGCAGGGTACAATGAAGTGGGGAAACCAGAGAGTAATTTGATAACTTACATGGACATTCATCAATGTTTCTTAAAACGGCGAAGACGCCCATGCAGTTTTGTTATCAGAGGGTCATTTAGAGCCTCGTTCACGTTAACTTCTCTGCTCGCACTTTAACGTCGACAGAGTCACCGGACCCGCACCGTCATGTTAACGGCAGTAGAAACTGCGCAGCTGACCAACACGAGGGTAAGTTGACGAGAAGAAGCCGTATTTATTGCTTCGAAAGTAGCCTACATGTGACGAGCTTTAGTCGTGTTGTGGCGAAGGTGATAATAAGCCTGTCATATAAAGAACTGCTAAAGCATGCTTGTCAGCGCAATGCCTCAAATAGGACTCTGTGTCCACGAACAGACTACGGTCAGGAATGCATTTTAAAGTCGTTCTGGCTAATTACAAGCTGAAAAAGTGGAAAATGGATTCGGAATTTTACCCGGTGCAAGTGATCGATTTGCGAGCTCCGCATAAGCAACGCTTAGACCCTTTGCGTGTTTCTGCTATGAGCTCATTTAGTTGCTTGAGTAACCGGTGGATTATTATCTCTGCGTTGTGTTGTGATTTAAGGACAGCCAGGACTCCAACCGTTTGTGTGTGCGGTGTGAATGTATGTGCGTGAATGAAAGATGAATGAAGATGTGGTGTAATTACACAAGTAAAACATTACACTTGCTGTCGGAATTGTTTCGTTTTGGAAGAAATGTTACTCAGGAGCTAATAGCAAAATGTCTTCCTGAACAGCGGGTATATAACAGTACAGCCACAACCGCATGCATGCGAAGCGACACAGTACAGTACAGGCCAAACAACATGCTGAGCCGAAGGCGGTTCATTTCGTTCCATCTAGTCGCACATAATACCGCGTTTGATTGCGCAATTCCCCGTCAATTCCTTTCAGAAGATGTCAGACATTCACTCGCACCAACGCGTAGCCGCAAGTTCAACTTGCGAAGCTACGGTTAGCTGACCCGTCAAACAACTGTACCCGCAACTCGACTGCTATTATAAATGTATAACATCACGACAATGGTACATTTTGGCAGATTAGACAATATAATGAATGGCTGACGGCTGTTACTGTTGTGCGAAGCAAAGCTGATGTAGCTCACCAGTCCAGCAGGAAGACGGCAGCCTCCGCGTCCGTTTTTAGTCCCTTCAATTCGCGGAGTTCCCTCCACCGTTAAAGCCAGTCCAATGTTGACCCGGGTCCTCGCCCTTTCATGGTCGTAGCCAGCGTAACCCATTGCATTTTTGGAAAGATTGGTTTTCTGATTCCTCATATAATAATGTTGCCATTTGCACAGATGTGTATAAGGCGGCCATATTGGAATTTACAAAATTGCTGCCGTAAAACCTAAGTTTTGTAATATTTTGGCTTCTAAAAAAAGCTAGAGCATGGATTTTTAATGCTAATGATATACAACCCCAATTCCGAAATAGTTGGGATGAAGTGTAAATTGTGAATAAAATCAAAATGCAATGACGTTCAGGTCTCAAGCCAATTTGTTATTTTCAATAGACCATAGATGACATTTCAAATGTTGAAACTGTGAGATTTTACATTTTTATCCACAAAATGAGCTTCTTTCAAATTTTCTGGCTGCAACAAGTGTCAAAAAAGTTGGGACACAGGCAAAAATGGCTTAAAAAAATTAATACACTCAACAAAAATATAAACGCCACATGAAAATTATTTATGTACCATGAAATGTGGTACCCTAAATGAGATGATAATGTCTTAATTGCGCAAAATGGTTATTTGTCTCGATTTGTACGTAACATTAGTGTTCATCTCTGCCAATGAGCACTTGCTCAGTGATGCATTGATTCCACCCACAACACAGGTGAGGCTTGTGCAGACGCTGCTCAAACAGTGTGAACTGAGCCCAGACACTCCCTAAAACTGGGAATAATATAAGGCCACCTCAAAATGTCAAATTTCATCAAAAGTCACCATGCCACAAATGTCGCAAATCATGCGGGAATGCGCCATGGGAATGCTGGATGCAGGAATGTCCACTAGAGCGGTCGCTGCACAGCTGAATGTTCACTATCAGATAGTTGGTGGTTTAAGAGTTCGTTTTAGACAGACTGGCAGTACAGCAAATCAACCTCACCCTCGTCATCCATGTGTGACCACACGAGCACAAGATCGTCACATCAGGCTTCTCCACTTGTGTGATCGCCTCAGACCAGCCACACGGACAGCAAATGAGACAGTTGGTCTGCACAACAGACGCATCACACCTCAAACTGTTCGGAACCGCCTGAGAGAAGCGAACCTACACGCTTGTCATCCTCATCGTGATCCCAGTCGTGTCTGCGAGTATCCCTGATTGCCATATACCACTATCTTGCTTTAATGAACAGTAATTTGTTGCATATTGAAAAATAAAATGAATTGTGTATGACTTAATATATTGTAAAATCCTTAATACTAATTAAAGTGTAAAAGTGCCAAATGGGGTGTTTATATTTTTGTTAAGTGAATATAAGAGAATCAGGTGAAAGAACATTTAGCAAGAAATTTGGTTAACTGGCATCAAGTGTGTGACATGATTGGCTATAAAAGGGATGTCTTAGAGGGGCTGAGTCTCTCAGAAGTAAAGATGGCCAGAGGCTCTCCAACCTGTGAAGGCTTGTGTAAAAAATTTGTGGAATACTTTAAAAACAATGTTCCTCAACAACAAATTGCAAAGGCTTTGAAGGTCTCATCATCGACAGTGCATAACATCATCAAAAGATTCACAGAAACTGGAAAAATCTCTGTGCGTAAGGGACAAGGCCGAAGTCTTATTATTATTAGATATTATTTTTTATTTTTATTTATTTATTTTGTTGTTTGGGGTTTCTGAATTGGTATTTTCTCCTTTTATAATAGTAAATGACCTAAGTTGGTGGTTCAAGGGTCATACCCTGTACACGTCTACAAAAGAACGCCTCCGGCCTTGCTGTAACACGCTGAAGAAAGCCAGTAGGCTGAAACGTTCGTGTATTGCTGCCCGTGCCGAAATAAAATTTATTTAGTTTGATCTGTGAGTGCTGGATTAATTAATTATTTATTTTTTTTGCTATATGTCTGCCCAGACCGTGCACCCGGTAAGAGACATCGTTACTTTTCATAGAGTGCTCGCATTTTCACTTTATTATATTCAAGCATAAGGCCTGATAAAGAATATATTTTGTTTCCAGTGACATGCTCTGAAAAATTTGGGATGCAAGAAAGGGAAAAAATTTTAATATTTGAATACTGAAATTAAATCCAATTTTCTGGCAAAAAATGGTATAAACAGTATGACTCCAGCATTAGAAAAGCTCCTCTCATATTTAACTAGTGTAAATCATTCAGCAACCTCTGTCACTCACTGTTTTTTTAAAACAAGCTTTTTTTACTGTGAGTGAATTAACCGTTTCCCATTCATTTGTGTATCATTTCAGCTGAACCCTGACATTCCAGTAGTAGTGTAGATGCCTGCATGGTCTCTACCCTCAAGACTCATCTAAGTGAAAGTAGATCACCTGCAGTACCTGCAGTGTTTTCCTGGTTGTTTAACCACTCCATGCGCAACAGTACTAATATTGCTCTCATTCTATCACTTTGCATGTTGCTTAATGGCGCCAGACGTCTTGTATATGTATAAAATACAAATGTTAGCACACAATACAAGACAATCCTTTTTGCATGGCAGCACAAAATCTGTGCAGAAAAGTCCCATTTTGGAATCTGTAATTTACTAATCCATGACAAAAATTTAAGAGCTTCAGAAATACTGTGCATGTTGGGTTTCCAGTCTTTTCAAGTTGAGGAGAGAATATCAGTTTACTAATATACAATTATTGACTTAAGTTGAGGTGAATCCAATGATTTATCCACCTTGGAAAAGTGACTGGCGGAGCTCCCCTCAACCAGTCAGGAGAGAGCGAATCCTTACATCATATAATGATGTAGATGTAGTCAAATGTGTATCAAATATATCATATGTTAAATAGGCATGATGGCATGGTATTTATTCCTCAAGGGGCCCTGTCACCTCGTTGTGGTCTTGAGGCTCCTTCAGTTTGAAGGTCTAATAATAGGCAATAATTTTAAGCATAAACATCATAACGGTCATAGTTAATAACTACAGTAGGTTACTGAAAAAAACTTAAAATAGAACAATTAAGTGAGAGCCATACTCACACAATCCATTTCGTATCAACACAACCTGTTTTAGGGTTTACAACGGTCTGTTTATGCAAATGTTCGGATGAAGATGTTACCGGTTGCAAACATACAAAAATCTTAATGAAATTTCAGCATTGAAAAATAATACTGACAATTGAAAAATGACTGGGGGTTAAAACCATAAATTTCTGGGATCATCAACTCCTTGACCACAAGTATAATTCATCTGAGCATTACATTCTAAATTCCCTACTCATTTGGAGCAAAATAAGACAACTATCCAGGTAGCTCCCCAAACTTTAAGATCCCTCAAAATGGCGCACTGTCAAATCATAGAATAATCCAATACTTAACACAAATTGACTTTTTACGCATGGAATTTAATATGAATTAATGATTTTCTAATTGAATTTGGCCCAAGTTTATCAATATAAGTTCAGTTGGACATTAGTGGTCACCAGTAACCTCTTCAAACACAAAACATGCCTTTTCTCCATGATAAAGTTTTGAAGTTTGTCAATTTTTCTTCAGTCCCACAAACCAGCACACACACTCATTAAAGGAACTGCTTATTTAACGGTCAGAACATTCAACCTGCAATTAAAAGCCAGCAGTTCCCACCTCTGAATTTCTGAAATTCAGTTCAGAAAAATAATGTACTTATTAATTGGCCAATGCTTCGCGTTGATTGAACAGTTCCGCGTTCCAGTGAAATATCGCCTTTCACTCTCGGTATTGTGTGGGTTGATAAAAAAGTGGCACTCGGCTGTTAAAAAGGCAGCGAGCGGCTCAAGCTATTTGCGTGAGTCAACAGCATGCAAATTTGACTAACTTTGATTTAAATACAGCAAGTACGCGTCAAGATGAATGATTGTCTTCTTATGTAATCAGGGAGAACAAGCAGCAAGTCAGACCTCTGCATTTGACAGATTTCCCCAGATATTAAAAGGTAACCTGTCATCCCAAACCTTTGAGGTACTGCAATGGTCACCTGTCAGGATATTTTTTCTCTTCTCTCTTCATATTTTTTTCATTTTTTTTTTACTGTTAACTGACATGAGCTAAATTATTCCTCTGATTGTACAACCCCAATTTTGAAATAGTTGGGACGAAGTGTAAATTGTGAATAAAATCAAAACGCAATGACTTTCAAATCACACCAGCCAGTATTTTATTCACAATAGAACAGAGATAACATAGCAAATATTGAAACTGAGAAATTTTGCAACGTTATCCCCAAAATGAGCTCATGTCAAATTTAATGGCTGCGACAGGTCTCAAGAAAGTTGGGACAGGGGCCTGTTTACCATGGTGTGGCAACCTCCCTTCTTTAACACAGAGGGGAGGCGTCTGGGCATTGAGGAGACAAGTTTCTTGAGTTTAGCCATTGGAATTTGATCCCGCTCTTGTTTAATACAGGCTTCTAGCTGCTGGAGAGTTTTGGGTCTCCTTTGACGGACTTTTTGTTAAATTATGTGCTAAATATTCTCAATCGGTGAAAGATCAGTACTGCAGGCAGGCCAGTTCAGCACACGGACTCTTCTACTACAAAGCCATGCTTTTGTAATAGCTGCAGTGTGGTTTTGCATGGTCCTGCTGAAATACACAAGGCTTTCCCTGGAATAGATGTCATCTGGAGGGGAGCATATGTTGCTCTAAAACCTTTATATACATTTCATCATACATGGTGCTTGTTAAAACATGCAAGTGTCCTATACCATATGCACTAATGCATGCCCATACCATCAGAGATGCTGGCTTTTGAACTGAACGCTAATAACTGGAGGAGTGGTCTTTCTCCTCTTTAGCCTGGAGGACACAACGCCCATGATTTTGGACAACTATGTAAAATTGGACTCGTCTGACCACAGGCCACTTTGCCACTTTTCTGGAATCCATTTTAAATGAGCCTTGGCCCACAGAACAAGGCCGCGCTGCTGGATCATGCTCAACAGTGGCTTAATTTTTGCTTGATAGAGTGGCAGTTATGTGGCATCTGTGGATGGCACAGCAGACTGTGTTTACAGACTGTGGTTTCTTGAAGTATTCCTGGCCCCATTAGTAATGTCAATGACAGAATCATGCCGGTGAGTGATGCAGTGGCCTCTGAGGGCCCGAAGATCACGGACATCCAGTAAAGGTCTTCGGTCTTGTCCCTTACGCACAGAGGTTTTTCCAGTTTCTCTGAATCTTTTGATGATGTTATGCACTGTTGATGAGACCTTCAAAGCTTTTGCAATTTGACATTGAGGAACATTGTTTTTAAAGAATTCCACAATTTTATTTTACACAAGCCTTCACAGGTTGGAGAGCCTCTGGCCATCTTTACTTCTGAGAGACTCAGCCTCTCTAAGACATCCCTTTTATAGCCAATCATGTTACGCATCTGATGCCAGTGAACTGAATTACTTGCTAAATGTTCTTTCATCTGATTCTCATTAATTGCTTTTTCAGCCCCCCCCCCCTCCCTTTTTTTTTGCCTATGTCTCAACATTTTTGAGACCTGCTGCAGCCAGAAAATTTGAAATGTGCTCATTTTGTGGATAAAAATGTCTCAGTTTCAACATTTGAAATATTATCTATGTTCTATTGTAAATAACATATAGGCTCATGTGATCTGAAAGTCATTGCAATTTGATTTTATTTACAACTTACACTTTGTCCAAACTATTTTGGAATTGGTGTTTTGCTAATGCACATTTTCAGTGGATAGGAAATGAATACACCTCCCTTCAATATTTTTATGTCTTGTATTACGGAATGTAAATTTAGTGGATTAAAATGGGACTTGTTTTTTCCTGACCGAAAAAACACAACATACTGTAATTTCACTGTATTCATATGGTATTTTAATTTGATACGAGTACATTTAATGAACAAAACTGAAATTTCCCAATGAAGTATAAACCCCGAGTCAATACTTGGTGGAAGCGCCTTTGGCAGCAATTGCAGTTACCAGTCTTTTTGGGTAGCTCTGCACAAGGTTGGTGCCCCTGGACTCCTCTCTGCAGAACTGCTCAAGCTGAGAGAGGTTCATTGATTTGTGCTGATGGACAGCAACCTTCAGTCATTCCACAAGTTTTCAATTGTATTTAGGTCAGGGCCTTGGATTGGCCATTCCAGCACAACCACCTCGTTCTTTCCAAGTCACTCAGTGGTAGCTTTGGCCTTGTGCTTTGGGTCATTGTGGTGCTGGAATATGAATGTTGGACCCATTCTCAGTCTCCTTACAGACTTCTTCAGGTTCTTTTCTAGAATATCCCTGTATTTGGCCCCATCCATCCTCCCTTCAACCTTGACAAGTTCCCCAGTCCCTTTAGATGAGAAACATCTCCGTAGCATTATGCTGCCACCACCGTGCTTCAGTCGGGATAGTGTTTTTTTTTTTTTTTGGGGGATGAGTGATGTTGGGTTTTTGCCAAACATAGAATTTGGCATTCATGCCAAAGAGTTCTACTTTGGTTTCATCAGACCACAAAATGTTCTGCCAGTTTGTTGCAGCCTCCCCAAGATTCTCTTTTGCAAATTTTAAGCGCACCTCCTGGTGGACCTTTTATAGAAATGGCTTTTCTTGCCACTGTTCCATACAGGCCAGATGTGTGCAGTATCTTTGATATAGTTGCATGATGCACAAGTTTCCCTCTGTTGGCCATAAAATCCTGGAGCTCTTTCAATGTTGCCATTAGATTCTTGGTAGCCTTTCTGACCAGTTGTCTTCTCTCCCGGTCATCCAGTTTAGATGGACACCCTGATTTTGGCAGACTGTGTGGTGCCATTCACTTTCCATTTCTTAATTATGGTCTTATCAGTGCTCCAAGGTATCTTCAAAGCCTAAGAAATCTTATATCCTTCACCTGATGTGTACCTTCCCACAACTTTGTCACAGACTTCTTTTGCGAGATCTTTGGAGCCCATGCTTGTGCCTTTCAGTGAGACTGCTCTTGCAGACTAAGGGACCATGGTAAACAGCTGTTTTCATTCATGTTAATTGCTGTGATTCCACACAGGTCAGGGGCAATTAGCAATTCTTTGGTCTTGAAGGCAATTTCTCATTTCCTGAGATAGTTTATGAGATGATTCAGTAAAGGAGGTGGATACTTATCAAACCAATTTATTGAAATTGTTCATTTTTAATTAATGTGAAAACAATTTTATATTTGGTTTAGCACTTTGAAAAGGTTAAGTATTGTCTGTAGATTTGTAGGAAAAACAGATTAGTTGCACTTGAAAGGAGGAGACAGCACCTCAGCAAAGTATATTTCTGAAGAAAGTGTAATTCTTGAAGTGTCTAAAACGCATAGTTTTATAAATTTTAATTTGGTAATGATGCAGAGCGATGCATTTTTACACCAAAAAGTCCCCAAATCGGTGTCAATACCAGGGGGCAGACATTTTTTCTTGGGTAATCTAAGGCTGCTTTCGGAATGCACACTTGTCCACTCGTTCAATGACTCTCCATATTGTTTTCAATGTTGAACATTCACTACACAGTGCCCTATATAGTGGATGAGTGTGCATTTCGAACGCATTATCCAATCAAACGCCAGTGCAGTGGTGCTTGTGCGTCAGTTATTCTATTATGTGATGTCAGTTGTTCTCTTTCCTTTCATCCGGGCCATAGAGTAGTTCAAAGGGCCTGCGGTAAGCTCTCCCTTTACAGCTTGGCTGCCCGCAAACTGTTTTTATTTAAGCTGGCCTGATTAACAATCAAACATCGACTGAGTAACCAAGACCAATACATGACCTATAATTAGAAATGGTAATGAAAGGTGAATTCCCATTGCCTACATTTATATAATTGATACGGCATTGTACTCTGAACAAAAATATAAAAGCATAAATCAAAAATGCGGAGTTTAATTGACCTATAATGAAATATGCCCACAAATAGTGTTAATTGGTGCACTAAATGATTTGTTTTGCTCAATTCTGGTGACCCACGTCCAGGGATGAGCCGTCAGGGTAGAAAGGGTAGGCACTGCCTACCCCAGGCTATCATCAAAAATAAAGTTGTTAACAATTATTGATCATTTTAATATCTAATCTAATTTTGAAGCCATTTGATATATAGTTTGTCTTTATGCTGTTGCTTTAAGTCGGCCTGTTTGATCTCGAGCATTTTTTCCAAATTGACATGGGGGTGAAACATACTTCTTTGACTGTCTCAGGCATGCATTTGTCTATCTGAAACTTGCTCAATTATGGTTGATAACTCAACAATTAGCCTAAACTCTGCTCATGGAAAGTGCACGGGCTTCAGAGCCCTGTCAAACAGAAGAAAATTCTAAATTTTTTAAAGAGGGAAAAGGTGCAAATAGCTTTCATCTATAAGCCCCACCTGAGTAATGAGGAACACCAAAAATTAAAGAGAGATTGGGTTGGCCGGAATTTTTTTATTCATCCTTTACATTAAGGTGCAGAGGGGTTGTAATTCTGATCCATAAAGCCTTGCCTCTTACTGAGGTGAAGGTCAAGGGTGATAAATTTGGACGTTATGCAATGATCTCAGGGACACTGTATGTGACGGTGTTTCTTATTTAAATGTCTATGCTCCAATAAAATGTCCTCCTGACTTCCACACCAAAGTATTTCCCCTGTTTTCTGGTTGGATTGTGGAATCCTCAGCAATTGTGGGCGATTATAATTGCTGTCTCAATCTCCGTCTGGATAAATCACATACTGGGTCACGATCTAATGTTGGCAATAATCAGACTCTTTTAGGCTGCTGTAGAGATCTAGATCTCATTGACACCTGGAGGGCCTTTCACCCTACAGAGAAACAGTACTCTTTCTATTCTAAGGTCCACAATTCCTCCTTGAGGATTGATTGCTTTTTCACACCTAGTTACGCCCTTCAAAAAGTGACCTCATGCTCAATTGGCAATATCATTATTTCAGATCATGCCCCGTTGTTTTTGGTTCTGTCTTCTGGGGAGCGGCGTCCTCCGGCACAATGGCAATTTAAAAACGACCTGCTTAAAAACCCTGATTTCACACAATATTTCACAGGGCAGTTCAAGCCCTTTTTGACTGAGAATGATACCCCAGAAGCCTCTCCTATTGCGCTTCGGGAGACTGCTAAGGCTGTGTCTAGGGGCATTACGATATCTTTTCTGAGCATCTTAATCGCAAGAAGGAGGCAGAACAGCAGAATTTGGAACAACAATTAAAGAAGCTCCAGAGAGATTTTGATATTAACCCTATAATACTCCCTGTATCATATATGATACACCAAATTTGAAGGACCATGCCCACCTGGTAAGATGCAACACTACCACGACTGCTCACTGTATCAGATCTGATACACAGTGCTGCCACCTAGAAGGAAGAAGTGATATTACAGGAGTCTCTCCCCTAGTCACTCACTTCAAGGTATTAGCTCCCATGTGAATGGGAATTCATGAATTTCCTTGGACTTTGGCAGTGAAGTTCGGCATTCCAAGGTAAATATTACCCAAAAACTTATTCTAATACATGTCAAGGGATAGCTATTGATAGTAGAGAGCATATAAATAATTTGAAATTTCGAGTGATCAGTTCTGGAGGGGTGCTGATTTTTGGCTGTATGTCTGTATGATGTCTGTGCCTGAGCATTATAGGGTTAACCCTTCCAATGACTTGAGATCCCAAATTGACACCACAACAGCAGATCTGAATACACTTATAACATCAGGGGCTCAAAAATCCCTGTTTTTTACTAAACGCAGAATCTACCTATGAGTTTGAGAACGAGACCAGTAAATACTTGGCAAATTTAGTTAAGACAAGGGCTTACTCACAGGCTATTTCAGCAATAAAATATGAGACAAGTAAAATAGTCCATCATAGTAAGGATATGAAGAGATGCGGCAGGTGTTTTATGAATCGTTATATAAAACTGAAACAGAGTTTCAATCTGAGGCTCTGATGCAGAACTTTTTGTCAGTCATCAGTCTACCACAAGCTTCTCAGACCCAGAAAGATCTGTTAAACAGTCCCATCTCACGAGAGGAAGTCATTGCTGCTGTGGATTAACTGCAAAACAACAAGGCCCCGGGCCCTGAATCCTGAGTTTTTGTAAATCTTTTCAGAGCCTGCTGGTTGACCCCCTGCTTAAAATGTCATCCCACTTGTTTAAATCTGGCCACCTCCTAAGTACTATGATGGATACCAACATTTTGTTGATTCTGAGGGGCAGACCATCAGAGGATTGCTCCTCATACAGACCTATTGCTCTGCTTGATGTAGATAGAAAACTTTTAGCTGCAAGATTAGACCATGTCCTTCCAGACCTTATTTCGATGGACCAATGTGCTTTTATTTTAGGACGTAATTCCTGTAATATTAGGAGACTGCTGAGTCTTATTCAGTGTGGCACAAATTTGAAAGCTAAAGCTGTCCTAGTCTCTCTTTTGTTGCCGAGAAGGCTTTCGACATAGTCGAGTGGCCATATTTACAGAATGTCCTTTCAAAGTAAGCGAGTTCGTAATTAGCCACTGAGACATCCATTGGGCGTATCACGTGACGGGTCACCGGGTCAAAGTGACCAAAAACTTTCGCGATCGCTGCGCGGTGGTTTTGTGTGCATTACGTATTGAGTTCTATGCTGTTTTGTGCCCAATCTGTTACGCGTAACGCTGCAACTACTTTGTCAATCAATAATCATACTCTGTCTTGTTTTTTTGTTTGTTTGTTTATTGAGTTTCATTCTGGCTAAAGAAGAGTTGTCGATCGATGATATTAGATTGTGGAGTGCAAGATCGTTGAAAGACTTTTTCTGTAGAAGGAATCTTAAAGGGAATGAACGAAAGGATGAGCTCGCCGCTCAAACCCATAATTGGTTTTCGTATTATTTGTGAAATCCACTGTCACGCACGTAAAACTGATAAACCTCCGTCCACATATTACATATTACAATTATTACATTGCCTACGAGCTGATTAATGAAAACTGGCCACACCTGATAATGCTGAGTTTTGCACGATGCTGAAGTCCTCTGCCATGGTTTCAAAAAATCCTGGAGTAAACCCTGCAAGAAGATTGGATTATGAACCAGTTTCCTATTTAATATCAGTTGCGATGGGCCGGCTTATTTCCATATTACGAAAGGCACTGACCGAATTTGATTACTGGCGTCTGATCACATTCGGAGTGTTTTTTGATCCAGGACCACATGGGGAAAGGGGTGGGGGAGAATGGGCATCTGTTATGATAAATTAATCTCTCATATCTTCAGTAACACAACAATTAATAATTCACTAGCACCCTTTGAATTATGGAAACAGGCACTTACCGTATGGCGTTTTGGTCACATTGACCGTGCCCCGGAGGTGCTCCGACAGAAATCGCACATGCATAAATTGTAATTACGAACTCACATTTAATTTTGGAGACGGCTTCAATGAATGGATTTCTCTCTTATATCATTCCCCTCATGGATCCGTCATTAAAAATGGTTGAAAATATCTTACATTTTCAGTTGTGTGTGGCACTCGCCAGGGCTGCCCAATCTCTCCTCGTCTGTTTGCGCCTGCCATCGAACCCTTGGCGGAGGCGATGAGGAGCGATCCTCTGCTGGCTGGCATCACGATAGGCCCCCAAAAGCACAATATTTCCCTTTATGTGGATGACGTTTTGCGCTTTCTAAGTAACCCTGAGGTCTCTATTGTCAGAGTTGTTGGGATTATTAAAACTTTTGGTCAGTATTTGGGCTACAAGATTAACTATTCGAAGTCAGAGGCTATGCCCCTAACCCCTAACACCTCCTGGGCCTCTTCTAGTGCTGTCCCTTACCCAGCGAAAAACACAAGAATTGCCAAGTCACAATATGAACTCCAAAAACAGTGTCGACTAGACAGGCAGGGGTCAGAACCAGGATGACCGATGAGAAAAGGTACAAAAACGATAGGAAAAAAGTTGTAGTCGATGGGCAAAGCCAAGGGTCATACACAGGGCATCCAAACACAGAAATCATGGTCATACAGAAATGGGTAGAAATCCAGAAAGACAAAAACAATTCCCACATGCACGAGCAGCTCACACACATAAGCAGCGCACTTCTGTAGTTTTGATTAGCAAGCAGGCTTTTGTTTAGTTGATCTGAAAACATAACCAGATGATGTATTTGACTTATGTAGTTTTAATCAATATTTGCTCAGTAAAATCATAAGTTGTTATTGAAAACATAGTCAATCGAATCATTTATGTATCTGCTTGTATCTTATTCATCTGAAAGTGTTTTTCCACTCTTACACTGTAATTTTCCAGTCCATTTTAGTATATATTTCTTTTAATTTTTTAAATCCTATACTAAAATTTTTTCCACCATGGTGTAACAAAACAAAGTTGGAGAGTTAAAAAAGTTAAAGATGAGATGGTTACAACCTATGAATTGTGATTGGAGCAAAGTTTGTTAAGAGATGAGATGGTTACAACCCATGTATTTTGATTGGAGCAAAGTTGGTTGAGTTTTTCCCATAAATATTCCTCTGTAAAGAACGCAGAGTTAGCGCTGCCTGGCCAGGGACTGCTCACTGTGGGAATAAAGATGGCTTCTGAAGATTTTGTCTCCCTCCAATTATTCACGAACAAGGCGACCTCAAAAATATGTAAACATCCAGTCGGAAAACAACAACACACATTGAGAGCGACAAAGACCCGTCTTTTTGCCAGGCACGTCCATGAGAACATCTTACAGTAAAAAAGTGCTAAGCAGAAAAAAATTTGCTCGAGGTCCTATTCCAGTATATGCAAGCAATTGTTTGTATCAGCTAGATATATTTAAGATCATATCTAAAGCAGGCGAAATATTGGTATCAAAACAGAGCCCGTTTAGTACAAAGAAATTAAAGTGGTGTCCCCACTCGCTATTAGTTCATCGCTCTACTTGTCTTTTTCCTGTGTTTGAAGATAGTTGGGTTTAAGGCCAGAGTATGCAGTAGCCTCTAGTAGTTTGGCTTTCCTTAAATGGATCAATGAGGCCATATAATGTTACTTGCCAAATTATTGTTATTATTATTATTATTATTAGCAGTGGTGGCTCGTGAACTGGCAATAGGGGAAAGGGCATTTTTGACTACGCAAAATTACACGCATTTTACTACTCAAATCCTAATGTTTCTCATGATGCATTTTATTTGGCAAGAGGAGTTACATTCATTGATTAACAACCATTTGTTTGACCACTGCATTCAGCTAACAAGTCAGCATACCTAAAACAATTACTGTCAGTTTCTGTGTTTCCTTTCAGCAGTTTTTCAACATTTCTTCAGCAATTTCTTTAGCCTCTCAGTTTCCAAGCACCTTCATTTTATAAGCCAACCTCTTCAACAATTCACACTGAAGCAAGCACACAAATTTTCTTCAGAAAATGTATCCTTTTCTAGTTATTCATTAAAATTACATAATTTTGGTTATAAAAAACTAAGTAGTTTCCTGCTGCACCAAATTCGCATACGGGGGAGGATTATCAAAGCCTCTTAATTATCCACCCTTTCAATTTCATGTATCGCAGGGGAAGCTCCCCGAAATATATATACTTCTGTCCATGTTGAATTGCTCCCCTGAAATTTGACAATTTTGGTGTCATTTTTAATTAATGTCAACATGGTTGAAAATACAACTCATTGCTCATTTAATCATAGACAGCTCACAATTAAGGGCAATTCAGTAAATTATTTTATTGACAGTCCTGATTAGTACTTGAAACCCTAGCTACATTAGACATCCTGTGGCAGTTTTAGTGCAAATGACCATAATGATAATTGCTATTCGTTTGGCAGGTTAACGGAGCTGTATATTCGGATGAATGGAAACTCAGACATATGTTCCTAAATGGAATTGTATTTCTACTCAATGTGGTGCAGTTTTATAGTGCCTCCCATAGATCGAAAACAGGAAACTTAATCTCACCAATGTTTTTAGGGAAGCAGTTAACTATCGGCTCAGTTGATATTAAAACGACAGACACTGTTGGCAGGGGCAGAGTGACAGGCCTTTTACCAGTTCAGCCTTCACACTGTATGACCCTGTTTGGCCTTCTGTTGTTACAATGGATACCTGTGGCTGTACCACTGGTGCAGTGTTCAGACAGCTCCAGTGAGACACAGAATCACTTCTTGCCTTTGCTATATTTACTTTCAGAGTCTTAAAGGATGAACATCACTATTGAAAATGATGCATTTGCCTGTGTTTAGTCACTGAACACTGGTGTGCTTACCTGCGGAAAAGCCAGTCCACCCTGTAAAATTAAACTGCCCTCTTACAGCACTGCTCATCACCAAAGGCATGCGGTGATCAGGCATGAGGATGGCTGGGTGAGCAGCTAGGCTCTCCGTTCTTAACTTTCAAAATGGAGTACGAACCTAGATGTTACCGACTGTATGCGAATGATCTGTCACGTTTACCTCTGCCTGACGCAGAGTGTCCACTGGACCAGAAGATGAAGGTAGTGGGCAGTGGTATCTGCCAATTTACTCGCCATTAATTCAGAACAGCTGAGACCTGCATACAGTAGAGGAGGCCACCATGACTGAAGGTTAAAGCCAAAGAGCTACAGCTTTAGCCCCAACTCTACAACCGCACTACAGAGCCCAGTCTCCACAGTTCTGGGTGCAGGAGGACAACATCATATCTGCTTCTCACCATGTCGTGTTTCCCACAGGCCTTCGGTCTCCCCTTATCCTATTGGCCCACACTGTTCATACGAGTATTTTCAGGACCAATCAGAGGCTTAGACAGCTACACTCGTGGCCTGGTTTGGCCTTCCATAAAGAAAATGACTCTTAAAATGACTAAATTGCTAAATAGCCAGACCAAGACATTTTATAAATCGTGGATCATTTTTTAATGCTACAAATTACAACAAGATTCAAATGAAAGCAAATGTAATCGATAAATCTCTCAGACACACTTTGAAGAGAAATTAAAGAGCAAAAACAGGCCAAACACCTGGCCGGAGCCCCCAAACAGCAAACACTTTTCGTACAAATAACACTACAATCACTCTGCAAAGATGGAGGGTGTGAGTAAATAGTGGATCACAGGAGGCTTTACTGCAGGTCTGGCAGCAGTGTGTGTCACTGCTGCTGTGTAAATGTGCTCTGCAGACAGGTGAGCTCAGAGAAGGTGGAGCTGGGGTGAACTGGCCTAATGTCACAAAACTTTCACTATTTCAGAATGTAATTATATATCATGGTGAATATCCCAATTCGACAGAACATACTTTTAAAGAAATATAAAGTTTTCATAAGGCACAATATAATCTCTTTAGGAGTGCGTGAACCAACCCAGCCAATAATTTCCCACAGATGGAGATGAACAAGCTTTATCAGCTGGTTTATTCCAGTATAAACTGACGCAGAGTGTTGTTTCATAACTTCAGTGAAAGTGGAAGTAAAACTATCAGACGGAGAGACTGAGTTTGTGAAATGGCCGCTAAAGCTTTGATTCCTGAGGACGAGATCTGCTGTTCTGTGTGTTTTGATATTTTTAAAGAGCCTGTAGTCCTGAAATGCAGCCACAGCTTCTGTAAAGTGTGTCTGAAGCAGTACTGGGAAGAGAAGAGATCTCGAGAGTGTCCCATCTGCAGGAGAAAGGCCTCGGTGGGAGAGCCTCCTGTAAACCTGGCTTTAAGAAACATTGTGGAGTCTTACTTACAGCAGAAGACTGAGAGAGAAACTGCAAAGAAATCTGAAGATCTGAAATCTGAACTCTGTGTTCTTCATGGAGAGAAACTTGTGTTATACTGTGAACAGGATAAAGAGCTTCTCTGTCTCATCTGTCAGACTTCAAAAAAACACAGAAACCACCCGCTCTGTCCAGTGGAAGAGGCCGCTCATGATCTGAAGGTATTTTGCGAAGGACAATTTCATATTGGACAGACATATTCAAACATGAGTAAAAGGTCTTATTTTAAAACATTCAGCTCTGAGCAACAACTGTGCTATAATGTATATAAATACATTCTTATAAAATCTCTATTAGAGGCAGTGTAGCATTTAGCATGAAATGAACCAGGAAATGCATAAATCCACATTAAGTGAATAACTGATCGGTGGAAAGCAGAGCCACTGTCATGGTTATGGTTTATGTTTATGTTCAAGTTCAGTGTTCATGATTTTGTCATATATTTATTCTGTTTGTTATCGTAACTCTCAGGTTTTAGTTCATTCCATGTCTCAGTTCCATTGCACTTGTCTCCCCTGTCTTGTGATCTAGTTGGTTCAGTCCGTCTTCCCGGTCTGTGTGCTCACTGACTTCGGGTGATTACAATGATTTCTGGTGTTTAAAATATTCCTTCGAATCTCGTTTAGTTCCTTCGCCTTACTGTTCTGATTACTAACAAAACTAACATTTGAATTTTGTATTATAGTCTACAAACACAACTAATTGATGTGGGTGAACGACCTCAATCTGGGCCCTTAGACTGAGGGGTTTCCACACCTGCAGTTTTCTTCCATTGAATAGACGCAATCTCCAGAGTCTGCTGCAAGTGGGTTTATTGTATCTTGCTCAAAGTGAAGTACAACAACCCTGGCTGCTCTGCGCATGCCACAAAGCATTCGTATCCCATCAATCGCCCCACACTGACTGACCACTGATTGTCTCACCACTTAATTTATAGGGCCTTTGGACCTTACCATAAGGTGGGGTGAAACATGATACCTTTTTCCTCGTCATACAATTATCATTTTCTGATTGGTAATTGTCACCTAGTAACACTCTACCCTTAGTAACAAGTTTGCCATTACATCATGGTGTAAATTCATTTTTTGCCGCCAGGGATGCTCGAAGACCATGATTGAGCCTCTCAAACCAAGGGGTTACCTGAGGGTCATCTTTGGGTACCCAAGAAGACTGGATTTCTGGATTCTTCCAGCATAAACTGGAGTGCGCCGGTTTTTATGAAGGGACTTTTCATTGGTTGATTATCAATATGGTAATTCCGGAAGATTAGCTCATCTGGTCGGCCAGCTATAGGTTGCTATCTGGTTCTTTTAACAGATTTATAAGTTTTTGTTTCATTCCCACTACTTTTCCATCGCAGTTTGCAGGCCATGAGAGCCTGGCTCAGTTCTCTTTTAAGAGTGGCAATCATGTTATTCTTTGACTTTAGAATGTTTACCCACCACACTATACAGAAGAATTGTGGCACATTTATACGGCTCAAGATTGAGGGAACACTCATGACCTCAAGTCAGTTAAACCTTAGGAACTTAATCCATTGATTTAGGAAGCCCAAGTGGTTGTAGATCAGTTTCACCCGCTTTCATGCTGGCAACGCAGATAACGGGTGCAATGGAAAAGCAAGAAGAAAAGAAACACAAACAAACCAGTTACACATATAGTCTTGTGTTGCACAAGAGCCCTTGTTACACATTGAGGCATGATACGGTGTTTACGGCCCAGTCAGGTGGCAATATATTTTCCCACCACATAATTCATGTATATAGATTGCTAACTTACTAAGGAGCACTCTAGTTAAATCTGTAAAGTTGCATGGCTACTAATTAATACTAATTCCCTCTCAGTAATCGCCCTGTTCTACTCTCTACCTCTTGCTCAGCTGTACCTGTCTCCCCCTACGTTTCTGCGAGAATCTCTCACACGTGCTTAATTACTTTCCTGCACTCATTATCTGTGCACTTAGAACTCCTTGACCGGAGCTATTTAAATGTCATAGGCTGTCTGTGTGATTCCCGTCCGTGTCTTGGCTTTCGCCAATTTTTTGGTTAGGGTTTCCCTCATGTGTTCCTCCCATTGTAATTAGTCTGATCCAGGTCACCTGTTCCCTGCATAGCATGTGACTTCCCTCTCGTCTATTTAAGAGTCCTCACTGCAGTTCTGACTTTGTCACAACGTGGATCAATATTTCTTTGTGCAGAGCGCCGTGTATGCCATTGAGTTTTGTTTTCCTTCGACTGTTTCACCCGACTAAGATTCTTGCCATTGCTCTTTATGGTATTGTTTTGTTTTTCTGGATTTCGACCTGTTTTTGTATCACCACGATTCTTGTGTTTGGATGCCCTGTGTATGGCCCACTGCTTTGTCTTTTTGCCTACCGTCTATGTACCTTTGCTCATCTGTTTTTCTAGTTCTGATCCCAGCCTGTCAAGTCGACTCTGTTTTTGGATTTCGTTTGTGTCTTGGGAATTCTTGTGTTTTTCGGCATTGACTCGGATCTCATTAAAGGCATACGTTTTTTGGATTTCCCTTTGGATTTTCCTGAACGCACCATTACAGCCCCAGAGTATTATTTTCCTTTATTTTCTTTTACTACAGGGAAGTCCCACTGAGACCGAGGTCTCTTTATCAGGAGAGCCCTGAATACAATCAAACAAACTCAGTCTGTTAACCCAGCGTATGAATAGAGTTGATATTGAACACAGTGTAGCATCAGAAGTTACATCATACAAGTGTTTAGCTAATCTGGGGTAACTAAAGCTGTCAGTTTTCAGAAAGTTAATATTTAGCCATTTGAAATCCATTCACTCAGATTACCGCACTCAAACACAAAACGAACAATCGTTATTACCAATCTGATAACATAAAGATTACCTCAATCTGCAGAGAGCCTGTTTAATATCATGAGAAATTTTCACTACTCAAGGGCTAATCATGGTCTAATCGGCTCGTAATTAGTGGATTTCGAGGTACAGTTACGATGATAGTGCAAATGTGGCCGTGTTTCCGCTTTACTTAGCATGGCTAAAGGCTCATTAAAGTTACGTGAGTATCTGTTTTGAAGCTCGGCGTACTCGGGATTATCTTCTCCTGAAATTCAGAATGAGCTGCTATCACGTCCTGCTGTCCATCACTTCGGTCAGGCAATCCTGTTCAGGAAATCTCTCCCAAGTTTTTGATGTGATTTTATCAAGTTGTTACAGTAAGAAGGTGGACGATAAATGCCCTAAACATTGCGTTTTGTGATAGAGGTGGATGAATTCGCTCTGTTTGCACGGTGGATCTCCACACAGGTCTTGGGAACCGGCCTCTATCGCAATCCCAGAATTTTAGCAAGGTGTTATTTTTTCTTTGCGGGACTATTCATAATGAAAAGTATAATTAACATATTGAGCTACATTATGTGCTTCCTCTGAAGAGTTCCGGAATCATATTTTTCTATATCTTGACATGTATATGATAATGTTTTGAAAATTGGGGCTGAAGCGGTGTTTAGCACTGTGGCCTCACAGCAATAGGTTGTGGGTTGGAAACCGGCCTGGTGCCTTTCGTTGAGGAGTTTACATGTTCTCCCTATGGTTGCACGGGTCTCCTTGGTTTCTTCCCACAGTCTAAAGACCTGCACTTCAGGCTAATTGGAGACTCTAAATTGCCCAGAGGTGTGAGAGTGGTGTGCGCACCCTGCATTGGATTGGCAAGCTGTCCAGGGTGGGTTCCTGCCTGCTGCCCATAGCCAGCTGGGATACAGTCCAGCCCTCCCCATGACACTAGCGAGGAAGAAGTGGATGTAGAGAATGGATAGATGACCTGTGTTTGGTGAAAGTGTGGAACCATGATCTCTTAGACATAGCAGTTGAATTAGGACCCAATTGATTCACCATAATCTTTCATTAATTAAGTCAGTAAAAATATGTGTATTCTTCTTGCAAAAATGTTTGCTATAAGGCACACTATTTTTATCGTGAAAAGAACCAAATTAATTAAAAATAACAGCTGTTTAAAAATAGTGATTGCTGTTGTTGTTGGAAGAAAAAACAGTGTACAAAGGAGGTCCCCAGGATCAATGACGAGAACCACTGCTTTAGCGGGTAATAATCAGCTAATGGGGTTTCTATCGTGGTCAGGGCACCCCTGATGTAGCCTCAGCAGCGCCATGTAAAAAAAACTAAAATAAAATCCAGTTCGGCCACTGAGTATGTGGAGTTCAACTCAAAAGTTTTTTCTTTATCCTTTATGCCGAACAGCTTGACTGGTTTTATAGCACTGAATATGTTGCATAACATACATAATGTTATAATGCACGTAAAGCACAATGAAGCCAATAGTGTAACCTCCTTTACATTCTTTAAAAAGTATTATGCCAGGTCATTGATCCTCACTGTGTCACTAATCTTTAGCTTGTATATTTTCCTCACCATACTTGTCACCCCTAGACGAAGTCAGAGCTACTATGGATTTGGCCTCATCGCGAGTCAGCCGCCGCCATTAAGATTTCCTTGTGGACGCTCTACAGGCCACTCATTTTAAAGCCATTTCTTTTATATTTTGTATGTATATGGCAGTGGTTAGGACAGGGAGCCGATCAATTTTGGTTGCCATGGTAACATAATTCACTAAATAATAGGCAATTGTGCATCAAAAATAAGCCAAAATGAAAATTTGGGCGATTGGGGGGCTTCACTCATTGGTCACAGGCGACCAACCCATCTGGTTTTAATGTATTTACTCTTATAGAGTTACACTGCACTAACCCAAACAGGGCAACACTAAAATTTAGTGAACTTAATAATAATAATAATAATAATAATAATAATAATAATAATAACACTGAGGATTCAGACAGTGGCACTGTTTTTTATTTTCACCGCTGAACTTGAGCACATTACATATGAAAACAATGGAAAGGAGGTTAGACTCTCGGTTATATTGTACTTAAAGCCCATCATAATGTTCTGCATGTTATTCACATATTCAGTGTCTGTTATTCAACACAATGATTGAGGCGACACAGAGGCCTCAATACCTCCTCCCAGGTGCCAGTAAAGCAGTTTAATCTCTCAGCTACTGACTGTCCCCTGTTATATAACAGCAGGGGGAAATTCTGTACTATTTATGATGATCAGTGATGTTTGTTTATGTCACTGCAGGAGGAACTCAAGCCTTCACTCAATCTTATTAAAGACAAACTGAAGAGGTTTACTGAGGTTCAACAAGAGTGTAAGAAATCTGCGGATCACATCAGGGTGAGTAAAGCTATCAGGAATTATTTCTAGTGGGACTAAAATATAAACACAATTTTTGGTTCATGCTGTCTGACGTGGATAACGCGTACAGTGCCTACTGCACATAAATAACTGAAAATGTGTGTTTGAATCACAGAGCCAAGCCCAGAGCACAGAGAGGCAGATAAAGGGCGAGTTTGAGAAGCTTCATCAGTTCCTGCGAGAGGAAGAGGAGGCCAGACTCGCTGTGCTGAAGGAGGAAGAGAGGATGAAGAGTCAGATAATGGAGGAGAAGATAGAACACATCACAAGAGACGTCTCCATCCTTACAGACACAATCACAGCTATAGAGAAGAGCATGAAGACTGAAGATACCTCCTTTTTAAAGGTAGGAGCTTCATTTACTGACAGTGTAGTGAGTTTATACTGATTACTGCAGTAATACTGAGATGCTCAGTGTGTTACTGTGATGCAGAGGGTCAGAGGTGATGTTCAGTATCAGGACTGTGGAGCAGGACCTCAGCAGCAGGATGAGGAAGTTGAGAATAAAGTGCGAACAACCAACGCTTGGCATTACTTAACCCAATAAACTAATTATAAACCTTTCTGTTCTTGATTTACAATATTTTCCATTGCGTAGCTTTTGCACCTATTAGCATGTATCTGCTCTCTGCTCGCCAACCCCTCACCCCTCACTGGCATAAGGTGGTTCAGCATCCCGTGTGACTCACTAAGTGCTCCATTTTCACCATAGATCTGTTTTTGGCCATTTAGTCATCTATAATAGTCATGATACTGTACACTACAAACAAGTAACTATCACTAAGTTAAACACAGTGTGATGACACTGCTGCTCATGCTCTAGATAAGCGGTCAGTTGCTCCACAAACCTGTGTTTGACCGTTCTGTACTCAGTAATAGCAATGACACTAAACACTACCTCCCGATAACTGGTTAGTGCATTTTGCAGTCAGTGTGTAGCAGTCTCTCTTTCTCACCACTAGAGGTCACCAGCTATCCAGTTCAGAGAAAAAGTATTCTGCTCCTCACTTCGTCCTGTAATTGTGCCATTGTATGAATTATCAGATGATATCTGTATTTCTCCGGTTGTCTTTCGCTGTGCTCTTGACTGTTTAAATCATTAGTTTTTAGTCATTTTTTTTATCTTCTCTGAGCATTTTGTTCGCCCATCCTTTCCTCCTGTTCGTCTATATGTTGAATTATCTGTTTTCTCATTAGTTGTTTGACAGTAGTGTTTCACTCACACCTCACAAGCCCCAGTCTCCAGCTTCTCATCATCATTCTCCTGTTTCCTCTGTTTACTGCTTCTTGTCTGTTATTTTACCTCCTGTGATTGATCATTCTCTGGGCAAAATCAGTTTTATTCATCAGTGTCTCCTGTTGTCACCAACCTTAGAGACAGAAGGATCAGAAGAAAAACAGGAACTTATTATCACAGCAGGCAATTAGGAAACAGTGTTACATCACTGCATAATATAGCAATGTAAAGCTTTACTGCATTACTGCATACAAACACATAAAGGTACACAGAGGGAGAAGAATTAAATGAGAGAATATAAAACACTGGAGACCAACACTGAGGGCTGGACTGTGGAGAAACACTTAAGAGAAACATTCAGGATGTGATACCTGTGCCTTTCTCTGGGACTGAATCCTGAGCCTGAGCCTCATGTCTCACTGAGATCTCTCTGAGACATGGCAGCCTAACTAATGATCAACAGGGTCTGTGTGTATTTATGCACAACTGAGTGCAGGCTGGGCTGTTCACTGCTGCAGTGACTGAGGAAACACACTTCTGTGGGAGCAGCTGCTTTCAGTTCACATTATACACTGCAAACAATAAACCTGTCTCAACTAGTGTTTTAACCCCTGTGGAACAGAAAAAATTGACTCTTTAAGTTATTGTTTGCATGACAAGATTTTTAATTCCCTCTAGTAAGACTGGATGTGAATCATGTTATCTGTTATCTTCTGTTATAATGTGTTCTGTTATCACATACTTTACTATCATCAACATAGCTCTTGTTGTTCTAAGAAACTGTTGCCTGATTTCATTTTACTCTGGTCTGTAGTGAATGCATTCATCCCTGCACAGTAATGCTGTATTTGTGTGTGTGTTTCAGAGCTACAAGAGCATCAGGGACAGGTATGTAGACTCTCAGCTCATGTCATCTTGTGTGTTTAAGTCTCTTCAGTTGCTGAGCCTGACTGACTCCTGCTTGTCATTACAGAGCCCAGGGCTCACTGCAGGACCCAGAGCTGCTCTCAGGGGCTCTGATAGATGTGGCCAAACACCTGGGTAACCTGAAGTTCAGAGTCTGGGAGAAGATGCTGGAGATGGTGCAGTACAGTCAGTATCTGGGGCTGATGCTCCTGTCATGTTCATCTTTACTAACATTTAATGACAGCATGAGACTGAAGAAATAAGCTGTAATTATTGAAATGGGGGTAGCAGGTGTATTAAACCTTATCCAGAAAGGTTTGGTGTAGTTACAGGCCTTAATTCCCTGATACTACTAATCACTGAGTCTCTGCTCCAGACCTTGGTCTGTAGTATCAGGTGTGAATCTGATTGGTCGGAATGAAAGACTCCACCCACACCAGCCCTGTCTGGATAATGTTGAATACCTCACTGAGCAGACTAGTGTAACAGGTCACATGTTATTAAAACTTTCGTTCCTCCAAGATCCTTTAAAGCTGCAGTTGGTAAGTTTTAGAAAAGTATCTTGTCATTTTTGACAAAACTGTCACTGTGTACAGACAGTATTACATAAAACTAGTACTCTGTAATTAAAAAAAGGCTCATTTAAACCCACCTAATGCTCCTACTGCAATTTAAAATAATCGTCCGGACCGACTAAAAGAACCAATTAGAGCCAGGATGGTGTCTGACAGCCGTCAAACAGTGCACATGCAGGCGCTGCAGACAGCCCCCTCCCCCTTCCTCCTCAGTTCACGCCAGTGCTCAGTCAAGTTCAAATCTCCGAGAGCGGGTTCAGGAGCTTAGAGTCATCAGCGAGGAAAAAAATACCGATACCTCAGTTACCAGAAACAGCACACATGGCTAAGACTAGTATAAAAGGAAGCCAGAAGAAAAAAAGTGCAAAATAAAGAATTTAACAAAACCAGGATAAAACCAGAGTGAACATCAGAGTGGATTTTTAGTGGTGGAAGGAACTCAGTGATCTGGAAGGATTAAAAACTGATGCAGAGTTTGCAACTTTTCTCCTTGACAGGTAAACCCCTGCTTTATTTGTTGGTTAATTTTTGCTTTGCAAATAAGCGAGTTGGCGTCGCTGACATGATCACCAAACTAACCCCAGCCCTACCTGCATCAATTCATTTTCGCTCTGCAAATAAGCGAGTGAACGTCGCGTACAAGCACAGTCGCTGTTCGAATAGCCAGAGTCTTTTAATCGTTACAGTACCCCGCAGTGCATGTGATGTAACTGTGATGTTGCAGTCAAGCTAACGTTAGCTTGTTTCAGATGCTAGGGCTAACGTTACTGGCGTTGTTTTATTAGAACACAGCATAAAATCTCTTTATGAAGTGACCTGGCAGTCTTATCAGTTGTGTTGTTGTCCTTATAAATAAGTGTAATGTTTCTGTGCTCTCACAGCTAAATGCTGACATACATGATTTACTGGCCATTCAGCTGGATTCACGACAGTTTCTGTACTCAAAAAACGGGTAACTTCCTGAAATAAGTGTTTGCTGGGTTTTTAATGAATACATACTGCTGTAGATTACTGTTTATGTCGACATCATTTATTTCTGCTCGTTTGTTGGCAGGCGTGTCGTTGGACCTGAAAAATCCGGGGCTCTTTTTAAGAGCAATTGAGCTTTTCTATTGGTGTGTTCATTTAATTGTAATTTGTATTTCTGCAAGTCAGTTTGGGTTTTTGTTGTGGGATGTAATGCGTTGATATTCTCTAGCGCTTCAATCTTTTTTTCTAAAAACTTTTCCTCTTCATTGTCTTTTTTCTTTTTGAGTGAGGAGTATGAAATGATTTTCCCTCTCAAAACTGCTTTCCCGATTTCCCGAAGAAGTGATGGTGCTGTATCCGGTGAATCATTTGATTCAAGAATGGATGCCCACTCTCTTTCAATATATTTATCAAAGTCGGAATTTTTTAGAGGTGATAAGGTAGAGCGCCATCTGCTGGACGGTTTGCGAGAGTAGCTGGTGCACATGGCAAATGGGACAGGAGCATGGTCACTAACGCAGTGATGATTCTTGGACGCGTAATTTGCAGGACCCCGCAAGTTTGACAGACTTGGCACAAAACAAAGATTTCAGTGCACCAGCAACTACGCATTACATTGTGATTTGGCGCGAATCCTTTGTTCTAGTGCGTAGATTGATCTGGAGACATCATCCATGACAAACTTCTGTGCATTTATTCGACAAATTTCTAAAACTACTACAAAGTCAGAATGTCGGCAGCAAGAGTCTTCTATATATTCCTGTATATGACTGTGCATGTTGGATGCATGTTTCTGTAACCCTCTGTCGCGTTTGAGTGCTGCTTTCCAGTTGGTAAAACCAGGCAAGGTAAAAACAACATCCCTCTCACCGGCAGTAACACATTTCCTGCAGGGAAAGCAAAAGCATGGATCTGCTGAACTTAGTACTCCAGCCACGGTCTTGTACGGTATCAGGCTGGATTGAATGACCGTCATAAAGCACCGAATGCACGCTCTGGGTAGCGAGCTACTATTGGCTGGGATGGAGCATCGGCATTCAAGTCGCTAACCGCGTGAGGTAGGGCTGAGGCAGCAGACAGACGGAACTGGTTTGGGGCAGTGGTTGTGGAGGGCACTGGACCGTTAGTCATAGCTTCTGGTGTGCAAGCTACGGCATCGCCAGAGATGCCAAGTCTCACGCATTTGGTGTAGGTCTCGTGCATTTTTTTGGCTTATTCAACATAGACCACAATTATTCAATGAACGCTTATTAATGAGATTCTCACGCAGAATTAAAATCCACTTGCGTAGAGGTGCACCTCACCTCAAGTAACATGGAAAGTGATTATGACTCCGGACTTCTCGTGCTTCTCTTTACTCAGGGATTGGAAACAATGCATGTGTCTCATGATCGTTCAAATTGTTTAAATGAAGTGAGAACATTTGAAACATCTTTATGCAATTCCATTGCTTTCAATCCCTCAGTAAAGACAAGCGTGAGAATTCCCGAGTCATAATCAATTTCAGTGTCAGTAGTGGGGAAATCCACGGTAATGCATGTGAAAACTGATTAATTTAATGCACAATGACTTCAATTCCGCGAGTGAATTTCTTCAGTGCGCGTTGATTGAGTAATTGCTGTCTACGGCACAGGTGCGTGAATGCCACTGAGGCGAGAGTCTCACACCGAACGTGTGAGACTTGGCATCTCTGCATCGCTTGAGGTTGAAGCAGCACAAGGCTTGCAAATAGGTTTTAAAAAATTATGCATAGCTCAGAACTCGTTCGAATGAATAAAACGAAATGTAGGTAAAATTGTGAGTCTCTGCCCGTTGCTCAACGCACACCTATGAAGAGAATGGCTTCACTGCCTGGTGAAGTATCCGTACTTACAACTTTAGCAGTAGGACTTTGGTTTGGAAACGGGCTATAAGCTATGCACCAAATCAGGCGTTAGGAACTAGTATTTTATGCGTTATTTTGTCATTGACTTTATAATTGTTATAATATAATAATTGATTGGCAGAGACTGAAGGTTTTCTATTAAAAATTTAAACTCAAACTCTCATTCATGTCTTAGTTTTGTCAATAAGGTGTAAAAACTGAATGTCTGTACATATCAATAAGTGAGCCAATCAAGGTACTATTTAAAAATTTTATATAAATGGTATTTTACCTGGTATACCCAGTTAATCCACTTTTTTCCCATTAGCCCACTTTTTTTCAGTCAGGGGGGAGTTGGCCCATTTTTGAAATTTTGTAGAATCATCGCTGACTGATGGTGATGGAATGTATTAGCGCTTCTGATATTTTGGACATGAGTGAGTGACTAGTTAGTAAGAAATCAATACGAGAATATGAGTTGTGTCCTGTTTTAGCCCCAAAACATCGCCAAGACCAAAATCCCCAACGAACTGCTTAATTTTTTCTGTGGACTGGGAGGTACGTGTCCTGTTTGGGTTGTTAGTTCTGTCCAATGATGGTTGCATGACTGTGTTGAAGTCTCCACCGATTATTATAGGAGAGTCGGAAACATTACAGAGGGAGGTAAAAAATGAGTTGAAGAATGAAGAATGTGATATTTTGTGTATTAAAATGGCTTCTCCTCTTTGTCTTGAGTTAAAATGGGAAGAAAAGGTTAACTAAACTGTGGCGTTATTAGTTTGTTATTGTCAGATTCAGAAGTATGAGTTTCTTGTAGGAGGCATATATCTGGTTGTAGACTATGTAAATGGTTGAATACCTTGACTCTCTTTGCCTGTGCACCAATTCCACGGATATTCCATGATGCAAACTTAATTGTGTTAATTGTGATAATATAGAATTTATATGTGAGGTATCGTTCAGGAACCAATCGCGAGAACACAGGATTGCAGATGAGGAGATTTTATTGAGCGAGGGGGGTAACCCACACAGGGCAGAAGGCAAAAGTACAGAGTCCACAATCCAAAAGTCAAAATCCAGTGGGGCAGAATCAGAGTCATAACCAGGGCAGCAAACACAGAATTCGTAGTCAGGCAAAACAGATTCAGTACACAGGCACAGGTTTGTCAAAGAAGCAAAAATCAAAAACAAAAGGGCGAATCCGAATCTTTACCAGGGCAGCAATCACAAAAATCGTAGTTGGGCAAAAAGGGTTCGTAAACACAGATGCAACTGTAATACAAGAAGGGCAAGCCAAAAAATCAAAAGTCAGACGGTCCAGTCAGAAGAGAAACGCAATGAGTACAAGGCGGATAATGAGCAGCACAGGTAAACATGAGAAACGTTCTGACAAGGAAGTTCTGTGAAGAGACACCTAATATACACTCCAGGGAGATCACATGGTACATAGAACACAGGTGCAGGAAATTAGGCTAATTACAAAGGGTAGAACAAGAGGGAGAACCTAATCACATAAAGTAGGCAAAAGCCAAAACGCAGACAGGGATCACGAGACAATCCTATTGACAAACATTTGGCTCCAGTCAAGGAGTTCTAACGTGCATAGATAATGAGAGAAAGGAAAGCGTGAGCAGGTGTGGAGATTCCACAGAAACACAGCAGAGAAGATTAGGGAGAGACAAGGGGCGGAGACTAGAACAGGGCGAGTGCTGAGAGCTTGTTAATCAATTAGTAAGTGCAGCTATCCAATCACTAGTGCTTGTTAGTTAGTTAGTATTATACACAATATTAATTGGATTAGTAATCTTAGCAAAAACAACAAACTGTTAGTATTGGTTAGTAAAAATAGAAAAGTAGAGTGAAAGTAGTAAACGAGATGGGAAGAAAGGTTGAAATCCAAAAACCATTAAATCACCCGAAGGAGTGGCACGCAGTACTGGGGCTGTGAGCAATGACAAGACAAGAGACCAGACAGGGGAAGACAAAGTGCAACGCATGGGAGAAAGCAAAACATGGACCAGAATAGAGCTATGGTAAAATGCAAAATATGGAAAAGTAAAACTAAGACAATGCAAGAACAAATCGAAGTACCGAATCACAGTACACATACCAAAGAATAGTCAGACATAGCAATGATTCAAATACCAATAAAACATAATATCAAAACATGGCAAATGGTACAAGACATGGCAAATCAGAGCATGAACATGGCGAGACAGATCAGAATCATAACATTATAACTTCTGTGTGTGGTGAGCGAGTTGTTTGTATATCTATGTACATGTTTAGCGCTGTGCACGTACATATTTTAATTTGATTGTGTTTGAATGTAGATGTAAAGACTAGATGGTATATGGGGAACATTTGTGTTTGTGAATGAGTGCGTTTGCACGTGTTCATGTGTGTCAGGTCCTCAGGTCCTCACAGCGAAACGCTGCAAGGAATTCAGTCGGACGAGAGTTATGAATAACGAGGAAAGGAAGAAGGAAGAGCTCAGAGAGAAGACAAACACCATAAAACTTTACCAGGAAAACTAAGCGAAAGCATTGGGGTGAAGTGCACAGTGAGACTGGGGAGAGACTGGGTGTGTGTACATGTGCACCAGCAAATGTCACGGTGAGAAGAAAAGACTAGAATTTCAAGAGGAAAAAAAGCGGGAGGTGCAGGATTGGAAGTCGAATGAGGATTAGAATAACCAGGGGTTATTGTTTTGTTGTAGAAGAGTATGCCATCGATGTACAGTTTGTCAGCTGAGATTATCGTCGTCTTTTTTTCTTGTATGGCTTTTTTACGGATGGGGAGTAGAGTTTTGTGTCGGTCCATTATTTCTCGGGGGAATTGATCATTTTTGCCATAGTCGGTGCCCTTCAGGTTTCTGCCATGCTGTAGGACTTGTTGTTTCTGTTTGAAATGTTCGAATTTAGCAACTATTGGTCGTGGGTTCTTGTTGGCTGGGTTTCTGGATTCAATACGGTGAACTCGGTGAGACGTTATGTCCTTGACAGTGTCCGGGGGGATTTTGAGGTGAGTGATCATGAATTCATGTATTAACTGCTTGGGGTTGTCTTCATGTCGTTTTGGGATACTGGAAAGTAGGAGATTCTCTCTCATGTTGTGGGATTGTAGGTCTAGAAGGGCTTCCTTAATGTCCTTATTTTCTTTAGTGACAGATGCAAGTTGTGTTGGCGTTGGCTGCTGTCTGGCAGCAGCTGGTGGGTTGGTGGGGGTGTTTTTGCATTAAGTTGGCCGATGTCTCTCCGGATGTTCGCTCTTCATTGTCTCTTTGGTTGCTTCTTGACGGGGTCGGTGGGATGAGGGGGACTTTCTGGATCCCCTGTGGTCGTACGGCTCTTGACCCTGAGCGCAGCAGTACTTTAGGTGGTGGGGTTTGGGCCTCCCGCCCTGGGCCTGGTGTCACACGGGGGAGGCTCTTCTTCT
Source organism: Gymnothorax reevesii (assembly GCA_029721435.1). Taxonomy (NCBI): domain Eukaryota; kingdom Metazoa; phylum Chordata; class Actinopteri; order Anguilliformes; family Muraenidae; genus Gymnothorax; species Gymnothorax reevesii. The sequence continues at coordinate 14,958,847 of CM056579.1, forward strand.
TTTGTTGTTGCTTTCTTCTTCTCTTGTAATTGCTGCTGTTTTTGTTTTTGTCCCTCAGAAACATGTTCATCATGTGAACATTTTTGCAATATTATTTTTATTGTTTTTCCTCTATTATTATAATTTTGTTTATCTTTTGTCACTGCTGTTGTTGTCATTGTTTGTGTACTTTTTATATGTTTTCATGTTTTGTGCTGATTTGTTTTTTTTTTGTTGTTGTTTCTCATTTATGTTGATAAAAAGGTTGATGGTCAAGATTTTTTTTTTGGGGGGGTGGGGTTGGATAAAAGGGGAAAAAGAAGGAATAAAAGATAAATGTAAACTAGAGCCCTTTATAGTGCAGGTGATCATAACTACTGCTGTCAGTCATCTGGAGGTAGGACTCGCCTGCACTGAGAGTAACAGGCTTTACTGGTCTGATGTCAGCTGAAACTCAAGGTTCTTTCCCAACTGGACTGGAGGCACAAGGGGAAGGAAAAATAAAGAAAAATACTTAAATAAATAAATAAGGACCGGTCAGCGCCGGGATGGTCTGTTATGGTCAATTTTTGGCAGTTTCATGATGCCTACAGTCATTATTAGTCAACATGCCTAAATACTTTGGCCTGAAAAATACTTTCAACAGAAAATGTTATACCCTCAAAGTTTTTCATCTTATTTATTGGATACATACACTTTCTGAAATATTGCTAAAAACTTAAATATCTATTAACTAAAACTGTTATGAACTAATTTTTTCTGTTGGTGATTTGTTTTAATATAAAGTAGCGTATTGAAAATGTATCTCTTCCCTCCAGCCCTTTAAATATCTCTCCTCTTGATATTTCAGGTCCTGTGATGCTGGACCCCAATACTGCAGCCCCCCAGCTCTCTCTCTCTGATGATCTGACCTCTGTGAGAAACACAGGAATAAAGCAAAAATATCCTAACAATCCAGAGAGTTTTAGCTTCTGTGCGTGTGTGCTGGGATCTGAGGGATTTACCTCAGGGAAACACAGCTGGGAGGTGAAGGTTGGGAATAAAACTGAGTGGAGTGTAGGAGTGATAAAAGAGTCCAGCAACAGGAAGGGGAAGATTACATGCAGCCCAAAGAGAGGATTCTGGGTCTTAATGCTGAGGATGGATAAGGGTTACAGAGCAGCAGGAGTTACTGACCTCGAACTGGAAAGGAAACCCCAGAGCATCAGGGTGCAGCTGGACTATGACAGTGGGGAAGTGTCCTTCTTCAACTCCAGTGACATGTCACTCATTTACACTTTTAAAGACAGGTTTACAGAGAGAGTGTTCCCGTACTTCTGTCCCTGTGCGAAAGATGATGGTAATGAAGGACCTCTGCAGTTATGCCCAGTGAAAGTGTCAGTAACAGTGACGTCACTCCAGTGAAGGTGTGTGTTTGAAAATTACGCTGGAAATGCTGTCAGGGATTTTTGATGTTCTGTTCTAAAGGTTCCCACACAACCCCTCTGTGGAAGCTCCCTCAGACGCACTGCAATCAGACCTTTGACCTCCTGATTTTTCAGTCTGCATCAGCTTGATTTTACTCCTAACTGGAATAATTATTTAAATAGTTTATTTTGCCACAACACAGCTTGTTTATTAACTACAATTTGGGCCTCTATCCTGTAAAATCTGTTTGACTTCTCACTAACTTCTGTTAGTTTGTGCCGTTTCAGGTTATTTACATGAGATAAAACTGCATAAATTTTACAACAAGGATTAAAGCAAACACAAATAAATGTACGAAAGGTTTTGACTGATGGTGTACTCTGGAGTGCCGGTGTAACAGGCATTTATGTCTCCCAGTTAAATTTGTCCCCCAGACATTTTTCCTCCTCCATAATATTTCCAGGGATATTTTTTCCTGGTTATTTGAATCCCATGGACATTATTTTGTAAGAGTTTTTATCCCAGCATAGGATATTACATCCTAGAATTTTTCTTAGTAAATATTATCCCCACTGGGTAGACAATTATTACGAGTAATAAGCAGTGAAGACTCTATTTACTTCTGCACCGGCAGAACTCTCAGGAAGATGTAAGCTGGATGCCACCACAAAGCTTTTGTCCAGAGATCCAACTCTCCAACCATGTAAAATAAAAGAATATTTAATAGTTTTTTTAGGTATTCCTTTATAAACAGCAATATTTTATAAATGTTTAACTAGGCCTCTTGTGATAAAATGACTGGTTATCAAAATGTCTCTCTAGAGGTCAGCAGTTTTAAACTTTGTTCTCTCTAAAAAAATCATATCAAGTTAATCTCCTTATTCTTACGCTACCCTGACGTTTTCACAATTTTTGTCTCCACAATGCATCGTGGCAAGGCGCGCCATTCGGTGGTACGCAGCAAAGCCTTGTTTGCGCCCTGCTCGCGCACTGTACACGCATAACTTACGCACTGTCAAAAATGTGTGAACACTTAGTGAGAAGTTCCTGCCACGCGCGAATGGTTTGTGACGGGCGCGAACTATGCGTGAGCTGGGCGTGCCATGATCACGTAAACAACTCGTGACGACACACAGCACGCATTGACACGCACCCTTGGCAGTGTTCGCGCCGAGTTCGCTTAGCGTTTTTGCATGGTTCACGCAAGTGGCAAGCACATGCCCTGAACATTGCCTACCGAATGTTTGCCAAATTTTTGATAATTTCAAAATTTTCTCTATGACATGGCATGCACCCCCGCACCCTTCACACACTCCTCACGCTCGTTCCTGAAGACTTTAATCATTGCCACAATGCATTGCCAGAACAAAATCGTGTTAGGGTGGCATTAGTATGTTACTGAGTATTGTTGCAAGCATAAGAAATTGATTAGCATTATTTATAGTTTTTATTTATTTCAGAATAGTACAACAAAGGGGCATATTTTCCTAAAGTGGGATACTTTAATCCGGAAATATGGGTCTCCCCTTGACATAAACATCTTGGAAATAATGTCTGTGGGACATAGTACATACCAGGAAATTATCTGGGAGACAATATGTCCTAGGAGATAGTTTCCGTGGGAACAAAAAAAAATACAGAGACCAAAAAACATGCCACACCCTCACAGTGTGGTCTGGGGGACAAATGCCTGTTCCACCACTCGCACCACTCTGTAAAACTGTTCATGTCTGTTTGTGTTCTTACAAGAACAAACATGTAGCTCCACAGTACCTGTATGTCTGAGAGTAACAGTGTGTTTGGTCTGTGTAACAGACCTCAGTGTGAATGAGAGCAGATCCGGGAAGGCCCTGCTGGAGATGTAGAGGTACAAAGGGAACCGAAAGGCACAGCGAGGTAATAATGATCACATGGTTTCCTGCCTCCTGATTGGCCTATTTTGTTTTATTGCTGCTTGAATAACTGCTGTAAAGATTATTTTCCATTTTTAGGTTGATTGTTATTGATCTGTACTAAGGGAGACGAAATTTAAGGACTTACACTGAAACAACATTGCAGCGGAAACCCATTTAATACTCATGTCTAATCATTAATTATTTTGCTGAAAGTAAATGAACTGCGCCGATATTTTTGATAGTTTATGGATGCATGGTATGTTTTGGGCCCTGTTTTCATCCAGGTCAAGTATTATTTCATTAAATGGAATATCTTTTTGTGAAAATAAACACTTGTATATCTGATAAATATCATTCCTTGGTCATTCCATATAAAATCAACAAGTGCCTCCCACCTGACCCTGACAGAATCACCTGATTTTTTTAGTTCAGTAACTTCAATATACTGGTGAATTACCCGTGGCAAGAATAATTTCTTGCGACGACCTACGTCCACATACCAACTTTCATGAATACGGTGACCTTTGACCCTCATGACCTTGACCTTTGATGGAACGGACCTCTCGCGGTCATTTCTTGTGACGACCTACGTCCACGTACCAACTTTCATGGAAATCTGTCCAGGGAGATGGGAGATGCGAAAAATTGACCTTTGACCCCAGTGACCTTGACCTTTCAAAAAACTAACCCCTCAAGGACAATTCCAGGGACAACCTACATAGACCCACCAAGTTTGGTGAAGATCCGTCAGAGGACCTCGGAGGAGTAGAGGAACAAACAGACAAACAGACAGACAGACAAACGTTCCTCAAATTATAGTATGATGATTTAATATACCGAATTTATATGACTTTATATCCCAGCACAATTTTACTTTGATCTTGTGAAAGTTTTTTAACCCTTACATACTGTTCATATTGGATGCCTTCACAGTATGGTCTGGATCAATTTTGACTCGAACCATGAATATCCTCATAATAAGTGTCCATACTAAATTTTGAACTAGATATCTATTTTGAATGTAAAAATAGCCTGAGTAAATGGATGACTAATCCTTAATTGATGTTTCCGAGAGCAAGGAGAGTCATTTTTATTTGGTTGTACAACACTCGTTTTTGCAGAAAAAAAATCTAATATTACACAATATCATATCCTATTTTACCTGACATGAAAAGATAAAAGCCATAATGACTGAAATAGATTTTTTTAAATTAAAAATGGCAAGAACTATCTGGAACTGGTAGCATTTATAATATAACCACATAACCAATGCAACTATTAAACACTGTCGTCTTTGCTATATCATAAAATTCACAGTTTTGAGAAATACAGAAATTAGCAAGTGGAGCTCTGGGCTTACACATGTTCCTGTAGCCTCTGCCCTCGCACTGAGCTCGCGAAGTTTCAAGCTATGATTGTAAGTAGAAGCAACAGCTGACAGGCGCGTGCTTTGGAGGAGAGCCGCGAACTGTCTTAACTCTCCCGAGATGCCAACATGGGGTCGTGTACGAGCAGGCTTGTGTACATAGTTCACCAGCTGGGCATTTCAGATTCGGGTGGGATTGGACATGCCAAATTTATTAAACAATTTTTTTTAAAAAGGCGTTGAGTTTCAGCAAAACAGATTGCGACCGATGCTGGCTACCCAGATACTTCACACTGTAGCTCTGTCAAAAAGAGTTAAATTAGCAGCAGCTCCTAATCTCACACAAGACATTATTGTAACCATCACCCTACAGGGTGTATCCAGTTTCTCACAACTAGCGAGAGGCTGCAAGCTGTGCAAACAACAGATCATATTCATCATTCTGCTGCAACTTTAAGGGCAGAATTCTTGGTGGTTAATCGCGCTTGTTAATTTGGGTGAGTGAATCCTGTGGTATGGAATATTAATTTTTCAAGATTGACAGGTGACTGATGAATGGAAAGACAAATTGATAAGGCTTTCAGATGTATAAATGTGATACAGTAAAGAAAAAATTGGAAATGAAAGATGACCAAAACCACAATAAACAGATAAAAATTGTGGCAAAGCCACTGCGCCTGCTTGGCCAAACGTGGCCAAAATGGAACCCATTGCATAAATGATGAACCGTTGGCAGAACAACGTAGAGTAAAAATTTGAGCATCTTAGCTCGTAGAATAAGGGAACTAGAGCTGTTTGAAGTTTTGCAGAAAAAGCCGCTTGGTGGCCAAACTAAGAATCGCAGCACGACCAAAATCGAACTTGTGCTAGATCTTGGGCCCATATACATGCATATAAAATAGGAAAAGGATTTGTTGAAAACTGAAGGCGCTATGGCACTGAAACGAAATCGGCAAATTTTATGAGCTTTGACCTATATAACCTTAAAAATCAGGCGAAATCAAAACCCCATTATATATGATGAACCCTGGGCAGAACACCCATCAGTAAAAATTTGAGCATCTTAGCTCATAGAGTAAGGGAGCTAGAGCTGTTTGAAGTTTTGCAGAAAAAGCCACCTGGTGGCCAAATCAAGTATCTCAGTATGACCAAAATGAAACTCTGAAACAACGCTGAAACAAAATCGCACATTTTAGGACCTTTGACCTATATAACCTTTAAAATTAGGTCAAATCAAAAACTCATTATATATATATATATATATATATATATATATATATATATATATAATGAACCTTTGGTAGAACAACCTACAGTAAAAATTTGAGCATCTTAGCTTGTAAAATAAGGGAGCTAGAGCTGTTTTGCAGAAAAAGTTGCCTGGTGGCCAAACCAAGAATCGCAGCAAGCCCAATATCGAACTTGGGCTAGATCTTGGGCCCATATATATGCTTGTAAAATATGAAAAGGATCTGTCAAAAACTGAAAGCTGTATCGTGCTGAAACGACAATTGTGGACGCACGCACGCACGCCAGACCACCACTAATGACCCTAAGCACAGCATAAGCCCGATTGGGCCTGCCAGCCAAGCAGGCTAAAAAACATCGTTTCAGCAGCAGTTCTATGGAAGAAAACACTTCGTTGATGACGGAGTGAAGAGAAGAATGGCCAGACCGGTTCGACTGGGCAGAAAGTCTAAGGTAACTGGAAACCCCTCATTACCCTGCCCTGGAGGTGCCGACACGGGGTACTGTTCTCCTGCTGTCTAAAGGTCAGTCAGTTTGTTTGTCTGTCAGCATTTTTATGTGAAACAGAACCAATCTTGGCCAAATTTTGTAGGCTGATAGGCTATGATCACCTCATCTAATTTTGGGCTGGATTGGGCCAAGGGCGAGGCCGTTGGTTTAAAAAGTAACAAAAAAGTAATTTTTTTTGGCCATAACTTCTTTCAGTTCAACTGAGTTCAAACTAAAACCAAATAGTGGATATTTCAATTCTACATCATATGCTATGTCCTGCTATGGAAAAACATGAATACCCTTCTCAGCAGTAGTGGGGTGGGTAGATACCCCTGGAGTCATGGTAGAAATTTCAAATGCATTCAAAGGACTGCTGGGACGGGGTTTGCTGTTTGGTGCTGCTCGTTACATCTGTGGTGGGTGAAAAGTACCTCAGGCTGCACGAGAGGCGGACCCCACTCCCGGATGTGCTACAATGGCAGAATACCACATCGAGCTCCACTCTTGCTCGTCGAGAACAGAAATCTGGGGTCGCAGTTGGCATAAGTTATCCAAATTTGGACAGCTGAATATTTCAAAAACATAGCCAAGTTTCATGAATTACGATTTTTGCTGTGACGTGCAGATGGTTGGGTCAGAATTTGGCGTGAACAACACTGAATCAACTGACCCAACCTGCCTTGTGTCAGCAATTCAGGCTGTTGGTGGTGATTTAATTGTGTGAGCTATGTTTTCTAGCACATTCTGTACCTTTTAACATTACATTACAGGTTCTTAGCAGACGCTCTTATCCAGAGCGACATACAAAAAAAGTGCACAGGATCAGTACAGAAGCGCAGAGCTCCTAGGAGACAAGTGAAGTGCTAAAAGTAAGTGACAGAACACGTTCCATTGTTACAGATCTAAACCAATAACAAGAAGGCAAAGGCAAGGACAAGTGAACAAAATGGCGACAAGGTCAAGTGCAACAGAGTCAAGTGCAAAAAGGGCACTAAAATAAAATAAGTGCAACAAAGGGGCTGGAAAATGAAGTAAACCAAGAACAAAAATAAGGAGCAACAAAATGAAGGAAAACCAAATCAAGCGGTACAAAATCAGGAAGTAAGGTAAACAGAATTAAGTGCAACAAATCAAGGGATGTAGGGACAGGATTCAGGGCAGTGGAGTAGGGGAAAGGTGGAGCCTGAAGAGGTGGGTTTTCAGGCGGCGCTTGAAGATGATCAAGGATACTGCTGTTCTGACCTCGATAGGTAGATCATTCCACCAACGAGGTAGCAGGACAGACAGCAGCCTTGAGCGGGAAGGGGAGGATATTATTTTAATATCAATAAATCATAGTTTGAATACCACAGACTGAGCACTGATGCTGACCATGTAATCCCATTTATACCCACATTTTACCCATCTTGTCAAGGCTATTTCCAGCATCATTATGCACCACGTCACTGAGCAAATGCTTACTGTAAGGACTGCTATCCTGTCACCAGATGCTCAGCCAATTAGCCTTTACAAGCCATTTCAAAGTCTGTTCTATGTGATGTCACAAGGGGGTGGGACCACCCAGAATAATGAAGGAACTGATTGACTGTTAGGCTGAAGCTGATCCCTTCTTGCCTCTGAACAGTTACTTCACCATGTGATGTCACAAAGACAGATTTCAAGATTGATAGTAATGGATAATTGGCATAGCAGCTAGTGACATGATGGTGAACCTTTAAAATACCGTTGGGTCACTGTACTTCAATCGCCTCCCAAGCCACCAGAGGTGAAATAAGCAGCACTGGGATGTGGTGAAACGGGAGATTCGTTGTATGGATGTGCAGCTGTCAATACTGTGGAGATTAGGAAGCAATAATGTCAACACACACTTTCCAAAGGTACATTTGTGTAGTCTATGCCAAAAAGAACAGGTGTTGTCAGTAGACGTGGCCATGTCCCCCACCAAGTCACGGAAATCGATTGAGGTGGGCATATGACACTAATACACTTTGAAGCCAAAGATGATTAAAATCAGTCAAACTGTTCTTGAGATGTTGCATTCACAAAAAATGGGATGTGACAGACCGAGCTGAATACTATGCACCCCGTTCCGTTCACTCACTGCGGTGGTGGGGAACAACGAATTCAATCAAACCTTTCTTGAAATATCATGTTGACAAGGTATTTGCAATTGGTCAAATGCTCGTAATGACCTTGAGAATAATGCCAAGATCGCAGAATTTGAGTGGGTTGTGAGCACCCCCAAATACACCTTGACACCAAAGATGAATGGAATCAGTCAAGCCGTTCTTGAGGTATCATGTTGACAAGGTATTTGTCAGTGGTGAAATGGTCGTAATGACCTTGAAATTATCCAATAAGTGATATGGGGTGATCAAGATTGCTGATGATTGTGTTGATAAACCCATATCACATATTGAATACTTTCAGTGGAAATGTTTTGATGCCAAATCTTCCCTGGCAGTGATTAATATTGCATTTAAATATGCCCACTGGGAATAATTAAATTAGTTGGTATGAATTTAGCAACCCAAAACAAACAAAAAGAATAAGCATGACATGACTGTACTTTAATGTCTTTACACTACAATCCAGGAACAATGTGAAAAAGCACTCAAATTTCCAACTAGAAAATACAACAGACAGACACACTTTATATGCGCACAGATAATGGTGTCCTTTACTCTTATCTTCACCCATTAAGTCTAAATCAGACATTTTGAGTCTTTCTGATACCCTGAAAGCAGGCGACCGATAAAATAATGCCCCTCTCGGTCTACTTGGGCTACATTTATATCCCTCAACACACTGCCACGTCAACTTTCATTTCCCGCGCTACCTCTTTCCCCACAATCCAGCTGTCTTTGTCAGTTTCGGTTCTGCTTGGTTAATTGTTTCTCCTTATTTGATTGTTGTTTCCCCTGCTGTTGTTTTCCATCTCCGTGCTTAGCACAGTCTTTTCCATTCTGTTCGTTCTTGTCTTGTGCATTGAAGTTCTTTGTGTCCATCATTGCCTTGCAGGATTGTTTTATAGAGTTTATTGCATTGCCTTGTTAAGCGTTTCGTGTCAACTGTTTTCGGATTATCCTACCAAAACTATAAATGTCCAATCCATTAAGGATTTCTCTCTCAGTTTCCGCAGTCCTGGCTAGTCGCATCTTCCTTTCTGGCCTTCCATGCAGCTCGAAGGAACGCATCGACCTTAGTCCTTCCAAGTCAATGCCACAGTAGCCTATTGACCTTAGTCCTGTCCCTTCTATTTCTTCAAGCTCAAGTCCTTAGCCTTCAACAGCGCCAGCCCGACTGCAGACATTAGCTTGTTTAAGCCCCTTTGTGATCAGTTCCGTTTTGTTAATAAAGACCAAATGCGGCAATTTCTGGAATCATTACACTTCATATTTAGATTGTTCTAATGTTTTCATTGCAAGCCATTGTTAAACTCCAGCTCAGAAATTCCTAAGACTCATTCAGACTGTAATTTTTCAGAGCAAAATTTGTTGCTGAGTCGAGGTTGTTCAAGTTTCCACTTTGAGTAAAGGGGCTTTATGCATCTTTAGAGGAAATAATTTCACAGATTACAGCTTTAGTGCACTGTTTCTCCATTCGATGTTTTACTTCTCTCTTTCATTTGATTTAAACTTGAGAAGACATACTGATGTGGAAAATCAAATTGGCTTCAAATGGTCACAATTCATTGTGGCTGAATGGGTGGCTGTGCACTCAGTATGGATACATGGAGAACAGATGAACAACACAGCCGGTGGGATCTTGCCAACACGAACACAATGATAAAACCATGCAACCAAAGTTTTACTGATGCGAACAAGAAAAGTTTTAAGCGCAGTTAAACTATAAGTGCCGTGGTTTTCATTCAGACATATTTTAATTTTTTGAGGTACCCCCATCCTCAAACAATTGGAGATTGGAGAGAGACAAATTCTTTAGAAAATTAGGCTTTATTGAGGAACATTGATGAATATAAAGCCGAGTTGTTTTTGCACAAGAAAAACTGACACTCTGCTTTTCACACCCAGTTTTTCCTCTTCTTCTTTTAATACTTTTTATTTTCAAAACAACACACACCAGACAAGCAAACAAACAAACTACAAACAAAACAAACAAAAGGCTCAGTTCATACAAAAGATGTTGATAATTCAAATATGATTCAAATACCCCCCACCCCCCTAAATAAACATAAAAAAGTATGCCAATAGAGAATAAATTCAATAGCAATTAGTAATACTATAACATAAAACAGACTTCAGATGGAGAAAACAAGACTGTTACTAACCGAAAACAATTCATAAACATAACAAGGTGAATAAATAATAACATAAACAGAAATATCTCATATGGGAAACGTACCTCAGCCCTCATCCATGTAGAATTCACCGGTGCAATCAGAGAGGTATTTAAGTATACACTAAGTTTCTTTTCCAATCAGAAGTATACTGGCCTTTCAGCAGTGTACATCTAAGATGTGAAGGCAAGTAATCTAAGAGAAGATCCCAGATCTGAATAAATAAGTCCTCATTTTTCTTAGGGACTGCACCTATCCTTTCATAAAGCATAATATTAAAAATCTCCCTGTACCACAAAGTAACTGTAGGTGGAGTGTCATCAACCCATTTGAGCAAAATACATTTTGCGGGCAAGGAGTGAGAGTTTATCCAGTAATCTGTAATGATTACGAGAGAGAGATAGTTCTTTAGACGGTAACCCCCCCCCCCCCCCCCCCAAAAAAGCCCCTGATCTTTCCTTGCTCTAATCTTAAAAATTCCACTCAGTTCTTCAGCTATATGACTCCAGTATCTGGCAATCAGATTGCACCCCCAAAAATAATGGAAATGAGACCCAAAATCAATTTTACATTTACGACAAAGGGGAGAAATAGTCTGTGACATCTTGTGGAGGGTGGTTGGGGATATGTGCAACCTGTGTAAGAATTTGTATTGTATCTCTGCCAGTCTATTACATGTAAATGTTTTGTGTAGCAAATGTATTGCCTCCTGCTAATCCTCTTCAATGTATTGCTTACCGAGGACTTCTTCCCACTTTCTTATAAATTTGGTCGTATCGTATTTATTGTATGAGTTTAGTACAGGGTAAAAGAGGGAAATTGCATGGTTCATGTCTTCTCGTTCCAGCATAAACTTTTTCACACCCAGTTTTTATACCTTTGTCACAGGAAATATCTTCCAAATATGGTTTTTCCACCCTCTCCCGCTGCAATGGTTCAATAATGTAATGTCAGCTTCTCACTTGTTTCTCAGTGGTACAATCATGTGGCGTCTGCATGTTACTTGTTTTCTCTTTTTATCGTTAGTTGGTGTCATTTGCAAAATAATAACCTCAAGGCTGCTTGTTTCAGAGACTTTGAGCTGCGTCACAGTCGTCCCAGCGACAGACAAACCAAAACTCTGCCAACTTGCCTTGAAAACTGCACCCAAAAGATAACAACCCTCTTCCAGTGTAAAACTGGATCATCATGCATTACTATATGATTTCTGATGAATGATGCTGGATAATGCTGAGGACTGAACAGATACTGTCTGAATCAACTGAGCAGATGTCAATCAAAGCTACAGAAGCCAACTGCTTGTGTGTGTGTGTGTGTGTGTGTGTGTGTGTGTGTGTGTGTGTGTGTGTGTTACTGCTGCTTACATAATATGGTTACTGATTATGATTATTGATTTACTGATGAATATGATGAGAAATATTGAAATACAATCCTCAATATAAACAGCCTAGCTGGACCATCTAACCTGGTTACCAATGGCTCTCTGCTTGTTTCGCGTTTGCTTCTGATGACAAAGTGATCAGGAAATGACCGGGCAAATTGTTTCCTTAAATGTGTTTCAATGATCCAGGCTTACGCAAAATTCCCTCAATGTTGCTGCATTGCCGCAGCAATCTTTCATCACAAAACATTTCAGTCACAAAAAGGGCATGTTTTGTACTTCCTGGGATCACCTCCGCATGGCAGCAAACTGCACATGACAGCCTATTTCTGTCTGGACTGCAAAGCAAAGCCAGCCGGACAAAAGTTCATGTCTGTCCGTCACTGAGCTGCTGAGTGATGAAGTTAGCTGGATGCTAACACATGATGGGCATAACCATTAAGACGCTAACAGAAATTTGCATCGCGATCACAATAATATTAACGGACCAGCCATAGGCTTTGACCTAGTCTTGCTCGTTACTACCCTGGGCGGCCACCTACGAGAGGTTTCTCTCAAATTGATGGTGTGTTCCGGAGGGGCATCGTCAGTTTCAGTTGCTGATTTATTCATTTGTTTTTATTTTCAATGTTAATGTAGTTTCAATAGGAACTCTTTGTAAGGAGGCTCCTGTATGGAAACAAGACTGATTTTGCAAATTAACCCGTTGATTCTCCCCCATGCCAAGTAACACAAGAGCATCCTGCCCTCTGCCAGGTAAAACACAGCCACTCTGTAGTCTTATCACACTAATATTAGTGTTCTCATCACTCCAAATTGGCAAAATTATACAAGCAAAGAACAAATTCCCAACTACATCTGCATTACTCATTAGACAATATTAACAGAAACTAACTGGACGGCAGTATTATTTTGCTCGATTAAAGTGGCTAAATAATACAAAATCCACGTTGCTGGAATTTTCTTGTATTTTTTGGCCAGTTTTCCTCTTCAATCAGCAGGTAGTTTTTGGTTTTTTTTGGGGGGGGGGAGGGGGGGATTTCTCCTTTATTTGATGGTTGTACAGTGTAGAGAGACAGGAATGCTGGGGGGAAGACATGCAGCAAATGACTCGAGCCGGACTCAAACCCAGGTCGCTGCGGGAAGGACACAGCCTTCATGGTACGCGCACTTAGACCGATGAGCCACCGGGGGGCTCTAGTCAGCAGGTAGTTAAGTGAGCTGAGGAAACCTCAAGAAATGAACCCTTTTTTTTGCCTCAGAGCTTTACCAACTTCCTTCGATCGCCAGCCCACCACTACCAGCAAGTATTCAAAATGTTACGCAGTACTACTGTATGTCAATCAGGTTCTTTCACCTGGTGGAGAATTTTAACACTAAAACACTGCGAATATGTTTTTAAAGCACGGCGTGTAACTCACCTTCAACCCTCTATTCTGGAAAAGTGGATCAACCAATATTGACCTTAACCCTGAGCATAGAGCGTCATGACCCTGCAGTGGCAAACTGAATTATGAGATCCAAAGTGGCTCATCTGAATTTCTGTGATTGAGGTCAGCAAACTCCGAGTTCGTGTTCGGAAACGCATCCTTATTTAGGACAAGATAGTCTAGATAGTACTGTCCTAGCGATCATACAGAGGCCAGTTATGTCACGGTGTCGTATTGAAGAGGCTACCGCACAGTCATTTGATCATCTGTTGTCACTGTTACCACTGTCATGGCCGAGTAAGAAAATATTTCACTTAAGTTGTTCAATAATTCCTCTGCTTTTCTTTCTCTCGCTGTCCTTAAGAGCATAAGCGAGTTCCATACGCTCATCTGGCTTTTAAAAAATCTAAAAATACATCAGACTTTTGCGGTGGAATTTTTCTCTAACTGTGGCTAAATGTTACGCATGTGCGCAGGGTGAGTGACAAGAGTGCTGCCTCGCAACCGCGAAAAGACACATCCACTGCTTCTTGGGCAAATTCCCAATGTCCACTCTCACTAACTAACGAACTTTGAGGCGCGTTCCTGCTAAATCCGTGAGGGTTCGGGGCTGCGCAATTCAAAATCGCCAAGTGCGTAAAGGGCTCTGATGCACACTTTTTCGTCACAATGTTGGCTTCAAAAAGTCGGGACAGACACGCATTGCGTTACCACGCCAATAACACGCGTTTGGCGTGATCTGCCCGTTAAATAGGGCCGTTTGTGTTCAGAATCTAGTCGGCTTCGTATTCATCCACAGTTTTGAATTTGATCAGACAAAAAAGACGATGGCGGCTCTTTGCAGTTATTTGGAATGGCCCACAAAAAAATAAACTAATTTTTAACATTTGGGTCGTACTGGCATTCATAGTCTTTTTGTGGCCTGTAATGAGGTTTCAGAGGGTAAAATATCCCCCAAAACATCACCAGCATCAATTTTTGCCTGTTTTTGATACAAAATATGCTTACAAATTTGTCGCTAATAGTATGCTTTTATTATGTTTCATGCTCAATGAACTTTTTAGACTTTTTAGACACTGATTGTCATCCTTATTGATTTATTGATGTAGCCTGTCCTTGTATTCGTAAATCTTGGAATTTGAATGACCAGCAGTGACCAGTAACATTGAAGTGATCTTCACCTAATAATATTAGAAGTGTATGACCGACATACTTTTACTTGTGTGTTTGACTGGTTACTGTACTGTATTCTATTTCTATACTACGCTATAGGCCAACTATTACACAAGTTCATAGAGTTGTTCAGAAAGTTGTTCTCATAATTCATAGATAAACCTTTTCTGCAAATGTGTAACATTTTGAAGATATTTGTTCATCTGTCCAGTGAACTTGAATCATCAACGTAAGTTTGCAACGTAAGTTGATTTTTATTGCTCATATTCTTACACTTTATTATACATGAAAGTAAAATTACTTGCATATTACTGATATTATAAGCCTTGTTCTATCATAGGGAAAAACAAAGTTAAAAAAATGTGAAAAATGTTCAGAAAACTATTTGTTTTCCTTTTGTGTGTTTTTCCCAAAATGAGTTATTTATGACATAGTAATGTCAAATTTAAGTTACTCATGAGTTTATTACAAAACCCAAAACCAGTGAAGTTGGCACGTTGTGTAAATCATAAATAAAAACAGAATACAATGATTTGCAAATCCTTTTCAACCTATATTCAATTGAATACACTGCAAAGACAAGTTACTTAGTGTTCGAACAGGTAAACTTTGTCATTTTTTGCAAATATTAGCTCATTTGGAATTTGATGCCTGCAACATGTTTCAAAAAAGCTGGCACAAGTGGCAAAAAAGACTGAGAGAGTTTAGGAATGCTCATCAAACACTTATTTGAAACATCCCACAGGTGAACGGGCTAATTGGGAACAGGTGGGTGCCATGATTGGGTATAAAAGCAGCTTCCCTGAAATGCTCAGTCATTCACAAACAAGGATGGGGCGAGGGTCACCACTTAGTGAACAAATGCGTGAGCTGATTGTCAAACAGTTTAAAAACAACATTCCTCAACGAGCTATTGCAAGAAATTTAGGGATTTCATCATCTACGGTCCGTAATATCGTCAAAAGGTTCAGAGAATCTGGAGAAATCACTGCACGTAAGCGACAAGGCCAAAAACCAACATTGAATGCCCGTGACCTTCGATCCCTCAGGTGGTACTGCATCAAAAACTGACATCAGAGTGTAAAGGACATCACCACATGGGCTCAGGAACACTTCAGAAAACCACTGTCAGTAATTACAGTTCGTCGCTACATCTGCAAGTGCAAGTTAAAACTCTACAATGCAAAGCGAAAGCCATTTATCAACAGCACCCAGAAACGCCGCTGGCTTCGCTGGGCCCAAGCTCATCTAAGATGGACTGATGTAAAGTGGAAAAGTGTTCTGTGGTCTGACGAGTCCACATTTCAAATTGTTTTTGGAAACTGTGGACGTCGTGTCCTCTGGACCAAAGAGGAAAAGAACCGTCCGGACTGTTATAGGCGCAAAGTTCTAAAGCCAGCATCTGTGATGGTATGGGGGTGTATTAGTGCCCAAGGCATGGGCAACTTACACATATGTGAAGGCACCATTAATGCTGAAAGGTACATACAGGTTTTGGAGCAACATATGTTGCCATCCAAGCAACGTCTTTTTCATGGACGCCCCTGCTTATTTCAGCAAGACAATGCCAAGCCACATTCTGCATGTGTTACAACAGCATGGCTCCGTAGTAAAAGAGTGTGGGTACTAGACTGGCCTGTCTGTAGTCCAGACCTGTCTCCCATTGAAAATGTTTGGCACATTATGAAGCGTAAAATACGACAACGGAGACCCCAGACTGTTGAACAACTTAAGCTGTACATCAAGCAAGAATGGGAAAGAGTTCCCCCTGAAAAGCTTCAAAAATTGGTCTCCTCAGTTCCCAAACATTTACTGAGTGTCGTTAAAAGGAAAGGCGATGTAACACAGTAGTAAAAAGGCCCCTGTGCCAACTTTTTTGCAATGTGTTGCTGCCTTTAAATTCTAAGTTAATGATTATTTGCAAAAAAAAAAAAAAAAAAGTTTCTCAGTTTGAACATTAAACATCTTGTCTTTGCAGTGTATTCAATTGAATAGAAGTTGAAAAGGATTTGCAAATCATTGTATTCTGTTTTTATCTATGATTTACATAACGTGCCAACTTCACTGGTTTTGGGTTTAGTATATAGTAGAATGGATAGCTCACATATACAATATATACTGTGTAGTATACTATATAGTACTGTTAAAAAAAATCAAGGGAACACATCATTATAGTCAATCACTATAATATAACACCAAGCAGTGGCGGTTCTAGAACCGGGAATTGGGGGGGCACAGACAAGTCCCTTTATGATAATTAGGATAGTCCTGGCTAGTTCTCAATCATTTTCCTTTACTGACGCGTTTCCCAATTATCGTAATTGGCAACTGAAGACACGGTCTCTCTCCTTATGATCTAACAGCGATAAAATCATGGGGTAAATTCAGTGTAACTGAGAGTTGGGGTGAACAAAACATCCATTTTAAACAATTATTGTTCCTGACCTGTTCTCAGTCATTTTCATGATTAACAAAATATTCACTCCGAGAGCGCTCCACACTTAACAGGTGTTGCTTGTTGTCACCAATTTGGAAGGACGACAGTCATTCATCTGGACGCGTATTTGCTGAATTTAAATCAACGTTATTCAAAACTGCGTATCTGCGCAAATAGCTTGAGCCGCATGCTTTTTAAAGCCTATTTCACTGCGAGTACCACTTTTTTCGCTCAATACCGATAGTCATTTTGAATAACGTTGATTTAAATTTGGCAAATACGCGTCCAGATGAATGATTGTCGTCTTACCTAATCGCGGAGAACAAGCAACACCTGTTAAATGTGGACTGTGGAGTGCTCTCGGAGTGAACCTTTTGTAAATCATGAAAATGACTGAGAACAGGTCAGGACCAATAATTGTTTAAAATGGATGTTTTGTTCACCCTAGTTCTCAGTGCTACTGAATTTACCCCATGATTTCATCGCTGTTAAATCGCATGTGGAGAGAAACCGTATCTTCAGTTGGCAATTACGATAATTGGAAAACGCGTCAGTAAAGGAAAATGATTGAGAACTAGCCAGGACTATCCTAATTATCATAAGGGGACGTGTCTGTGCCCCCCCAATTCCCGGTTCTAGAACCGCTACTGACACCAAGTCATTTAAACTTCAGAATATCTGTCCATTTAAGAAGCACAAGTGATTGTGAATCAGTTTCACCTGCGTTGGTGCAAATTAACCCAGAGGGCGCCAAAATCAATTTTCAAACGCTTAAAAATGGTTTAGTATCATGAGTTTTTGGAAACCTATCATGTGGTGACATGTTGAGTTGCCACATGATAGGTTTTCAAAAGCTTTGATTTGATTTCATTGTATCAGCGAGCGGGAAATGCTGCCTTTTTGCACTTTAAGGGGTTAAATTGCCAACAGGTGCAATGGGCAGGCAAAAGCAAGACAAACCCATATAAGGGAATGTTTCTGCATGTGGAGGCTCTTTCCTTACCCTTCCTGACAGATTATTCTCTCGTTTTGTGTTCTGCTCGTGTCAATCAGGTTGCCCAGCTAGACCAGCTCCCCCAGAACGGCACATTTATCCAGTAGTTGCAAGATGGTTTGCTGTGTCTCCCAGCACTGTCTCAGGCGCATGGAGGAGATACCAGGAGACCAGCCATCACACGAATAGAGCTGGACAGGGCCATGCAAGGGCATCAACCCAGCAGCTGGACCGGTACCTGCCCCCTTGTGTGAGAAGGACTACAGGAGCACTGCCAGAGCCCTAAAAAATGACCTCCAGCAGGCTGGTGGTGTGCATGTGTCTGACCAGATTGTCAGAAATAAACTCCATGGCGGTGGCATGAGGCCTCAACATCCTCTAGTGGGACCTGGACTCATAGCACTATGCAGCGCAGTTGGCATTCACCGGAGAACACCAAAATTGGCAGGTCCGCCAGTGGTGCCCCGTTTTCTTCACAAGTGAGCGCAGGTTCACACTGAGCACATGTGACAGGCCTGAAAGAGTCGGGAGAGGCCACGGTGAACGTTATGCTGCCTGTAACATCATCCAGCATCACTGATTGGGCATTAGGTCAGTGATGGTCTGGGGAGGCACATCCTTGGAGGGTCGCACGGACCTCCATGTCATAGACAGCAGTACTCTGACTGCTGTTGGGCACCGAGGTGAAATCCTCAGAGTGACTGTCAGACCGTTATGCTGGTGCAGTGTGTCCTGGGTTCCTCCGGGTGCAGGACCATTCCCAGCCTCATGACGCCTCATGATGAGTGTGAAGGCAGTTCCTGGATGACAAAGGTATTGATGCCATAGACTGGCCGGCCCTCTCACCCCCCTGACCTACATACAACTGAGCACCTGTGGGACGTTATGTATCGCTGCATCTGACGCCACCAAGTACCACCACTAACTGTGCAGGAACTCAGTGTTGCCCTGATCCAGGTTTGGCTGGAGGTCCCTCAGGATACCATCCTCTGATTCATCAGCGGCATGCCCAGACATTATTGGGAGGGTTTACAGGCATGGCGGAGGGCATAGACACTACTGAGTCACATCACGAGTTGCTGTTATAAAATTCATGCAAATTGGGTAATCCTGTGATTTCCTCTTTTTACTTTTATTTTTGGGGTGATTTTGAATCCAGCCCACAAGGGGTTGATGAGTTTAGTTTCCAATGGCCGTTGTTGCGTCATTTTGTCCTTAACAAATTATGCACATCAGTAAAGATTTCTAACTTGAATAATTCCTTCATCAAGATCTGAAATGTGATTTTAGTGTTCCCTAAATTTAGCAGTGGCAGTATGTTCACGGCCGCTATCATTGGATCAGATATACAGACTAAGCTCATTAAATCTACCTGCAGTAAGCTCTTAGTTTCTGTCTGAAAACTTGAAGACAAAAGCAAACTTAAATATTTGAGTAATGAAGGCGAATATTTTAAGTCCCACGTCTCCCGAATTAAACTTTGGCTGTGGATTCTAAGAGTATTTGACTGTGAAAACAGCCCTATTGCGAGCGCATTGTGTCGTAAATATATTTTGCTAACCTCGTCAGTGCCACCGAACGACAGCTCAAGATACGGAGTAGGAGCCCTCTGGCGATTTCAGATCTCTCTTCCCTTCCGTCTTTCATTACCTCTCGTCTGTGGTTCAAATACGGTGTACATGGTGCATGTGAACAATTTGCAGTCTGGATAAATACAACTTAACACTTGTCACGTTCGGAGATGACAGAATTATATTCATACAATTTATATATCATATTTCATATCAAAGCAGTTAAGAGTGCATGTTGTTTCATCGCTTCGTAAACACGTGTGGGTGTGTTTTTTCCTCAGCCGCATTTCTCACTATTTAGCGTTCTGCACAATCAAGGCATAAGTGATTGTTGAGGGAGAGAGAGAGAGCTGATCTCGTCATCCTCATCAGCCCTGGAGCCTGTTTTGCGAAGCAGGCATATGGAGTTAGTTGACCTCTGCGCTACACAAAAACTTGATTTTCAACTTTCGGATTTGAAAGATATCCAGGCTTTGCTCAGCCAAAACAATATAGCGGTTGAAATGAATGAATAAGAAATTATAAACGCGGTGAGATTGTTGAAAGAAGCAAAACCAAATCAGCTGGCAGGGCGGGTTTTCTGCTGCGCCAGACTCACACCGGCGTTGAATAAACATGTAAGAAGTTGCCGGTAACCTTAGCAACATCGTTGTATTTCTAACTACTGCTGAAGTGCAACTTATAGGTTGGCGTCACGTGAGCACGTACTCGGCAAATCAGAACACATCATTATTGCTCTCCAGTGGGAGTCTAAAGGGAGTTTCGCTATGTCTCCAACAATTTGACCTTATCCGAGGAACAGACGGCCCTTTTGCAGATAGCTGCCAAACTCTGTCTTTGTTCTTTCAAGCTCTGATCCACCCGGACTGGCAGGATTTGTTCGGCTTTTTCTCACAGAACAAAAAAAAAAAAGACACAGGCCGACCTTTGATCAAGTCGAGGCCGTGTTAAACTGGCAGTGTTAAACTGGAGAGTTTGTAATGTACTGCAGTGTTCATGGGAATTTGGAATGGCTAATTTATACGTGGTTCGTGTTGGGAAATTCGTAACTGGTTTGAGATTGACCGCAAAAGAAGGATTCAGAACACAAATTGAATTTTGCAATTATATCTTTTATCTATTAATTTGTAAGTAAGTCAATACATAATCAAGAGAAATCATATGCATGTAATCAACAAAACATCAAGGGCAATATGAATCAAACCATCAGATGAAACAAGTCGGATGTTCTTCCGCAGGAAATCAAGTTGAGCAGAGAAGACTCCCGTAGCGTCCGCAGGTACTCTGACCAGGATCACACGGATCAGAGGGCAAACGATGAATGATGGTCGAATGCCCCGAACTCTGTTCATATCCCCTTTCTTATTGTCCATTTTCCCTTCGTCATTCTCTGTTGTTTTCACAGCTACACCTTCTTCTTAATTAGTTGTCTATAGATGTATTCTTCTTGACCTGAGTCTCCTGACCGCAGGGGCCCCATGTTTTATTGCTCCAGACATTACGAGATTATCTTACCAACGAGCATAACCCATTGCCAACCATTCTGCTGTGTTTTTTCCCATGTGAGAGTTGGGACCTACACTCAACAAAAATATAAACGCAACACTTTTGTTTTTGCTCCCATTTGTCATGAGATGGACTCAAAGATCTAAAATTCATTCCAGATACACAATATTACCATTTCTCTCAAACATTGTTCGCAAATCTGTCTAAATGTGTGATAGTGAGCACTTTTGCTTTGCTGAGACAATCCGTCCCACCTCACAGGTGTGCCACATCAAGATGCTCATCAGACACCATGATTAGTGCACAGGTGTACCTTATACTGCCCACAATAAAAGGCCACTCTGAAATGTGCAGTTTTGTCTCACAGCAAAATGCCACAGATGGCGCAAGCACTGAGGGAGCGTGCAATTGGCATGCTGACAGCAGGAATGTCAACCAGATCTGTTGCTTGGGCATTGAATGTTCATTTCTCCACCATAAGCCGTCTCCAAAGGCGTTTCAGAGAATATGGCAGTACATCCAACCGGCCTCACAACCGCAGACCACGTGTAACCACACCAGCCCAGGACCTCCACATCCAGCAGGTTCACCTCCAAGATCGTCTGAGACCAGCTACTCAGACAGCTGCTGAAACAATTAGTTTGCATAACTAAAGAATTTCTGCACAAACTGTCAGAAACCGTCTCAGGGAAGCTCAACTGCATGCTCGTCGTCCTCATCGGGGTCTTAACCTGACTCCAGATCGTCGCCGTAACAGACTTGAGTGGGCAAATGCTCACATTTGATGGCGTCTGGCACGTTGCAGAGGTGTTCTCTTCCCGGATGAATCTCGGTTTACATTGTTCAGGGCAGATGGCAGACAGCGTGTGTGGCGTCGTGTGGGTGAGCGCTTTGCTGATGTCAATGTTGTGGATCGAGTGGCCCATGGTGGTGGTGGGGTTATGGTATGGGCAGGCATCTGTTATGGACGAAGAACACAGGTGCATTTTATTGATGGCATTTTGAATGCACAGAGATACTGTGATGAGATCCTGAGGCCCATTGTTGTGCCATACATCCATGAACATCACCTCATGTTTCAGCAAGATAATGCACAGCCCCATGTTGCAAGGATCTGTACACAATTCTTGGAAGCTGAAAATGTCCCAGTTCTTGCATGGCCAGCATACTCACCGGACATGTCACCCATTGAGCATGTTTGGGATGTGCTTGACCGGCGTATACGACAGCGCGTACCAGTTCCCACTAATATCCAGCAACTTCGCACAGCCATTGAAGAGGAGTGGACCAACATTCCACAGGCCACAATTCACAGTCTGATAAACTCTATGCGAAGAAGATGTGTTGCACTGCATGAGGCAAATGGTGGTCACACCAGATACTGACTGGTTCTGAGTCCCCAGACCCCCAATAAAGCAAAAACTGCACATATCAGGGTGGTCTTTTATTGTGGACAGTCTAAGGTACACCTGTGCACTAATCATGGTGTCTGATGAGCATCTTGATGTGGCACACCTGTGAGGTGGGATGGATTGTCTCAGCAAAGCAAAAGTGCTCACTATCGCACATTTAGACAGATTTGTGAACAATGTTTGAGAGAAATGGTAATATTGTGTATCTGGAATGAATTTTAGATCTTTGAGTCCATCTCATGACAAATGGGAGCAAAAACAAAAGTGTTGCGTTTATATTTTTGTTGAGTGTATTTAACAATACGGGGATTCATACTTACTAATTCTTTATTTCCATCCTTTAAAACGGGCCATAAAATTAATAGACCTCAGCAGATCTCACAAGACAGGAGGCTGCTATTGGTGTAATTTATTGCAGGGCCTTTCCACGAACTACAGGCTTATGCATTCTTAATTACGATGTGAAGCTAGAGAGTCTCCTGGAAAGTACCAAGAGGGCCAGGTCATGCACTCAGACTTACTCTTTCTCTGAGTTCCACACAATGTTTCAGTTAATATCAGTATAAGGTTTGATTAGTGATATAACAATTCAGCAATAGATCAATATAGTAATGCTTCTGTTAATAACACATTTAATAATACATTTCAATACTCATTCATTTGAAGAAACTTGAATTTTAAGGTTACATAGATTAATATTTTCCCACATTCGCAAGAAATGGAAATGAATATTTTCAAATTAAGCTGAGTTTCTCAATTTTTACCTTTTATCAAGTGTTTATTTTTTATTTCAACACAGATGCATGCTTCAGCCAAAAATTGCTATTGGGTTGTTATTAGCCCCTCCTCAGGACATATAAACGGAATACTTAGATTTTTCTTTCAACTTTTACAATAGTTGGGCATTTAAGGGCTAACTCATCACAAAAAAAAACAAAAGATGCATCAATTTCATTCCCTCCCACCATTAATAATGAATATTTTTACAAAAAAAATTGTATTTTAAAAATGATAATACACAATTACAGAATTACTGAGGTTCACAACTAATATGCTTCAGAGTGATGACAAAGCATTTTTCTTGAATCTAGAGAATGTCATATCTTTTAATTTATTGGGCAACTTGTTCCAATTCTTAAATCCCCTATAGGACAGGCTTCGTTCCTTAAAATTTCTACAAGTTTCTGGATCTATAGAGCCAATAAGCAAAACATTATGTTTCTGTGGAAATACGGACGACGGGCTACACTGACATTGAATAAACTGAATAGTTAATGTTTATTATCTCGCGACAATGACGCATGTCAAGGTCTGCAGAGAGACCTTCGATGGAAAGTGAGTCGTTAGTTCTCTTACTTGTTAGATGTTTAGATGTGTTATAAGTTGGAGTTAAAAGACACGGGCCAAGTTTCTATGGTCATTCAAGCGTGACAGAGCATCCCTGAAGCGTCCAGGCTTCTGGGGTACTGAGGGGCTACTGTGGCGCGAGTCGCAGAGAATTTTGATGTTTGTGTGAGGAATCTGTCATAACATAACACCTGCAGCGTATGGCATTTTTTGTTGCAGACTAGTGGTCGGTGCCCATTTTACGTCATTGTTATACCCGGCCTTGGGGAAAACCGGAGCGCAGCATAAAAGTGACCCGCTCCTTCCTTACTTCCAAGGAAAACCAATCAGCCAAGTATGCAGTCAAAAACTTGTGTTTTATTTTACGAGAGTGATGCGACGTCAGGGAGGGCATAGCAAAAAATAAAAAACAAAACAACCCTTCAAATAACTCTTACCTAACATCAAAAAGAAGGAAAAGAACAACAATGCGTTAACCAACCGATGATCTACAGACACAGTAGAAAATTAAATATACAGTAATGAAAAAAACAGCTCCCCCCTACCCTGTGTCCCGGAGTTACTCTTTACATTTGCAATGTTTCAAGATCCAGTATCAAAACACCACTTTAGACAGACGAACAACATGACTTAGAGCAAACTTGACAAGAGCTTAAAAAGACCACGAACACAGAACACACTGCATCGCCAGGTTCACAATTCTTTCAAAGAGGACACACAACTAACTGCATCGTCCGGTTTACGGTTCTTAAAAGCGTTTGCAAAGGACCATCAAACAGGCTCCGTTAAGACACGTTGGAAGGAAGGAAGGAGGCGGAGTCCCGACTTCTGGTGCGGCGTCGTTTTAAAACTACGTACAATTGGCTGTCGTCCAGTCAGCAGCAGGCAACCTGCATCACAGCACAGACACAGAGCAACGCGAAAAGGAAAACAGCAGCAATCCCAAGCATGAGAACAAAATGAGTATGAATACAATGTGCCTCGCTCATAACCCCCCCCACCTAAGATCAAACATTTCTTCCCCTAAAGAAATGTTTGATAACTAAGACCATGCTCTTGATATGGCATCAGCCTTGTTATAGCGTTTCTTCATTTTACCCTGTCCCATGGGAAAGGAGCTGCGAAGATTCATGGAATTGGGAACACATTTTTAGGAAAGGAGATGAACGAATCAGACGCAATTAAAAAAGGATCGGAAGGGTCCGTAAAATGTGCAAGTTCACGACTTGGAATAGGATACAACTGCACCATTTACCCGGGGAAGAGACGGCACCAGGATGAGCGGTAGGAAGAAGATGGGCCGGTGGAGGGAGTGTGATACTCTGGGAAATGTTCCGCAGGGAAACTCTGGGTCCGAGAATTCAAGTGAGCATCAATTTGATGGAGCTGTTTTTGCAGCAAGCAATATATTTACAATTGTAGATATTAGGAAGTTGGTTTTAATATAGTGGCTTATAGGTGTACACATTATACATTACATATATATATATATATATATATATATATATATATATATATATACAAAACCAGTTAAGTTTGCTCGTTATGTAAATCGTAGATAAAAACAGAAAACAATTATTTGAAAATCCTTTTCAACTTATATTCAATTGAATACACTGCAAAGACAAGATGTTTAATGTTCAAACTGAGAAACTTTTTTTTTTTTTTTGCAAATAATCATTATCTTAGAATTTAAAGGCAGCAACACATTGCAAAAAAGTTGGCACAGGGGCTTTTTTACCACTGTGTTACATCACCTTTCCTTTTAACGACACTCAGCAAACGTTTGGGAACTGAGCAGACCAATTTTTGAAGCTTTTCAGGGGGAACTCTTTCCCATTCTTGCTTGATGTACAGCTTAAGTTGTTCAACAGTTCGGGGTCTCCGTTGTCGTATTTTACACTTCATAATGCGCCACACATTGTCAATGGGAGACAGGTCTGGACTACAGGCAGGCCAGTCTAGTACCCGCACTCCTTTACTACGGAGCCATGCTGTTGTAACACGTGCAGAATGTGGCTTGGCATTGTCTTGCTGAAATAAGAGAGGGCGCCCATGAAAAAGACGTTGCTTGGATGGCAACATATGTTGCTCCAAAACCTGTATGTACCTTTCAGCATTAATGGTGCCTTCACATATGTGCAAGTTGCCCATGCCTTGGGCACTAATACACCCCCATACCATCACAGATGCTGGCTTTTGAACTTTGCACCTATAATAGTCCGGATGGTTCTTTTCCTCTTTGGTCCGGAGGACACGACGTCCACAGTTTCCAAAAACAATTTAAAATGTGGACTCGTCAGACCACAGAACACTTTTCCACTTTGCATCAGTCCATCTTAGATGAGCTTGGGCCCAGCGAAGCCGACGGCTTCTCTGGGTGCTGTTGATAAATGGTTTTTGCTTTGCATTGTAGAGTTTTAACTTGCACTTGCAGATGTAGCGACGAACTGTAGTTACTGACAGTGGTTTTCTGAAGTGTTCCTGAGCCCATGTGGTGATGTCCTTTTCACACTGATGTCAGTTTTCGTTGCAGTACCGCCTGAGGGATCGAAGGTCACGGGCATTCAATGTTGGTTTTCGGCCTTGTCGCTTACGTGCAGTGATTTCTCCAGATTCTTCGAACCTTTTGACGATATTACGGACCGTAGATGATGAAATCCTTAAATTTCTTGCAATAGCTCGTTGAGGAATGTTGTTTTTAAACTGTTCGACAATCAGCTCACGCAATTGTTCACTAAGTGGTGACCCTCGCCCCATCCTTGTTTGTGAATGACTGAGCATTTCAGGGAAGCTGCTTTTATACCCAATCATGGCACCCACCTGTTCCCAATTAGCCCATTCTCCAGTGGGATATTCCAAATAAGTGTTTGATGAGCATTCCTCTCTCTCAGTCTTTTTTGCCACTTGTGCCAGCTTTTTTGAAACATGTTGCTGGCATCAAATTCCAAATGAGCTAATATTTGCAAAAAATTACAAAGTTTACCTGTTCGAACATTAAATAACATGTCTTTGCAGTGTATTCAATTGAATATAGGTTGAAAAGGATTTGCAAATCATTGTATTCTGTTTTTATTTACGATTTACACAACATGCTAACTTCACTGGTTTTGGGTTTTGTATATATATTGTAATGTGAATATAGGCCACTAGATGGCAGTATTTACCTTTTTTTTGTTAAGCTCAGACTGCAGTCATGTTTAGACATGTCCTGGACATGTCTGGGGCAAGTCTCAGAAAATTAAAAAAAAGAGGTCTAAATGTGGGTGGGGTCTGCAAAAGAGTATATAAGGAAAAGAATTGAGACAGTAAAGTAGTTGGAGAAATTGCAAGAAGATGACCAGACCTGCCATTCTGTTCAAGACCTGTGACGTTTCTTTTGTGGATTTCTTTGCCTGTGTTTGAGCATTTTCATTATCCAGGACATCACCAAGCCACCCCACAAAAAGGGACTGTAAATATTTATTTTTTTTCCTATTCAATCTTGGTCAGCTTAGTTAGTTGTTGTGTTTAATTAAATGTGTTTAAGTTTTTAAAACTGTGTCTGTCATCCCTTGCTGTTGCTGTTGTGTTGTAGATTGTAATAAGAAATTGGGGCCATAACAAATTGGGGGCTCAAAGTCCGGGATAGACCATTTTGTGAGTAATTTATTGAAAATCTAACATTTCAAATTGTAAAATTGATTTTTTTTAATTGAATACTTATATATTGACAACAGCAATGGATGATTTCTTGGCATCACCAACCGTAGGGGTTTTGAAGTCTTTTAAAAAGACAGAACTGCTAGAAATTTGCAGACATTTAGAGTTGACAGAGGTGAAACCAGCCATGCGAAAAGCAAGACTGGCTAGAGAGATAGTTGAATATTACATTGATGAAAATGTGTTTGCACCAGGAGATCTGGAACAGTTTCCAGTGGAAAATCCAAATATAGAAATGGAACTTAAATTAAAAATGATAGAAATTGAAAGGGAAGAAAAAGAAAAACAAAGGCAGTTTGAGTTGGAAAAATTAGCAAGAGAAGAGAAAAAAGAAAGGGAGGAAAAAGAGAAAGAAAGGGAGGAAAGAGAAAAAGAAAGGGAGGAAAAAGGGAAAGAAAGGGAGGAAAGAGAAAAAGAAAGGGGGGAAAAAGAGAAACAAAGAGAATTTGAGAGGGAAGAAAAAGAAAAACAAAGAGAATTTGAGTTAGAAAAATTTGCAAGACAGAGAGATTTTGAATTAGAGAAATTCGATAGAGAAGAAAGACTCTAAATGGAGCAACTAAAAATTAAAATAGCAACAGAAAATAAATTTCGGGCAAGCCAGGAGGTAAAACTGGTGCCTCCATTTGCAGAAAAGGATGTTGACAACTATTTCCAGTGTTTTGAAAAGGTAGCAAAGAGTTGCCAGTGGCCAAAGGAACACTGGCCTCTGATGTTGCAAACTGTCCTCAAGGGTAAAGCTCAACAAGCCTATTCGGCTTTGTCTGCAGATGATTCCTCTGATTATGAGATTGTCAAAAAGGTTATTTTGAGAGCTTATGAGTTGGTTCCAGAGGCTTACCGACAGAAATTCAGAGGTCTGAAGAAATCTGAAAATCAGACTTATGTGGAATTTGCTAATGAGAAGCAGGTTTGCTTTGAGCGCTGGTGTACTTCTATGGAGGTCAAGGATGATTTCAACTCACTGAAAGAGATGGTGTTAGTTGAAGAATTCAAGAACTGGGTTAAGGATGATATTAAGACCTACCTTAATGAGAAGCAAGCACTGAATTTGCAATCAGCTGCCAAATTTGCAGATGAATATGTTCTCACACATAAGTCCAAATTTCAGTCTAGCAGTAACAATAGATGGTTCCAATTTCAGAAAAAAGGGAACGGTGATACCCAAGATTCCTCACCCAAAGACAAAGACAAATCTGGTGATGGTGCTCAGAAATCCAGTCACAGGTCTGATCAAAGTGTGAAAGCTGACAGTGACAAAAGTGGTCTAGTTTGCAGTTATTGCAAGAAATCTGGTCATGTTAAAACTAACTGTTGGTTCCTTAAAGCTAAGAAAGAAAAAGAAAAGGATACCAAACCAAATGCCTTTGTGAAAACAAGGTTAGAAACCCCTGTAGTAGATAACCGATCTGCTAAATTGCCTGCTTCTTGTGGGGCTAAAAAGCCTGATACAGCTGACTTTGTGAGGGAGGAATTTCTTCCATTTGTGTCAGAGGGATTTGTGGCTCTGAATGAGCATACTACTCCTGTCCCCATATATATCCTAAGGGATACCAGAGCTTCTCAGTCACTTTTATTGATGGACTCCTTGGAGTTACGTGATGAGACCGCTTCAGGGGATTTCATACTTGTACAAGGTATTGAAGGGAGGACTGTATCTGTACCCCTGCGCTCTATATTCTTGAAGTCAGATTTAGTTACAGGACAGGTAAAGGTGGGACTTATGTCAAGTCTACCTATAAAGGGTGTTTCTCTGTTGCTAGGCAATGACCTGGCTGGGGGCAAAGTAGTTCCCCCTGTACATCTTACTTCACAGCCGAGCACTGAAGATGGGGATGAGGACCCATCTCTGTATCCTTCTTGCGCAGTGACTCGTGCTATAGCCAAGAAGGCTAAAGAAGAAGATGATGTGGTGCCGTCCAGTACATTGAATAGTCAGGACTCAGGTGGTTCGCCTCATGACTCTGATTGGCCTACTATGGTTTCTCCGTTTGAGGACTTATCAGATACTTTTATCAGTTCTCTATTCAGCCAGCCGGATGGGTCTGGTGATTCTGATGTGTCTGGAGACTTGTCTCTGTCCAGAAAGCGGTTGATTGAGGAGCAAACTAATGATCCTGAAATTTGTGTACTAAAGGTTTATGTTTGTACAGGACAAAAGCCAATGATTGTGTACCCAGACCACAATCCGTTAATGTTTTTGAGTAAGATGAAAAACAAGAATCGGAGATTGTTGAATTGGAGTTTGATTTTACAGGAGTTTGACTTGGAAATCAAGCATGTGAAGGGTACAGACAATGTAATTGCTGATTGCTTATCCCGTGTTTGAATATGTATATATATATCATGTGTTTATTTGAATATTGTATGATATGTATATATAGACAAGTGTTCACTTAACCATTTTGTATTGAAATGAAAAATTTTGCCTTTATGAGTCAAAATTTTTCCCTTTTGGAATGGAGGTGTAATGTGAATATAGGCCACTAGATGACAGTATTTACCTTTTTTTTGTTAAGCTCAGACTGGAGTCATGTTTAGACATGTCCTGGACATGTCTGGGGCAAGTCTCAGAAAATTAAAAAAAAGAGGTCTAAATGTGGGTGGGGTCTGCAAAAGAGTATATAAGGAAAAGAATTGAGACAGTAAAGTAGTAGGAGAAATTGCAAGAAGATGACCAGACCTGCCATTCTGTTCAAGACCTGTGACGTTTCTTTTGTGGATTTCTTTGCCTGTGTTTGAGCATTTTCATTATCCAGGACATCACCAAGCCACCCCACAAAAAGGGACTGTAAATATTTATTTTTTTTCCTATTCAATCTTGGTCAGCTTAGTTAGTTGTTGTGTTTAATTAAATGTGTTTAAGTTTTTAAAACTGTGTCTGTCATCCCTTGCTGTTGCTGTTGTGTTGTAGATTGTAATAAGAAATTGGGGCCATAACAAATTGGGGGCTCAAGGTCCGGGATAGACCATTTTGTGAGTAATTTATTGAAAATCTAACATTTCAAATTGTAAAATTGATTTTTTTTAATTGAATACTTATATATTGACAACAGCAATGGATGATTTCTTGGCATCACCAACCGTAGGGGTTTTGAAGTCTTTTAAAAAGACAGAACTGCTAGAAATTTGCAGACATTTAGAGTTGACAGAGGTGAAACCAGCCATGCGAAAAGCAAGACTGGCTAGAGAGATAGTTGAATATTACATTGATGAAAATGTGTTTGCACCAGGAGATCTGGAACAGTTTCCAGTGGAAAATCCAAATATAGAAATGGAACTTAAATTAAAAATGATAGAGATTGAAAGGGAAGAAAAAGAAAAACAAAGGCAGTTTGAGTTGGAAAAATTAGCAAGAGAAGAGAAAAAAGAAAGGGAGGAAAAAGAGAAAGAAAGAGAGGAAAGAGAAAAAGAAAGGGAGGAAAAAGGGAAAGAAAGGGAGGAAAGAGAAAAAGAAAGGGGGGAAAAAGAGAAACAAAGAGAATTTGAGAGGGAAGAAAAAGAAAAACAAAGAGAATTTGAGTTAGAAAAATTTGCAAGACAGAGAGAATTTGAATTAGAGAAATTCGATAGAGAAGAAAGACTCTAAATGGAGCAACTAAAAATTAAAATAGCAACAGAAAATAAATTTCGGGCAAGCCAGGAGGTAAAACTGGTGCCTCCATTTGCAGAAAAGGATGTTGACAACTATTTCCAGTGTTTTGAAAAGGTAGCAAAGAGTTGCCAGTGGCCAAAGGAACACTGGCCTCTGATGTTGCAAACTGTCCTCAAGGGTAAAGCTCAACAAGCCTATTCGGCTTTGTCTGCAGATGATTCCTCTGATTATGAGATTGTCAAAAAGGTTATTTTGAGAGCTTATGAGTTGGTTCCAGAGGCTTACCGACAGAAATTCAGAGGTCTGAAGAAATCTGAAAATCAGACTTATGTGGAATTTGCTAATGAGAAGCAGGTTTGCTTTGAGCGCTGGTGTACTTCTATGGAGGTCAAGGATGATTTCAACTCACTGAAAGAGATGGTGTTAGTTGAAGAATTCAAGAACTGGGTTAAGGATGATATTAAGACCTACCTTAATGAGAAGCAAGCACTGAATTTGCAATCAGCTGCCAAATTTGCAGATGAATATGTTCTCACACATAAGTCCAAATTTCAGTCTAGCAGTAACAATAGATGGTTCCAATTTCAGAAAAAAGGGAACGGTGATACCCAAGATTCCTCACCCAAAGACAAAGACAAATCTGGTGATGGTGCTCAGAAATCCAGTCACAGGTCTGATCAAAGTGTGAAAGCTGACAGTGACAAAAGTGGTCTAGTTTGCAGTTATTGCAAGAAATCTGGTCATGTTAAAACTAACTGTTGGTTCCTTAAAGCTAAGAAAGAAAAAGAAAAGGATACCAAACCAAATGCCTTTGTGAAAACAAGGTTAGAAACCCCTGTAGTAGATAACCGATCTGCTAAATTGCCTGCTTCTTGTGGGGCTAAAAAGCCTGATACAGCTGACTTTGTGAGGGAGGAATTTCTTCCATTTGTGTCAGAGGGATTTGTGGCTCTGAATGAGCATACTACTCCTGTCCCCATATATATCCTAAGGGATACCAGAGCTTCTCAGTCACTTTTATTGATGGACTCCTTGGAGTTACGTGATGAGACCGCTTCAGGGGATTTCATACTTGTACAAGGTATTGAAGGGAGGACTGTATCTGTACCCCTGCGCTCTATATTCTTGAAGTCAGATTTAGTTACAGGACAGGTAAAGGTGGGACTTATGTCAAGTCTACCTATAAAGGGTGTTTCTCTGTTGCTAGGCAATGACCTGGCTGGGGGCAAAGTAGTTCCCCCTGTACATCTTACTTCACAGCCGAGCACTGAAGATGGGGATGAGGACCCATCTCTGTATCCTTCTTGCGCAGTGACTCGTGCTATAGCCAAGAAGGCTAAAGAAGAAGATGATGTGGTGCCGTCCAGTACATTGAATAGTCAGGACTCAGGTGGTTCGCCTCATGACTCTGATTGGCCTACTATGGTTTCTCCGTTTGAGGACTTATCAGATACTTTTATCAGTTCTCTATTCAGCCAGCCGGATGGGTCTGGTGATTCTGATGTGTCTGGAGACTTGTCTCTGTCCAGAAAGCGGTTGATTGAGGAGCAAACTAATGATCCTGAAATTTGTGTACTAAAGGTTTATGTTTGTACAGGACAAAAGCCAATGATTGTGTACCCAGACCACAATCCGTTAATGTTTTTGAGTAAGATGAAAAACAAGAATCGGAGATTGTTGAATTGGAGTTTGATTTTACAGGAGTTTGACTTGGAAATCAAGCATGTGAAGGGTACAGACAATGTAATTGCTGATTGCTTATCCCGTGTTTGAATATGTATATATATATCATGTGTTTATTTGAATATTGTATGATATGTATATATAGACAAGTGTTCACTTAACCATTTTGTATTGAAAAGAAAAATTTTGCCTTTATGAGTCAAAATTTTTCCCTTTTGGAATGGAGGTGTAATGTGAATATAGGCCACTAGATGGCAGTATTTACCTTTTTTTTGTTAAGCTCAGACTGGAGTCATGTTTAGACATGTCCTGGACATGTCTGGGGCAAGTCTCAGAAAATTAAAAAAAAGAGGTCTAAATGTGGGTGGGGTCTGCAAAAGAGTATATAAGGAAAAGAATTGAGACAGTAAAGTAGTAGGAGAAATTGCAAGAAGATGACCAGACCTGCCATTCTGTTCAAGACCTGTGACGTTTCTTTTGTGGATTTCTTTGCCTGTGTTTGAGCATTTTCATTATCCAGGACATCACCAAGCCACCCCACAAAAAGGGACTGTAAATATTTATTTTTTTTCCTATTCAATCTTGGTCAGTTTAGTTAGTTGTTGTGTTTAATTAAATGTGTTTAAGTTTTTAAAACTGTGTCTGTCATCCCTTGCTGTTGCTGTTGTGTTGTAGATTGTAATAAGAAATTGGGGCCATAACAATATATATATATATATGTATATATTTACACGTGTGTGTGTGTGTGTGTATGTGTGTGTACCGTTTTATAGCAGGAACAATGTCAGCGATGCGGACCGGACTGATAATACAGCACTTGCTTGGACATTTTGACCTGATCATGCCTGTATATCTGAAGGTGGTCCAGCCGGTTCTTCTGTCAATGTGGGCCTCTTCTTCTTACGTGTCAAATTAAAATTTTATGTGGAAAGAATTGAGAAGCTTGGAATCGAGAGGCAATAGAAGCCTTAGGGGTGATCTGACCTTGAAATGTGTAAAGAGGATTAACAAGGTTATTTACACAAAATTATTTTGGTCGTGATTTATTGTGTCATAAATGGAAGTTAAGGAAAGGTCTATATAGCTCAGATTTTAGGGGGAAAAATGTCTTGCAGCGAGTGATTGTAGGGCTAGAATAGCTTGCAGGGTCTTGTGACAGACAAAACAAACTGGGGCTTTTCTAGACCATGCTTGATACTGTGCCGAGCAAAATCTAATTATTCAGTGTCCTGTGTGTTTCTGAAAATCAAGACCTTCGTAATTAAAATCAGGCTTTCGAGAAGTGGGCTACAACAAAAACATGCATCCATGCCTGCAGCGCGGCCAACCCTTGTGTTTACAGTCTGCCTCTCTAGCTCATGGTACAAACTGCAGCCAGTCAACACGCCAGTCCCCATTCGGACTGGTTGCTTTGATTAATGATAAAGAAATTGAGTACTATAAAAACTTAACCAACATGGAAGGGGGGTGGTCCCCATTTCTCTCAACCCGAGCAAATGGCGGACCAGAAGTGTAAAATCCAGGTGCACAAGGCATAAGCGAAAGTCCACCCCAGCACTCTGCCAGCCACCTCAATCCTCTATTGGCTCAGAGACTCAGGCAGAATGTGGAGATGATGAGTGTTCTCTGAAGGGAGAGGTGAGTGCCTGGATGGGAGAGATGCGTGGGAGAATTTATTCTGTCCCCAGAACTTTACACTTCTTCTCCTGAGCCAGCAGCC
Source organism: Gymnothorax reevesii (assembly GCA_029721435.1). Classification (NCBI taxonomy): domain Eukaryota; kingdom Metazoa; phylum Chordata; class Actinopteri; order Anguilliformes; family Muraenidae; genus Gymnothorax; species Gymnothorax reevesii. Next base: position 14,993,485 of record CM056579.1, read on the forward strand.
ATTACAGAGGCATGTACTGTTGTGGAAAATCCCAAAAATTGACTCAAAATGATAGGAGGAGGCAGAACCTTCCAAAATATTAGACTTCATCCACAAAGAATTAAAGCCGAGCCTTCCTTTGCGCAAAACAAAGTTGATCATTTTTTCTACATTCAATGTCTGTTACCAAAAATTAGGTCATAGGGAAGCACAAACAATATTAGGATAGTTTTTGTCCCCCGCCGCCACGGTAGCGAACAGAGTGGGGGACGTTGTATTAAGCTCCTTCTGATCCGTCCGTCTGTCGCGTCTCGTTTGTTGTGAACGTGATATCTCAAGAACGGTTTGACCAATTTCATTTCTCTTTGACTTCAATGTGTATTAGTGTGATATATTGACCCCAGTCAGTTTCCGTGATCTGACGGGGAACACGGCCACATTTAGTGGCAACACTTATACGTAGTTTGTCTCTATGGCATGTGTCTAAGAATGTGGTGGGGACAGACAAAATTTAGCTTAGTTCCTACAGCTGCATGCTTATTTTGGGTCAAGTTGACCCTGACCAGATTCGATGTTTGATCCAGACAGATTTATTAATCTCAAATTAGCTTGGCTTTCTCGGCAACAGATAGTGTACCAGACAACAATGATGTCTCCATGGATTAAACATCCTGAATACCTGACATGTGACCAGAGTTATTGGCAATCAGTACCGCAAGAATATGATCTTTTATGATCAGTATCGCAAGAATAAGCATTTGAAATTAATACATTCCCAAACCTGCCCTCCAAAAGTAAGCACTTTCTGTGCGTACACAATCTTTCAAATTCTGTAACAGGCCATTGTTGGGGCAAGTTCCCCGAGGCAGATAAATAACTGAAGTTTGTTCTGCTAAATGGTGCAGCTTTCATTCATGGAATAACTCACACACACCCTAGACTCCGGTCCAAAACACAACCCATGTCCTGAGCTGCACGAACAAAAACGAGCAGGAAAAAAAAATCACACCTCTGTTACAGTCTAATATTAGTTTTACAAACATACTAATCATATTCTAATGCATCAAAATGATACGACAATAATAACTAGAAGTGAAACAAGCATGCAATACTATTGGGATATTAACTCAGTGTATAAATGCTGCATACATGATAATGAGATAATACTGTGAATAACTGAATAATAACTAATTAAAATTGATAATTGATTGAGTCATTGATGATGTCATCACCCATTGATTGATTGACTGTTGACGTCATTTCCTCTTCAGTACACTGCAGATAGTCATGCAGATGTGAGTGTGTGTGTGTGCGCGCGTTTATTTACAAAGACACACACAAAACGATGATCCAAATGCAACAATTGCTGATTATTTCTGAGCAGTTATTCAATGGTGTGATGCGTGACATGGTATCCATGGTATATATCCTGGTAAAAAACGGGCAGCTCTTGCTGCTGAAGTGTTGGATGTGGGAAAACACTGTTGTAATGATGTGAGGGGCTCTGATATGGCCCAGATTATTATGGTCAGGTGACTGCATTTCTCAGAAATTGCATCTCTACATATCAGAAAATGTGCAGGGTTCTATCTCACTACCTTCTGGACTAATTGGAACTGCTGCCACCATCTGAGGCCTGGTGCACGTGCACTTTTAAAAACAAACTTTTTCCTATTTTGTTATCCACAAAAAATCTCTTTCCGCACAAAGACACGAAAACACAATGAAAGCTGCTGTCGAGAGCATGGCAAATCTACAGGCTGCAATTGTAAGACCATGTAGGCCAATCATTAACCTTGAAAACTTGCGATAAGCCAAACACCCTGACGTCGCTGGTCAAAAACTGTCTACACTGTCCACATGTATACAGTAAAAACAGGGTTTCTAGGAATCTTCACCAAGAAGACGTTCACCAAAAGGCGGGCAGAGGTGATGCATTGCACGGAAAATTGCCAGCTTTATCTTTTAAGAGCTTTAAGTTATTTGAACTTGTCAAATACTTGTAAAATTCAAAAGAGCCAGAAAATCTAAATCAGTTATGTAAATGGTTATTCTGAGTGAAACTGGTGCGCTAGAAGCATATTTCTGGAAAGAAATTGGAGAGAAATACACAGAGACATGAAAAATATACTCAGCTACAAAAGTTGCTGTGACGCTATATAAAATTGAATCTTAAATCTGGTACATCCCTAAATCTAAAAATAATTTGTGGTTCCAATAGATAACAGACTTCTGTTACAACCTGGATGGGCGTAAATGACAATTCACACATCAGTAATGCGTGTGTCCCCCTCTGGCTTCGATGCAAGCAACACATCATCTTCGCATTGAATGAATCAGACGTCTCACAAAATCCTGTGGGATACCATTCCATATCTGTACGAGCCTGTCACTAAGTTCCTGGAGTGTCGCTAGGGCATGTGGTAAACGTCGGAGACGTCCTTCCATCTCCCGTGTGCTCGATTGGAGAGAGATCTGGAGAGTGAGCAGGCCAGGGGATCACATTCACAAAAACGGCAGAACAACGGGACAGATGATCTCATCACAGTAACACTGTCCAATGAGGTTGCCATCAACCACTAACAAATGGGCCCTGTGTAGCTGTGATCCCACCCCATACCATAAGCCTGCTACCTCCGAAACGGTCTTGCTCCATAACTGTTCTGTTGCGGAATTTGTACTGGTTAGCGTTGACCTTTTAAATGAAGGACCCAAAAACAGTTTTGAGCAGCATAATGGTTTTAGTGTTTAATCAGAAAACAAATCAGGTAGACAATCAGATGAATTCATATGCATGTAATCAGACAAACGGTAAATAGGCATCAAACCATCAAAAGATACAAAGTCAGATGATCTTCAGCAAAGAGTTTAAGTAGAACGCGGTGCAAAGCATCTTCGGGTGAAGAGTCTCTGGTCGTGCAGGATCAGAGGGCAGTCAAAGGTTGAGCGCCCCGAGACTTTCTAAGTCCCATCTTTATTGCTCGTTTCTTCTTGTTTTCCTTGCATGTGTTTTTATGTCACTCATATTCTACGCATCATATCAACTTTTCCAGTTACACAGTTTCCATGAGAACCAACCGCCGTACCCCTCCCCTTTATCTAAAGATATTTGACCTACACCTGACATGGTACTGCTCAACGCATAACGGATCTGCAGCTTTCCTTTTCCTACATTACTCAAGGTCTCGCCATCCAGATGTCATCTTATTGGTGGTTCAACGAGAGTTTCAACTCTTTTTCACCTCTTTGCTACTTAGTTTTAGTGGTTCTGTATTTTCAGATAAGAGCAACAAAAACTTCCCTTTGCAAGCAGGGCCCAGTTCTTGGCTCCAAACAAACATGATTCAAAAACAATTGGAACTTTACAGCAGGACATAGGGCTTTGTGCAGCATAAGAGGTTTGTCTGTGCATGGTTCTCAGGTTAAGAAAATACATTGTGTGAACACATTTTCTCATGCTCAGAATATACATTGTGTACGCACATTTTCTTGGGTACACTGATTCAGTTAAAAACATCCAGTTCTTGGTTATACAAAACATGCAGATATATGATTAACATAATGATTTAACTATATGATTCATATATATATATATATATAATGAAGTAATACAATAAGGCATATGTGATTACTACAATAATTGATTAATACAATGATGCTTTAGTTAATTGGCGATGATTAATACATTTGAATATACATGATTAATACATTTGAATAAATGTTAATATATTTGGATAAACTGGTTAATATTTTCCCCACAGTTCAGCATAACGTTCACCTTGACGTCTGGAAACACGTCTGCGTCCACCGTTGTGGCTGAGGTAGAAACGAGGCTCGTTGAGTGAACAGCACCGGTCTCCGCTGAATTGCTGTCCAACGTATATGCTGCCTGCACCACTGTAGACGTACTCGTCGGTGACTGTGGGTCAAAATCGGATGTCTGGCGGATCTTCGGGCGACAATCCCAAAACGTCAGAGGCGGCAACGGACAGTCTGTGGCGATATTTGCCGAAGTCCTGGGATGGTTCTGGCAGTGGCTTTGCAGGATGGAACCGATTTCGTAGATGTGCGGGTTGAATCCAACGATCCTGTCTGACGCTGGTAACGTATGGCCTGCCACATTGAGGACTGTCTCTTACAGCATTTGTTTGTTGCCTACGCTGCAACGCTGCCATTAAGTCCAAATGGTGTTTCTATGTACGTTGAATTGTCTTGCGACATCCCGTTGACATGATCCTGCTTCAAGCATACCAGTTATCAGATAGGCATGGCATTTTCGAACTTCGAGTAAGAATGGAAACGTGTTGTTTTCCCGTGTGGTAGTTGTCAACGCCAGCAGGACTAATGCGTATCGAATCCCTGCGACACACGTGTTTTCATACCCAAGTTTAGGTCATCAAATGCATGATGTTTGCATAAAAGTCACCTTTTGCATTCAAGCCATGCTTTTCTGCAGTGGGTGTGTTTGTGTGACTTATTTTCATACTTTCATCATAGATTTTGACATTTTCAAGACATTTTTATCTTCCGAACAACTCACGAAAATTGGTGTTGCAGGAACTTATGTTGCTGAGGACAGTACCAGGGATTTTTCAGATTTGTCAAAGTACTCCTAAACAATTGTGTAAAACTTCATGCAGTAAGAAACTGCATGTAGCAAATTTAATTGGTACAGAGGTGTCTGTTTCAAATATTTTTTTCCATTTCAGTCGCTGTTTAGAGATTTAAAAATTAAGATAAATTATCAGAAAAGCAGTGGTAAATATATATATATATATATATATATATATATATATATATATATATATATATATATATAGTATGACATTTAATTGTACATGCTGCGGTTTTCAAAGAATGAAATAAAATCAAGTGGGATGTTGTGGGATTGGGCGGATCTTTAAAGGAAAGCGCAGAGTGAAGACACTCCAGCAAATGAAGGAATTAGCGACCTAAGTCGATAAATAGAAAAAATGGGAAAACAGATAGACGAAAGGTTGACAAGTTAATGTTGGAGAAGAGAAAGGAGGAAAGAGGGGGCAACCTGGGGCAAAATGGGGTATCAGGGCAAAATGTGTTTTGTCAGAATACCTCCTTTAAAGTCTTCGAGTGACCTCAGCCTTCACTGGCTTTGCGAGATCAGGTGATGAGAGCACTGCATTTCTTCCCAGTGCACATTTGTTTATTTAAGTAGCAGGGACAGTGCATCATGATAAACATTTACATGTAAAGATGCCAGATTATAGCCAATGGCTAATTTACATCTGTAGTCCCTAGGCAGATTGATGGTAACACAGTTAAAAGAAAGCTAAGTAAATAGATAGTACAGTACAAGACAAGTTACAATACGGTGCATTATAATACGAGATAAGGGAGAAAACAAAACAAAACGTTCACAATACAAAAATAGTGCAATTAAAATATATTTTCATACAAACATCCAGTTTCCAGGCACAGCCGATTGATAGACAGATGGTGGAGAGAGAGCGGTTATGGGGCGTGAGGCTGCAGCAATGCAAAATCCGGTACATTATTGTTGTTAAGATGGTGACAAATGACAAATATCTATTAGGGGATCAGGATATAAAGTGCTATAGTGCTCATATTAAAGTGGTGTCAGTTAAATAATATAAATTACATGAAAAGTTGAAACATGAAGGATTGGGCAGTGTTTGGAGTGTGCAGATGAAGTGTGAGTCTGCAGCAATGCAATCCAGTTCATTATTCTTGTTGAGATTGTGAAAACATGTTGACTGTTGAAGTTGCCTGGGAGAGGTAAATTTCATGCTTTTTTTCACTATATTTTTTGAATAGACACTGACATAAAGGAGAGGTTCTGTTGCAGTAGTATGCTACAGGCTACGGGAACGCCTTGTTGATATTGACCTAAGTTTGCCTTGCTTTTCTTAAAGGATTGTATAGTGTACTGTGTGTGATGTGGGGTAAAATGGGGTGGGCGTTGTGGGGCATTATGGGGTACTTCTGTTATGATTCTGTCATGTTTGGATTTTGATCTCTGCCTTGTCTGACCAGGCTTTGTATTTTGTATTGTGATTCAGTCGCCTTGCCATGTTTTGTTTTTGTTTTGCCTGTTTAGTTCATGCCATGTTTTTGTTATTACCATGTTTTGTATTTCTGCCAGGATCCACATTTCTGTTATTATTCCGGTCCATGTTTTTGCTCTTGCCCTGCATTGCACTTTGTCTCCCCTGTCTGGTCTTGTGTTGAGCTACAGCTCTTTCCCCAAGTACTGCATGTCACATGTTTAGGTGATTTCATGGTTTCAGGGTTTCCAAACATTCCTTCCAATCTCATTTACTTCCTTCGCCTTGCTTTTCTATTTCACGAACCAATATTAACAGTTTGTTGTTTTTGTTAAAACTACTAACCTAGACTAACATTGTATATAATACTAACTTACTAACGAGCACTAAGGGATTGTATAGCTGCGCTTACTAATTGATTAACAAGCTCTCAGCACTCGCCCTGTTCTAGTCTCCACCTCTTGCCTTTACCTAATCTTCTTTGCTGCGTTTTCAGCGGATCCTCCACACCTGCTCACTCTGTCCTTTCTCTCATTATCTGTGCATGTTAGTACTCCCTAACCGGAGCCATATGTTCTGTCTATAGGCTGTCTCGTGATCCCTGTCCGCGTTTTGGCTTATGCGTATTTCATGTGGTTAGGTTCTCCCTCATGGTTGCTCCTTTGTAAGTAGGCTTATGCCGTCAGAGGCGACGGCTGGGGGTATATCCCCGAACACCCCCAATCCTCCAATTCCCCAATCCTTGAATAGACCTTGAATAGACTTGCATTTGAACTTAATTTCAGGTCAATCGGACAAATGGTTCTGAAGAAATGGCCAAAATTGTAATTTTCCATCACAAAGCGCCACTTGGTGGCAAAATATTAAAGCATGCAGGTATGATGTCATCATGTGACACGCTGTGAGGTCATGACCTTGCAGTTGCACATAGTTTCATGTCAATTGGAGAAATAGTTCCAAAGATATAGCAAAAATGGTGAATTTTATGTGACAAAGCTCCACCTTGTGTCAAAATTTTGAACCAAACAGGTATAGTGTCATCGTGGGACACATCCTCAGGTCATGACCTTTCATTTGCACTTGATTTGAGGTCAATCGCACAAATATTTCCAGAGATATGATAAAAACTGTCCAAAATCAAATCAGTTCTTCCTCTTTATGATACTTACTTATGTGCAAAACTTGAAATTTGTAATTGAAATATTACTGAAGTTATTGCAGAGCAGTAATTTTTTCAGTTTTTGGCCCCTGGTGGTTAATCTAGAAATTTTATATTGTCCAAAATCGAATCAGTTCTTCCTCTTTAGGATACTTACTTATGTGCAAAACTTGAAATTTGTAATTGAAATATCACTGAAGTTATCGTGTTAACACCTAAATCAGTTTTTGGCCCCTGGTGGCCAATCTAGACATCGTAAATTGTCCAAAATCAAATCAGTTCTTCCTCTTTATGATACTTACTTATGTGCAAAATTTGAAATTTGTAATTGAAATATTACTGAAGTTATCTTGTTAACACGTAGTGCGGCGGCGGCGGCCGGACCAAAAACATAATATCCCTGGAACGCCATTCGGCGTTTGGGGATATAATTAGTCTGATTCTCTACACCTGATTTCTGTAGAGCATGTGACCTCCCGTATGTGTATTTCAGCGGTCTTCTTACAGCAGTTTCTTGTCAGAACGTTTCCCTTGTGCTGCTCTTGTTTTCGCCTCATACTCTTAGTGTTGCTTTTCTGACTGGACCGCCCTCGACTTTTGATTTTTGAATGTTTTGGTATTTTTGTCTGCATCTGTTATTGAACCCTTTTTCTGCCGGACTACGAATACTGTTATTGCTGCCCTGGTTTTCTGTCATGGTTTTAGTTTTTGGTCATGCTCAGTTCTTGTTCTGTGTTCATTATTGTCTTTTATTTATTCTTTTTGGTTATTGTAATACTCAGGTTTTAGTCCGTTCCATTTCTCAGTTCCATTGCACTTGTCTCCCCTGTCTTGTGATCTAGTTGGTTCAGTCCGTCTTCCCTGTCTGCATGGCCACTGACGTCGGGTGATTTAAATGATTTCTGGTGTTTAAAATATTCCTTCGTATCTCGTTTTCTTCCTTCACACTTCTGTTCTGATTACTAACAAGAATAACATTTGTATTTTTTATTAGTCTACTAACACAACTAACTGTGTGTGTGAGTGTGTGTGTGTGTGTGTGTGTGTGTATTCGATTACTAATGAGCACTCTATAAGTTGTAAAGCTGCACCGCTACTAATAGACTAATTACCTCTCCGCAATCGCCCTGTTCTATTCTCCGCCCCTTGTCTATCGCTTTGCTATCCCTGAGTTTCAGCGAGAATCTCTCGCACGTGCTTAATCACTCTCCTGCGCTTGTTATCTGTGCACGTAGAACTCCTGGACCGGAGCTGTTTAAATGTCATAGGCTGTTTGTGTGATTCCCGTTCGTATTTCGTCTCTCGCCAATTTTCGTGGTTAGGGTTTCCCTCATGTGATTCTCCCGATGTAATTAGCCTCATTCCCCACAGCTGATCTCTGTATAGCATGTGACCTTTCCTGTGTGTATATTAGGAGTCTTTTCACTCACAGCTCTTGTCAGAACGTTGATCAATATTTCTTTGTGCAGAGCTCCTCGTATGCCATAGATTATTGTTTCGCTTCTACTGGATAGTCTGACTTTGATTCTTGCCATAGTCCTTTTTGTACTGTTTTTGTCTTTCTGGATTTCGACCTATTTTTGTATGACCACGAGTTCTGTGTTTGGATGCCCTGTGTATGACCATTGGCTTTGCCCATCGACTACGACTTTTTGCCTATCGTTTTTGTACCTCTGCCCATCTGTCTTACTGGTTCTGACCCCGGCCTGTCTAGTCGATACTGTTTTTGGATTTCGTATTGTGGCTTGGCAATTCCTGTGTATTTTGGCTTTGACTCGGACCCCATTAAAGGCATACCTTTTTGGATTACGCTGTCTCGTGAGTGGTTCCTGAACGGTACCTCAGTTTTCGACTCAGATTCTGGACATTGGATTTTGATTTTTGGAGTGTGGACTTTGTACTGTTGCCTTCTGCCCTGCGGGGGTTTTCCCCCTCGCTTAATAAAGATCACTTCTACTGCATTGCTGGAGTCTCGCGACTGGTTCCTGAAGGCTACCTCACAACTTCCCCTTTATGCTTCAAGTGTATTATTTTGTAATGTCAAAGATACTTTTGTGTCAAACGGGTGTCAAGACAGAGGAAAACAGCTGTATATGTACACGTTCACCTAACATAAAGGAACTGCTGGAAATGAAAGAAAAGTGCTCCAAAAGTAAAAGGTTGCAAAAATGAGAAGGGAAAGAAAAGTTCAGATGCACAGAAGTATACTGAATGTCTCTATTGTGAAGATGTTTATTAGGTCAGTCATGAAGGTTGTGTTGCCTGCAGCAGATGGGTGCATTACTCATGTGCTGGTCTGGATGAAAGCAATAGAAACCCAGTATTCATGTGAGGACTGAAAATGGAATGAGACGTCGTTTTGTGTGTGGGGACCCCCCCCCCCCCCCCCCCCAAATCTTGGATAAAAACCTGAACTTGAAATTTGTGCATGTCTTGCTTTGTCATAGTGTTCTTTATGAGCAAACCTTTAATGTTTAAACAAGTTTGAGTCCCTTGAATGAATTATACTCATGTGGGGAAAGATCTTAAGTACCCTATTTTGCCCTAGTTTCCCCTAAATTTTACAAGAATAAGCTCTCAAAAGCAAATGACGATCAAGTTTAATTCGAAAGGATGCGTTGTGATTTACAGAAAAGTTGATTGAAAGTTTTCCTGACCGAAGAAATACATTGAATAATTGACGAAAGATCTTTTCTCTGGTTTGAACCGGAACTGAGGGCCAACCAAAGGTTCTACATGGCAAGGAAACAGCTGTGGCCAGCTAACATTTCCCCTATTTTTGAACTTCTGTATTTCAGGAAAGGACCTAAGCAAGTGGAAGAGGAATAAAATTATGTTGATTGGGTTTTTGTTCATTGTTGTGTGCATCTTCTTTTGAGGCTTCTGCACAGAGTGAGCACTGACAGAGATAAGAGATGCAAATGACTTTAAGTGAAAATAATAACCCGGCCTTTGTAGTTTGCAAAAAGTTTACCTTCTGGAATAGATTTAGGGATATTCGATCAGGACTATTGGCACAACTTAACTAAAGAAAGGCGGTGGTACCACCATATAATTGGAAAAAGTCAACTAATAACACGATCACACAGTACTTTTTTACAATTCTGGGATTTTTGATTTGGTTGACAAAATGTTTTATCATAACACTAGTAGTGACGGTGACAGCAACCGGAGTTTCTCAGATAGCAGGAACAGACTGAGCTGACCATATAAGGATTTTTAAATATGTTTTTCACTTAATTGGTTACTTTTGTGTGGTGGGATCCCAACAGAAATAATAAAATTACAGTTAAATATTTACCCGTTTTTTGGAGTAATGTCCTCCCCTTTGGCATTCCTATGCCGGCTACCTGCCCTTAATCAATTATTCTATTATCCTCAGTTCCCTTCAGTTCATGATTGCATCTGTTCCCTTTTAGTTAATTAAGATCCACATTCTATTTCAAGCTTAGTTTCTCCCTTCGGGGGCTGGTAGCCACGGTCTGTTCCCTTTTCGTTCAGCGCACTCTTTTTTGCCATCCTGAAGTTTTGTATTTGTTTTGTTTTACACACACCTTTATTATTTAATAAAATCCACGTCCCTGCACTTGGGTCCTCAACTCAAATCCTTGCGCTGGCGCCCTGTTACCATCTCTGGGTGCCAGGACATGACATTTGTGAATAAGAAATTTGCATATTGTTAACACGCTACTTCTCCTGGTTCTGCTGTACTTTTCCTCCTTTACACCACTGTTGGTAGTTACTGACCACTGCAGACCAGGAACACCCTACAAGAGATGCAGTTTTGGAGATGCTCTGACCCAGACGTCTACCCATCCCAATTTGACCCGAGTCACATTCTCTCACATCCTTACGCTTCCCCATTTTTCCCGCTTCCAACGCATCGCCTTCAAGAAATGACGACACACTTGCTGCTGAGTATTCCGCCCCTTGACTGGTGGAATTGTAACAACATAATTTGATGTCATTAACTTCACCTGTCAGTGGGCTCAGTGTTGTTGCTGATCGATGATGCATGGAACAGTTTTATGTATGCTAATATTTGCTCATTTGATTCGGTTTAGTGGTTGCATATGTGACAATTGAAGGGTCCTGGCTCCTGAAATGTCCTCTAATTAGTAAGCGCCCCGGCTACCTTACCAACGAGCCTGGCTCTTTGGGACGTGGCCGGCGCGTTTGACTAATACTCAGCAGGCTGGAGGTTCATGTTCCCGCCCGGGCCCTCCCTCGGGCTCCCACACATAAATGGGATGTGTTTTTCGCGGTTGGCAGAAGTAGTACAGCGAAGCAAGAGCTGTGTTTTGATCACCTATATTAAGAGTTATTAAAGTTATGTATTATAACTCGTCAGTGGTCGGCGTGTTGCTATTGTCGACTTAAATGTCAACGAAGCCTCACTTGTAATCGATAGAGCATGTCAGGGCAAATCCAAAGGATCCCTGTCATTTCCTATCAGTGACGCAGCCAGAGGAAAAATAAGAGGCCTTTTTACGGGAAGCAGCGCCGCCCCTTTATTGGGCGGTGTTGCTTCTACAATAAAGCCTCTTCCCTGCCGTTCGCAAAACAGGTTTTGTCGGAAGTACCAGCTTTTCTCTACGCAGCCAACTTGGAGAAATTTGAACATGGCAAAAGTTAACAGCTGTTTTAAGGGAACGTTCGTTTTCTTCAATATTTTGTTCGGGGTAAGAGCTGATTGTCACGAACTCCTTCATTAGTGACTTTGAAAGTTATCCATGTGACTCATACCTCAGTTTATCGAGGAAAGCTCTACTGTCCAATATGGACGAGATGGCTTCATAGACGGGCCGACGCCATTTAGTCGGTGAAATATAAGCCACGGTTAATTCCTAACTGGCTATAATAATCTACGTTATGAGTTGCTGATTGTGAAATGGCATCAAAATATGAAACGCTGCTGAAGTTTTAGTATAATCCATTTTTGGTGTTTTTTATAAGTTATTTTTAAAGAACTCGTTTCGTGATGTGTGAAGCGCGGATGGATTGTGAAGTATAACATTTGTATCTAGAATGTTCTCCGCGAAAAAGCGGACTTAGGTGCTTACTAACATTTTTACCTTCTCAAGCCGCTTTCGCAGCGGAAACGCGTGTATTCGCGTCTTTGCATTTACTTAGGATGTAACTTGCCGTGCGAAAAATTCGTTTCGCGTCCGGTGTGAAAGCAGTTTAATGCAAATAGGAAGGAACGTTCCGCGCTTAGTGCTTTGCGTGTCAGATTACCGGAACTTGGGCCTTATATGGTCACTTCCTGCTCTATGATCACATTTCACAAGATAGGTCAGTTATGGTCAAACTGGAATTCCACCTGACTGAAGGGCAAAGCCTATGGCAAGCCGTTTTAACATTTAATCGAACCACACTCCTATCTGTAATTACATTTTAGATATCCATAATAGCATTTTGACTAGTCAGAATAGTAATGAAAGATCTCTGCTATAATATTCTTACTTGTAGAAATGTTGTTTTAAGATGGATACAACTTTGCTTGTACTAGTCAAAACTAAATTTAAAATATCTTGTTTGGCTGTTTTGAACATTTAATAGCTAGACTAGATATGTATTGCTGATATCTGTAATTCAGTTCTTCCTATTCAAAAAGAACACCTCAGATATCCACAATGACATTCTTACTATCCGCAATTGTCATTTCAGATATCCACAATGACATTCTTACTATCCGCAATTGTCATTTCAGATATCCACAATAACATTCTTCCTAGGACAAATGATGTCACTTTTGCCATTCATGTGTATTGGGCTTTCAATTTCAGATATCCAGAATGTAATTCTGGATTTCTAGAATGAACATTTTGGATATCTGCAATTGAATTCTTGCTTGGGAAAACTCCGAATTCAGATGCCTTCAATCCAGTTCTTACTTGTCATAATTTTCATTTCAGATATCCAAAATGAAAAACTAGTCCTGTCTACCTGTCAACAGATATCAGCAATGCTTTTATGGATATCTGCAATTGTATTGTTGCTAGTCATAATTCTAATTGTTTATATCTGAAATTACATTTTTACTAGTCATAACACGAATTGTGGATATCCATAAATACATTTTTACTAGTCATAATGTATTTTGGATTCAAAATTACATCCTGGATATCTGGAATAGTTTTTCATTTTGGCTTTCCGAAATGAAACTTATGACTCGTAACAATCGGATTGAAGATATCTGAAATGGGAGTTTTTGCTTGTAAGAATTCAATTGCAGATATCCAGAATGTTCATTCTAGATATCCAGAATGTAATTTTGGATATCTGAAATTGAAAGCCCAACTGATGTCATTTGTCCTAGGAAGAATGTCATTGTAGATATCTGAAATGTTCTTTTTGACTAGGAAGAATCGAATTACAGATCTCTGTAATGCATATCCAGTCTAGCTATTAAATGTTAAAACGTCTTGCCATAAAAGCCTGTAACCTTTTGTTAAACGATGAAAAGGTCTGCAGATTTTTTTTTCTTTGCTGGGGATGGCGTTTGCTAATTTGCTTACATTCATTTCCTATTTTAGGCACTAGAAATATCAAATTTGTTTCAATGTGAAAAATGCATTTTTTCCTGAAAATTACTTGAATTGTCAGTTTCTTTAAAATTTTGTTGTCATCTTGTGATGTGATGCTCCTTTTCTTTTTTAACAGATAGGAGGAGGCATTATATTGGTGTTGGGAATCCTGACCCAAGCGTTTTACCATGGAACGGAGGAGGTAATGTGGGCTGTTTGTCAATGGATTGTGCCTGTGAACTATGGATGTTTCATGACACGACATTTCATGAGATGTGCAATATTACGATTTTATATTTTGCAGTTTTTCTCGGTTGCGTGGGGACATTTTCTTAGACTACTGCTTGGTTCTCCTATTGCACCGATTGACCACAATTTGACCACAATTATAATAAAACTGCAAAATTAGTTTTGCTGCTTTTGTTAAAATGACAGCAGCTGTATCTCTAGACTAAACGAGACATTTTGTTTACTGGGTTCATACGACCAGTTTTCGTGTGAACAATTGAGGGAGGGGGAAAAAACCTAATGTTTATTTGACAGACTGTTGCAGATGAACCATTCAAGTGGTTTAAATTCACTGCAAAAACCTCATTTTTAGGTTCATGTGGGTCAGTTTTTTTTTTTCTTCCTCCATTGAGCAGAAAATAGCAGCATGTTTGAGTTACTGAGTGCTTGACAAGATATATTTACATTTTCTGACTAGGGGCAAGTGTATGAGTCAAGTTCTTTCACGTAATTTTCTTTTTTGCTCAGAAAAGAAACTGAAAAAGTTTAAACATTGCCAAAATAATTTTTCAGATTGCCATTTTAAAAACCTATATATATTTTTCTTTTGCATGACATTGCCATTGTGAATGTCTGGTTAATGAAACTGCTGATATTGAAGGCTCACCCTTGCCTAACGATTTCCATATGTGCTTTTTCAGATTGGCTCCATGATGGTGGGGGTCATTATTTTGTGTGTCATGGGTGTGATCACCATGACGATCGCATTCCTTGGGGCATATGGCGCGTACAAAGAGAAAAAATGGGCCCTGATTGTGGTAAGTTCAAATCATTTTTTTTCTGACTTAAATCAAGTGTACTTGTCCATACACATGTCGAGAAATGAGAACTCAGTCCCGATTCGTGAGATATTAACATAACATCATATGAGTGGCGAGAACAGGCCGTTCAGCCCAACTAGGCTTGCCGATTTCTTACTACTATAGTGAATCTATAGTAATTCGCATACTCAGTGACTCAATGGTATCTTGCGCTAAATCAAGCCTGTTCTTGAAAATTCCCCAAGGTTTCTTCCTTGATGGCTGATGCTTGCCTATGAGTGAGGATATTAAGAAAAGTCAGTTTTCGTGTGCGATTAGCTGAGAACCAGCACTGTACCTGGTCATACTTACTACAATCTTTGCAAATGCTGACATTGAGGTGGTTTGTTGGGAGATTAGATAAATGCAAGGATTTTCTCCCCTAAATAGACTCTGTAGAATGGCTTGGCTGAGCATAGCAGAGGCGAGACCAGGCTTCAGTGTCGTGCTAGGGACAGTATCGAGACCTTGGGTCAGCTGAGCAATGGATATGCTTGAGTACCAGGACAATTGCGTGTATCGTTGGGATTGATGGTCAGTTATTGTCTGTAAGTTTTGTCATGCTACATATTGTTAAACTTGCTGAACTGTTCTTCTTCACTAGTTTTGTGCGATAATGGCCATGGGTTTCATCGGACTCCTGCGGCTTGCAATTCCCATGATGATCGCGCGTCCTGAGGTGGGTACTGATTGAGCTTAGGGATGGTGCGGTTTTTTATTAATACCTTGCATGCCCACGTTTTAATCGCTAATAATCCACTGTCAGTTTGAGTGATGGTGAAGAAATATCCTAGTTGGTGGTTAACTGCATGAGTCCATCAGTTAAGTCAGTAGTTCTCAGACCCAGTCCTGAGGTACCATGGCGTATGCAGGTTTTTGTTGCAACCACAAATTCAACCCAAGAATGTTTAGGAGGATCATATCTTTTCATTAATCTTTCAAGCAACATTTTCAATAATTTCTATGCTTGCTTTGAACAGTAAAAGTTCCATTTTCACATCATGCTATACAGGAAACGGCTGAATAAAATGATGAATGTAAAAAAAAAAAAAGTACCATTGAAGTAAAAAAAAATTTAATAGGCTCTTAATTTGTAAAATTGATGAATTGTCACGAAATCTATACATTTATTAGATAATGAAGAGTTTGACGGCAAAGCAAGTAACAATGACTTATACTTGCTCTTTGTTAATATTGTGGGGAAAGTTTTAAAGTACCACAGGAGCTTAATCATTAACCTTAGAATTACTTGGATCTGACAATATGGTAAACCCTGTGTAATTACTTGCAATACTGCATTATCAACACAATATGGACAGGGAACTTTCATTGCCCATGGCAGACACTGCCATTTCTTGCATAATGTGAAGTCAGAGGGCAAATAAATGTAATGCTACTAATTAGGCAAATTAACAGCGTAATAGAAATTGGGGACTGCTGCTGTGGTTGCAGTGAGGACTTGTTTACACAGTGGTCCCCCAGGACTGAGTTTGTGAACCACAGAGTTAAGTGGACCAGGTCCTTCCTGTGTGGGATTGGCATGTTCTCCCTCTTATGTGGGTTTCCTCCTGGGTTCCGCGGGTTCCTGCTGCCCTGAAATGCTGGCGCCGTCATGCGCACTGCTACCGTTGTCCCATAGCGTGGGTTTGGCCTGAGAACTGGAGTGGGTCCCCAGGCGCTGTGCTTTGGCTGCGCGCTGCTCATGAGAAACCGGGATGGGTCACATACTGAGAACAAATGGCCACTTGTGATCGTTTTTCTGTATTAAGTTTTCAGTTTTTTGAAGGATGTTTTCGTAACATTGTGTGTGTGTGTGTTACAACCAGCCCACTGACTAATCGCAACATGAAATGGGAGAACAACATGGTTGTAAAAAAAAGATTTAATTTCTAAAAACACTTCATCTGAAGAAACAGCTGGCCCAAAAATGAAGCGAGCTGGTCAGGGCAACGAGTGGCTGCTAGAGAACAGACTGGCAATTGAGAGCCTCTTTGCACAACACCAAACTCTTCTTATAGGGTGTAGCCAGGTGCCACCAATCCTGCAATTAAACACTTAAGACAGACAAAGGTCCTCCAGCCACTAGGGGCAGCATAAACGTACTGGGTTGTAACAGTGTTTTTTTTTTTTTCTTTTCTTCCCCCTCTCCTCTCTTTTAAAGGTGAAGACCCAGTTGGAAGAGCAGCTCCGGCAAGCTATTCCACTCGATGAAGCCAGTCCTGAGATGAAGAAGGCAGCTGACATGTTCCAGCAGCAGGTAGCCACACTGAACATGGCCTTCGCTCAGCCGTGTGCAAACGCGTCACTCCCGTGGCTTTCCCAAAGTGGGATTACTGAGTTAGCTGAATAACTTCGCCCAGTAGAACCAGGGCCGGCTCTCTTGTTGAGGCTGTTATGTCTCCAGATTACGGGTGGATTTACTCCATGCAGTGGTCCAGTTATCTCTGATGCTGCTGTCTGGACCAGACTGTTTCATTCACTGCACTGCTTGTGTCATAACGGTCTAATACATCTGTGATTGGGTACCCCCTCCACTTTCATCCTTGTTTCAGTTCATATGGAGTTAAGCCTTTCATAATTTCGACTGAAACAAATCTTACTTTGTGCAGTAACAGACAGACTCGCTCCCAGTTCCATTTTGTTTTCGTTTATCGTGCTGCATCATTTATCGTGCCAGTTCAAGCGGAGTGAGAAATCTGTGACTGCTGATGGTGCATTTTCTTCGGGATGGAGAAAAGCAGATTTTCTTACTTAATTATCTTGTGGACAGTTGGGTTGTTGTGGACTCTTCACCGGATACCAGGACTGGGGGAGCCACGTTCCAGAGTCCTGCCACTGTCCTGAAGAACTGCTGGGGACGGATAAGTGTGTGCGGACGGAGAGCTCGGAGCTGGAGGTATGTTCACCACCGACAAGTGAAACTAATCTCTTCCTGTTCGCTTGGAGCCTGAAAGCTCAGATATTAGCGAATTGCTTTCATCCATGGCTACTTCAGTGGCTCTTGACCCGCCAGCCCTTAGAACCACAAACAAGCACCTCAGCTACTAACATTCGCACCTAAGCAACTACCCATCTGTAGGATTGAGCACCACCTACGTGTAAATGGTGTAATGCGAACTCGATTGCTGTTTGTGATAGAAAGTTGCAGTAGTCGAGGCCCGAGAAGTGCTTTTTTAATTACCAAAGAATCGCTAATGGTTCAACTGATGTGCAAAGACCAACCACGTTTACTGGACGTGTAGACTAGGCCCTCAGGAATTTCTAACTTGTTAATTATTATTTTGCTTTTTGTTAGTTCATGAGGCCGAGGAGCTTTCTGGAACGACTTTCCAATCACTCCAGTGTCCTTGTCTACAAGGAGGTAAGTGTGTGTGTGTGTGTGTGTGTGTGTGTGTGTGAGACATTCTTCGGTTGAATCAGTGCCATCAGCGTTGCTTGCCATGTTGTGTGCGGAGTGTGGATGTGTACAAATGGGTTTAAGTGAGCTCAAATTGGTATAAATTGGGCACAAACCGGTTTGCATGCATTTCCTTTTCAGCCCTGTATTTCCTTGATTGAGGGGTTCTTGGATAAAGTCTTAACCATCTCCTTGGTGGTAATCTTCGGATTCGCTTTCATGGCGGTATGTAAGAGCTCAGTCACTTTGTTTTGTCTGAAGCGCCCCCTTCTGGGGATCTAGTGAAAATGTTCTGGTTGGTCACGCAGTTACTGAAGAGCAGTAGTTCTCAAACTCATTCCTAGGGGACGACTGCGCAAGTTCTCATTGCTACCACAGCTGCAGTCCCAGAGTTCTATGAACTTGTTAATTTGTCTTAATTGGTTGCATTTCATTTATTTACCCTCTGACTTCACATTATGTGAGAAATGGCAGTGTCTGACACGGGGAATGACACTCTGCAAACCTCGGCCGGTTCGTTCCTCATCAAACCTCGGATGTGTGACTGCGGAAGCCATTAGCCGGAACTTTTTTTTAAATTTTTTTTATTATTTTCTTTCTGGATAAATGTGGTCTTTCTCTTGTGTAAACATGGCAGTGTCCAGTGGCTGCAGCGCCGGGTTTGATGTCAAATTAGTGAAAACATTGTGTTGCATCTTATGTCAACACACGAAGAAGCGTCACCACAGAGATTTTGCGAAGGTCTTTTACTTTCTGACTCCTGGATTTCACACCTCTGGGTGTCAGCCATTGTTACTTTGCTGTCAAACCCATTATCTATTTAATGGATAGATTTGGTGACAATGTATCAATTATACAAACTAAGAGCCTACTTTTTTTTAAATTCATTGGCACATTTTTGTTCTAATTTCTTTTTTATTCAGCATATAGCATGATGTGAATGACTTTCTTTTGTTAGTTCAAAGCAAACATGGCAATTTTTGACTCCGTTCCTTGAAAGGGTAGTGAAGAGAGATGACGCTCATCAAAAGTAGTGTTTGCAGTGAAAAGCAGCGCACAGTGGTTGCCCAGGACCGGTTTGGAGAACCACTGCTGTAGAATATTCATGAAAGTACAGTTCATTGCATTACAGTTCTCCTGTGGAAGTAGATGCCATTGATTTGTTTTGCTGTTGAAGGTTATACACACTGTTTTTTTTAATCATTAAAAATGTATTACTGTCAGTTGTTGACTTGAGTTTAAGTTGGTGTTCTGACAGATACCAGCAGCTTTGCTCTTTGAAAGGCTGTGTGAAATGACATGTACTCCTTTGTGCTTCCAGCTGATCGGGCTGCTGATGTCACTGGTGCTTATCTGGTACATCAAGGGGCATCGCATCCCCGCCCCTGTGCCCTTCACTGTGAACAGCGGCGCACCGAAATACGTGCAGCTGCACAACGCCAGTTAAATCTTACAGATGGGTTTCCCCCGTCACTGCTGGTCCGTTTTTATTTTGTGCAAATACAGCAGACGACTGTCGCCCCTGGGCTCTGCTCTGACATCGGGGTTTGAAAACCAGCGCTCTATTTCTTCTGTGTTTTTTCTTTAACCAAAGGTGTACTTTACTCCGAATCACTTAAAGCGATTTCTGTATATTCTTTATATATAATGTTGGCTGCTGAGTTGGAGTCCATTCCTTTTCGTTGACATTGGAATAATTCCATTTTACATTTTGAAGTTATTTGGAGTTGATATATTTAAATTCTCACAATTATTGTAATTCTAATGAATCTAATTCTAATGGATGGCCTTACATAACTGGTGAACCAACAAATAATTTAGATGGCTAAAAGTCGATTTCTCATGCTCTAGAAATGTAATTCAGATGTTAATTGAAAGTGTTGCATATCAGCATTTGTAGTTTGATTTCTGGATTTGCATTTTTTTTTTTTTTATATATCTTGGAACTTTTTGGATGAATGTGGTTGAGGAATTAATGTTTTTACTGAACTGGCATGCATGTGACATGGAGCCAAGATGCAGAATGTCTGCCTTAAACATTTGTTGTTATATTAAAGATTTCATTCTTGCTGTTCAGTTTGGCATTTTTGAAGACTAGGGCTGCAAACATGCTTACCTCTCAGTCGGGAGAGCAGAAGTGGAATTATTTTGAATTGAAGCGCAGGCTAAGAGCCTCATTGCACGAAGTGCGTTTTTGTTTTAGGATGAGATCTGAATTTGGAATTGAGATTTATTGGAAGTCTGTAGGGATTATTTGTGGGAAATTTAACATTAAAACTTAAAATGGATGAGGAATTGGTCCAATCTTGATGGATGGTGATACTTCATGAGGAAAGCTTGAGCTTCTAGAGTGGGCTTTTGTTTGGCACTGAAATGTATGATCTTAGATTTCTGATAAAATAAACAATTCTCTTTTTATAATCTGAAGTATATGAATCTTTTGCCTCCCTCAGTTTAATATTCCTAAATTTCCACAGGGTTCATTCCATGTCAAATCACACAAAAAAAATGGGATTCTACACCTCACTTGTATTGATTTTCTTTAAATTTGGTATGCAAGTTGGCTATGGCCCCAAATGCCCAAATTTCTACTCAGACTTTCTAGCGCAAAGCCTTTTTACCTTTATTTTTTTTCCTCGATATTTTGCGAAAAATGGCCATGGCTGCTAAAATTCAAATGGCCATATCTCAAAGTACTTGACTGATTTTGACAAACAAGGTATTTTTGGGAAAGGAGTCACACAAGCATTCCAAATGTGCCATTATTAAACTCATTCTGGTAACTCTCGAAGTGACTGAATAATTGTTGACCTATATTTTGACCTCAAAATTGACCTTGAGGGTTGCGTGACCTTGAATTTTTCAACACCAGATCGTACCCTAATGAGGTATCTGAACTTGTGAAAGTTTCGACTAATGAGTGTAAAGATGCAGGGGCTGAGAGGCGCGTGCTGCGGAGGAGAGCGGCGAATTGTCTCTCTCTCCCGAGCTGGCAACAAAGGGTGGCATACGCGCAAGCCTTGTACATAGTTCTCGAATTGGGTATTCCAGATTCGGGTGGGATTGGAGGTGCCGAATTCCTAAAGAAAGAAACTGGCCAAAAGACAGCATATTAATGTTGAATCTGAGAATTAAATTTTTTTTAAATTGTGCTCATTTTGAATTTGATGCCATCAGTACTTTGCAAAAGTTGTGATGGGGGCATGTTTACCACTACGTTCCATCACCTCCACTCAGAACAAAACTGTAGGTGTTCGGGAACTGAGGAGACCAAATGCTGTAGATTTGATGGCAAAATGTTTTCCACATTCTTGCTCAGTGTAGAATTTCAGCTGCTGAACACTGTGTAGCCGCCTTTGACATATTTTTGTTTCATAATGTGCCAAATATTTTCAGTGGATGGCAGGTCTGAACTGGAAGCAGGCCAGTTTAGCACCCAGACTTTTGCAACGGAGTCATGCTGTTGCAAATGAGTGCAGTGTGGTGTTTGCCATTGTCTTGCTGAAATACGAAAGCCCTTCTCTGAAAAACATGTCAGGATGGCAGTAGATCATTAGCCTCATAGGATAATCGCCCAGCCCAGTTCCTTTTGTGTTGGCAAAAAAAATTCTTTTTTTTTTTTTCCATTTTTCTCAAAACCTTAAAATCCATTCTCCTAAAAAATTACAGTAAAAACCCTTAATGAGATGGGAAATTATGCTGAGGCTAATGATATGTTGTTCCAAATCCTGAATACATTATTCAGCATTAATGTGTCTTTACCGATGTGCAAGTTACTAATGCACCTCCATGGTATCACGGGTCCTGGCTATTGAACTATGTCCTGATTGTGAGCTTTATGGTCCTTCTAGCTTGGGGGACTTTCTTGATTTCTAAAAAGAGTTTCAAAATTTGGTTACTCAGCCCACTGGCCAATTTTTTACTTTCTGCTGTCTGTCAATGCACTCAGGCCCAGGGAAGGTGACTCCATTTCTGGATCTTGTTTTTATATGGTTTCAATTTGACATGGTGGCATTTTTACTTGCATTTGTAGATGCAGCGATGAACTGTGCTCACTGACAGTGACTTTATGCAGTGTTGCTGAGCCCCTGCAGTGATTTCCTGTGCAGAATCCGGTTTGTTTTCAAAGCAGTCATGCCTGAGGGCCTGGAGATCACAGCTGTTCAGTATTGGTTTTTGGCCTCATCCCTCGTATGCGTACTGAGAATTCTCCGGATTCTCTGAATCTTTTAGTGACATTATGTACTGTCGATGATGAAATCCCCAATTATTTGGAGTTTTACATGGAGAAACATTATTCCTATATTGTTATTTATAGTCTTTCACAGAGTGATGAAGCCCTTACCATCTTTACTTCTGAAAGACTCCCTGGTCAATCATGTTACTGACCTGTATTAGCTACTGAATTCAGTGACCGACTGAATTAGCTGTCATAAGTTTCACCAAGTCTATTTTTTGTTTTTTAGGCATCATCCAACTTTTCAAGTCCTTTTTTCCCCCATTCAAACATTTTTTGGAATGTGTTGCTGGCATCAAATTTGAAACAAGCACATATTTTTCTGAAACAAAATTTCTCTGTTTCGACACCTAATGCGTTGTTTTTGTATTCAATTAGAGTTTTGATGATTTGTGAATCATTGCATTCTGCTTTCATTTACATTTCACACAGCGTCCCAACTTTTTGGGAGACTGGGTTGCATCTTCTTCATTACTCATTGGGGTCATTCCAGCCCAACTCAACCAACATTGAAAAAGTTTTCATGGGCACTGTAATGTGAATATAGGCCACTAGATGGCAGTATTTACCTTTTTTTTGTTAAGCTCAGACTGGAGTCATGTTTAGACATGTCCTGGACATGTCTGGGGCAAGTCTCAGAAAATTAAAAAAAAAAGAGGTCTAAATGTGGGTGGGGTCTGCAAAAGAGTATATAAGGAAAAGAATTGAGACAGTAAAGTAGTAGGAGAAATTGCAAGAAGATGACCAGACCTGCCATTCTGTTCAAGACCTGTGACGTTTCTTTTGTGGATTTCTTTGCCTGTGTTTGAGCATTTTCATCATCCTGGACATCACCAAGCCACCCCCCCCGAAAAGGGATTGTAAATATTTATGTTTTGTACATAATTCAATCTTGGTTTTTAGGTTAGTTAGTTGTTATTGTTTTTAAAAATTAAATGTGTCTAAGTTTTTAAAACTGTGTCTGTCATCCCTTGCTGTTGCTGTTGTGTTGTAAATTGTATTAACAAATTGGGGCCATAACAGCATCATCTCAGATGTGGCTGAAAATCACACCATATGTTCATACATAGGAGAAATGAAAAACCTCCAGGTGGTTTGGATTTTATGGCCCCTCAAAATTTAAGTGCTACGTCCCTTTTTTGGCCCCGCAAATCACGTTCATTTTCATCCATTTTTAGAGGCCTATAACTTGAGTTCTATACTAGATACATGCCTAAATTGGTACTCTGGCTAATTCTGGCCAAGTTATTTTCCATGTACTCAATGATTCTTTCCTATACTACACGAAACGAGTGAAAATTCAGGTCTTGGCCAAGTGGGGGGGCTCACAGCGGCTGGTCAAAAAGTGAAAAATATAAATCCGGCCCAACAAAAATCCTGTTTTGAGATGCCTATAACTTTTAATTTACACCTCCTGGCCCAATTCTGACAGCAGATTCTGAAAGAGGAGGCCAGACTTAGCCAGAGTACCAATTTAGGCATATATCTAGTATAGAACTCAAGTTATAGGCCTCTAAAAATGGATGAAAATGAACGTGATGATTCTCGGGGCCAAAAAAGGGACATAGCGCTTAAATTTTGAGGGGCCATAAAATCCAAACCACTTGGAGATTTGACTCGAAACATGGAGGTTTTTCATTGCTCCTATAGATGAACATATGGTGCCCATGAAGGCACTGGTTGAGTTGGGCTGGAATGCCCCATTGTTAAAAGTGAGCGCACTCAGAAACAAAAAATCATTCTCAGAAAACTATCTAAATATCGCCTCAGTAGTGGGGCAGTCCAACCGTATCCATAATGGAGCAGTGTGGTACGGGCATTACCTTTTAGCCCAGCACTACCACACTTTATTCAACTAATTAACTAACCAGGGAGGCCTTGAGTAGAATCATGTGCATTAGCATTGGGATATAAAAAAAAAAGTTCATGCCACCATCTATATTGTCAATACTTTCAACACTAATGGGTAATAATATTAATGTGTGTGAGCATTTCCAAATGAGACTTCATGAGGCCATGCCACCATTTTCCAATTGAAAGACATAAGAAATTATAATTATGAGCATGAAGACTAGGGTCTTTGTTGATGCATTTTGCTTTGAAAAATGTACCACACATTCTCTATTGGGGACAAGGCTGGACTGCAGGAAGGCTCGTCCCATGCCCTGTTCTGAAGCAGACATGCTTTTTCAATGTGAGCAGAATATGGTTTTGAGCTGTCTTGTCGAAATATGTATGAACCCCTCTGAAAAAGATCTTGTCCTGAAGGCAGAATATGTTACTCCAAAATGTCTGTGTACTTTTCACTATTAATGGTGCCTTTACAGAGGTGAAAGTACCCTTTCCAAAGGCACTGATGCAGCCCAATATTATGACAGAGCATGGCTTTTGGATTTTTTCCTGGTAACTGTCTGGATGGTCCTTTTCTTTTTAGACACGGGGGACATGATGTCCATTTCTCTGGAAAAAAAAAACCTGAAATATTAAAAAAAAAAATTTTGCCCACAAAATGCGTTTTGACGATGCAATCATCCACTGCAGAGGCCTTCGAGCCCAGAGAAGTTGGCAGCACTTCTGGACACTGTTAACATAAGGCTTTAGGTTTTAACTGGCATTTACAGATGTAACTACAGTGTCATACTTCACAAAGGTTTACCAAAGTATTCCTGAGCCCAAGTGGTTAAATTGCTTATGGATGAATGATGATCCTTGACGCAGTGCTGTCTGAGTGATCTCGATGATGAATATTCAGCTTAGGCCTGTGCTCTGCTCTTTACGCACAGACATTCTTCCAGATGGCTTGAATCTTTTAAATACTTTAAACACGCCGAGGGTAAAATATGCATGAAAAATACTCCCCCTAAATGACCCCCATCCCATTATTTTCTGAAAAGCTTTGCAGGCTTGAATGGCAGGAATGGATGTGCAGTGCATTCAGAATGTATTCAAACCCCTTCTTTTTACATTCCCTCTCCTCCAGATGGGGACATACTGCAATCTCCCCAGTCTGTCCGTTGGTCCATCCACAATTAATTGCTCTCAGTCCACAATTTCTGTTGAATTTTTTTCATTTTTGTTTTGTGGGTCAGTGGTGACATGAAGAGGATTTCCGATTCATTTAGGAGATGATTGGAAAAGAAATTACCAGAACTGTTCCGTCAAACTTAGCACATCCCTATACGTCAGAGGTGAGCAACGTGGGCCGTATCTGTCCCTGGTTTTCACAACAGTTTCCGGGCTTTAATTGGTTGATTATCTTAATTAGCCAAACCATTCATGAAAGGTCGTTTCCACTGCATTTCTTTAAGTTATCGTGAATGACCACTGAAGAATGTTCTTTTCTCCTTAAATGTAGCATTTTTTCCCCCTGGCATATAATGCAGGAGGATGTAGTCATGGGTGCGGTTGTCTGTCCGTCCATCCTTCTGTCCATCCATCTGTGAACATTTCGTTTCTGGAGCATAACTTGAAAACCATTCAATATTTTTCAACAAAACTTGGTGTGCGCTTCAATCACGACCTGAAGTGGTGCCTTTTGCTAATCCGATGTTGACGTGGGCCTGGGGGTATATGCCGTCTCCTGATGGCTGTTGTTCACACAGATGTTGTGGCAAAAGCAGAGATGCTCTTGGCCCTCTCAGTTAAAGGCACTCACCAATAACCCTTCAATAAATCAATCTTGGTCAGAAACTTTGCTTGCCCAATTCTATCGATACAATCATGAATCCTAGGTATTGGAAACACATCAGTTCTAGTTACAGCATTGACTTTGCGATAATCTGTACAGAATCTAGTACTTCCATCAGGTTTTGGAACTAGCACACAGGGTGAACTCCAGTCTGAGTTAGAGGGTCTGATAATATACTCAGCCAAAATAAAAACTTCACATTCGTTTGGAGGTCGATAAGTTGAACTTACAAGAAATGAGGTTTTAAATAACGATTTTATTTAATTCTGTACTCATTAAAGATGGTGTATCATAAAAATAATGTCCATAATGTAACCAGTTCCACCAGAAATGCTACAGAAATGTCCAAGAGTAAAAATGGTCAGTTACGACTTGAATAAGAGCAGTGCGCAGGCGATTACGTATGGTTTGGGCAGTCACAAGACCACTAATCAATTCATTCCTAGTGGACGTTGCAGTGACAAATCGATTATGCAAATGACGTAAGGCAATTTGTCAGTCTTCCATATTTCACGTCACACGTGGGCTACCAGAACGAGGTCGGTCAGCTGTGGTGCCAGTTTGTTGGAGACGTGTCCGAAGATCATGGATAGTCCGTCGATTGCATCCCATAACCCTTGCAACGTCAGTGACAGACGTTTCCGTATTCAGCATGCCAATGGCACGTTCGTGCTGAATGTTTGACAGCCATGGCATTGAAAATCAACGAATAATTAACTGTAAAAACTTGTTTTTCCGAGATGTCACTCTAACGTGCTGACATGAGCTCAGTTGCACATCTCTCATATGGTCACGTGACGAGGAACATGAGAAAACATGGTTTTAGCTTAAAGTACGCTCGCCCGTGCTACGTACCTGTGCACGCCGGAGTTGATGTGTGTCATGATGTCTTTGACAACGCATTTACCCCTAGTGATAGTAAAAACTCTTTTATTAAAAGTTTCAAGAAAATATTTACAAATTTATGAGTGTGAAGTTTCTTTTTTGACTCAGCATATCATGTTCTAAAATGTACTCAACCTCTTTCTCAGCAATCTTTCTCTTTTCAGGATTCATCCGGTACGGATGCTGTTTTATTGGTTTGGCATCACCAACATCTACATCATGAGAAGCTATAGAAACTCTCTTTGGAACATCAGAAAATAGATCTTTATATTTCTTGATCAACCTCTCAAACTGATCTCTCTGTGAGGGTTCTAAGTACTGGAGTTTTACATTAAGATTTTGCAACACTTCAGAGTTTGACAATTTACATGAAAGAACTTTAGCTTTAATTCTAGGTTCATCATCTTGAAACTCCCCCTCATCTTCACAAATCTCGGCCATAGGAGAATCTGAAGTGACAGCTGCAACCCTAGCATTTCTGTCATGATAAGGCTTCAGCATATTAATGTGACACAACTGTTTTGGCTTTCTCCTATCTGGAGTCTTCAGAATGTAATTGAGATCATTGAGTTTTGTCAGAATTTCATAAGGACCATGAAATCTTGCCTGCAATGGATTGGACTGCAAGGGAAACAAAACAAGGACCTTGTCTCCTGGTTTAAACTCACGGCTTCTAGCCTTATGATCATACCAAGTTTTCATTTTTCCGTGACTTGATTTCAAGTTCTCTTTGGCTAGGTCACAAGCTGCACGCAGTCTTTCCGTTAACTTGCAAACATAGTCTAACAGACTGATATGCGGCTCTTTCTCTTGCCATTGTTCACTCAACAATAGCAAAGGTTCTTTCACTTTGTGGCCAAACACTAGCTCAAATGGACTGAATCCAGTAGACTCCTGCACTGCTTCTCTAGCTACAAACAACAGCAAATGAACACCTCCATCCCAGTCTTTCACATGGTCATAACAATAACTCCTCATCATTGTCTTGAGTGTGGAATGAAACAGCTCTAAGGCACCCTGACTCTCTGGATGATAGGCACTAGAAAGAATCTGCTTCGCACCTAGTTCATACACAACCTGCTGAAACAATCCGGAAGTGAAATTGCTACCTTGGTCCGACTGAATTTCCCTGGGAAGGCCAAACAACGTGAAGAACTTTATCAAAGCCTTGGAGATTGCAGTTGCCTTGATGTTGCGTAGAGGTATGGCTTCAGGGCATCTGGTAGATGCACACATGATTGTCAACAAGTACTGATTTCTAGATCTAGTCTTGGGTAATGGACCAACACAATCAACGATGACCTTGGAGAAGGGCTCCCCAAATGCTGGGATAGGCTGCAATGGAGCTACAGGTGGGTCTAACTGGTGTTTTCCAACTACCTCACAAGTGTGACAGGTTTTGCAAAAGAAACGTCTTTCCGAAGTCCAGGCCAGAAGAAGTGTCTCATGATCTTATCAACAGTCTTGTTAACACCAAGATGACCTCCTAAAGGAAAACTATGAGCCATTGTTAAGATCTCATTCCTGTAGACCTTTGGAACAACAATTTGCCTGACCACTGCCCAATCTACATTGGCAGGGATATCAGGAGGGCGCCACTTCCGCATCAACACTCCATCCTTAAGATAATACCCAACTGGAACTGCGTCTATTTCTTCATCAGGAAGGGCTCTCTTCTTTAGTACACAAATTTCAGGATCATTAGTTTGCTCCTGAATCAACTGCTTTCTGGACAGAGACAAGTCTCCAGACACATCAGAATCACAGACCTATCTGGCTGGCTGAACAGAGAACTGGTAAACGTGTCTGATAAGTCCTCAAACGGAGAAACCATAGTAGGACGAACAGAGTCATGAGGCGAACTACCTGAGTCATGACTATTCAATGTGCTGGACGGCACCACATCATCTTCTTCTTGAGCCTTCTTGGCTATAGCACGGGTCACTGCACAGGAAGGATACAGAGATGGGTCTTCATCACCATCTTCAGTGCTCGGCTGTGAAGTAACATGAACAGGGGGAACTACATTGCCCTCAGCCAGGTCATTGCCTAGCAACAGAGAAACACCCTTGATAGGTAGACTTGACATAAGTCCCACCTCTACCTGTCCTGTAACTAAATCTGACTTCAAGAATACAGAGCGCAGTGGTACAGATACAGTCCTACCTTCAATACCTTGTACAAATATGAAATCCCCAGAAGCGGTCTCATCACGTAACTCCAAGGAGTCCATCAACAAAAGTGACTGAGAAGCTCCGGTATCCCTTAGGATATATATGGGGACAGGTATCCCTCCGGTATCCCTTAGGACAGTGTTCCCCAACCCTCTACTAGAGGCCCACCTGTCCTGCATGCTTTAGATTTCTCCCTGCTTCAGCACAGGTGATTCAAATGATCAGCTCGTTAATCACCCCCTAAAGCTGATTGATGACAGCCTGATCATTTGAATCACCTGTGCTGGAGCAGGGAGAGATCCAAAACAAGCAGGACAGGTGGGCCTCCAGAAGAGGGTTGGGGAACTCTGCCTTAGGATATATATGGGGAGAGGAGTAGAATGCTAATTCAGAGCCTCAAGGCCCTCCGACACAAATGTAAGAAATTACTCCCTCACAAAGTCAGCAGTATCAGGCTTCTTAGGCCCACAAGGAGCAGGCAATTTAGCAGATCGGTTATCTACTACAGGGGTTTCTAACCTTGTCTTCACAAAGGCTTTGGGTTTGATATCCTTTTCTTTTTCTTTCTTAGATTTAAGGAACCAACAGTTAGTTGTAACATGACCAGATTTCTTGCAATAATTGCAAACTAGACTACTTTTGTCACTGTCAGCTTTCACACTTTGATCAGACCTGTGACTGGATTTATGAGCACCATCACCAGATTTGTCTTTGTCTTTGGGTGAGGAATCTTGGGTATCACCATTACCTTTCTTCTGAAATTGGGACCATTTATTGTTACTGCTAGACTGAAATTTGGACTTTTGTGTGAGAATATATTCGTCTGCAAATTTGGCAGCTGATTGTAAATTCAGTGCTTGCCTCTCATTAAGGTAGGTCTTAATATCAACCTTAACACAGTTCTTGAATTCTTCAACTAACACCATCTCTTTTAGTGAGTTGAAATCATCCTGGACCTCCATAGAAGTACACCAGCGCTCAAAGCAAACATGCTTCTCGTTAGCAAATTCCACATAAGTCTGATTGTCAGATTTCTTCAGACCTCTGAATTTCTGTCAGTAAGCCTCTGGAACCAACTCATAAGCTGTCAAAATAACCTTTTTGACAACCTCATAATCAGAGGAATCATCTGCAGACAAAGCCGAATAGGCTTGTTGAGCTTTACCCTTGAGGACAGTTTGTAACATCATAAGCCAGTGTTCCTTTGGCCACTGACAACTCTTAGCAACCTTCTCGAAGCACTGGAAATACTTATCAACCTCCTTTCCCGAGAATGGAGGCACCAGCTTTACCTCCTGGCTAGCATGAAATTTGTTTTCAGCTTCCATTTTTATTTTTAGTGGCTCCATTTGGAGCCTTTCTTCTCTATCTAACTGTAAATCAAAATCTCTCTGTCTGTCTCTCTCTTTCTGCTCTTTCCAAATATTCTTTGTTTTTATTTTCCTCCCTTTCTTTTCTCTCTTTCTCTCTCTCAAATTCCCTTTGTTTTTCTTTTTCCTCCCTTTCAATCTCTAGCATTTTTAATTTAAGTTCCATTTCTACATTTGGATTTTCCACTGGAAACTGTTCCAGATCTCCTGGTGCAAACACGTTTTCATCAATGTAATATTCAACAATCTCTCAAGCCAGTCTTGCTTTTCACATGGCTGGTTTTACATCTGTCAGCTCTAGCTGTCTGCATATTACTAGCAGTTCTGTCTTTTTAAAAGACTTCAAAACCTCTACAGTTGGTGATGCTAAGAAATCATCAATTGCTGTTGATCTGTCTATATATATCTAGGAAAATTCAAAAAACAATTTCACAATTTGAAATTTTAGATTTTCAATTAATGACTCACACGGTGGCCTATCCCGGATGAGCCCCCAATTTGTTATGACATATTGGACAGCAAGGGATGACAGACAAAATTTTAAAACTTTAACATATTTAATCAAACAAAGACTGACCAAGATTGAAATTTAAAACATGAGATAGTTACAGTCCCTTGGTAATTGAGGTGGGGTTTCTATGTTGCGATGTCCTGGGACAGGAAAATGCTCCAACACAGGCTAAAATCCACAAAAAGAGCTTCACGGGTCTTGAAAAGAGTGAGAGGTCTGGTCAAATGTATCCATCCACAATTTCTCCTTGCAATTTCTCCTACTACTTTACTCTCTCAATTTTTCTCCTTATTTACTCTTTTCCAGCCCCCTCCCACCTTCCAGACTTTTTTTTAATTCTCTGGGACTTTCCCCTCTCAGACATGCCCAGGACATGCCCAAAACCTAGCTCCAGACTGGTCTTAACAAAAAAATGTCAATACTGCCATCTAGTGGCTTTTTTTTCCCATGTTACAGTGTTGCCAATGTTTGTGTACTAATTATGCAAGAGTGATATCAGGAAATTCTACAGAAGGTGTATGAACATAAACCTCACTTGAAGCTAACTTTTAATACTTGTTTGTAATTTGGATGCTTGGCACAACTGTTCACAGTAACAGATCTTGCTGTCTGTGAAACCTTTATTGCAAGGGTTTGTCTCTGTGGTTTTTTTCGCAGGACAGATTAGCCTACATTCAAAGTCAATGCAAAGACGCGAATACACGTTGTCAAGCAGCTTTCACACCGGATGCATAATAAATTTTTCATGCGTCAGATTACATTCAAAGTCATGACCGCTTATCAGTTACTGCATGAGATTTCCTGTGCTCTGCTAATTAAAAATGCTCCTGGTTAACATATATGCAGCAATTATGATCGATATGCTTGTGTTACTTCGGTAAACATCAATGTGGCAGTTTCATCATAACGTTGCCTGATTGTAGCCACTACAGTTGAAGCTAACCGGAGAGGTGGGCTGCAGTTAGACCAGACATAGATTTTGCAGAGCTTGGGGTGCATTTTTGGGTGATTATGAAACGATTGCTTCACTTATCCATGACCGGGGTAAGCCTGATACATCTCCAATGGCCGGGCAAGCTCTCTGATACTACCGGTGAAAGCAATAGGGAAGCACACAGGCTGACGTGTCCAGTATAACAAACGATTTATTGCCATTGATTAAATATTAAATTCTTCCCTGTAGAGGTGATCGATTCGCTAGCTCCACATAAGCAACGGTTCACGCAGATGGAACCTACGGTCTGTAAAACCTGTATTATGTTCATGACATAACCGGAGCTCTGTCCAGCTCTCGCGCACTCTCCATAACTCACCCATTTTCTGCAAGGAAAAGCTGGTCATTCTGAAGCAATAACTAAACCATTACCACGGGCAATTTCCAAAAAGGCCGTTTAGCTTGGAGCTTTCGCCTCTCCGTCATATACCAGCACGGAAGCTGTTCGTTTCTCCATGCTAACAACACACCACAGCTATGCACACAAACCAGCAGATCCTAATATTAGAGCTGTAAGAAGATCCGGGATCCGGCTCAATTAACCGGCCCTCTAATATCACCCACGGACCACGGATCTAGACGTCTATTTAACCGGCTCAGTTGAGTCCTACAGTTGGCAGAGAAATGACACATATGCGACTTGAGCACAACTAGTGGATTCAAGCAGTAGCGCAAGCATAGGCACTCAGCCACTCACTCGCTCAGTTGGCACTCGGCAGAAAAACGAAACGTTACTTCTCTGAGTCTCTGACTCAACTGCAAGGATCCAACCGACTTAACTTAACCGAGATCCGTCACAAGGATCCAACCGACTTAACTTAACCGAGATCCGTCACTCGTGGTGGATCCTGAGTTTCGTTTCACTCGCGGCTCGCTGCTTTCGGTTAGCTCATAGCTTCACTCGCGGCTCGCTGCTTTCGGTTAGCTCATGGCTTCACTCGCGACTCGCTGCTCTCAGTTGGCTCATGGATTCACTCGCGGCTCGCTGCTCTCGGTTGGCTCATGGCATCGACTCGCGGCTCGCTGCTCTCGGTTGGCTCATGGCTTCGACTCGCGGCTCGCTGCTCTCGGTTGGCTCATGGCCTCACTCGCGGCTCGCTGCTCTCGGTTAGCTCATGGCTTCACTCGGCTCCCTGCTTTCGGTTAGCTTGAGTATGAACCCCTGCTTGCTCGCGGTCCTGCACAAACTGTAGCAGAGGGAATACCCTGCATACCCCAATGGCGGTCTCGCACACAGACACGCCATGTTGTTGACTTCTATGACTGTCGTATAAGCTTGTTGCCTATGTTGTGTCAATGAATACTGTGATCCACCCCATATCCATTTTCACCATAAGAGAATAAAATAATAATAATAAAAATAAAATAAAATATTCTTTCGTAGAGGTTACTGGTTACCCTGGGAGCGTCACTATTTAGAACATCGGTGTTTTTTTTTGCAGACATAATATGACTGACAACCTGTCTTTGTCCTTAAGCTATTCATTTATTGACAAACAATGAAAACATATTCCAGCGTGAAGGAAAAACAATACACATTTCATTTTCAAGTAATGCGTTCTGCATTCTGAATTGCAGACTGTATTCTGCATTTGGGCCTGTTATAATGTCGAATTCCTCACAAACATTAAATCCTGTAATACAGTGGTTCCTCTTTAATCGCGGGAGTTCCGTTCTAAAAATAATAAGCCGCAATAGGCAAAATCTGCGAAGTAGGATTACTTCTTTATTTTTAGCTTTATTTTTTTACAATTATTATATAGATGATTTGAGGCTGTAACTCCCCCCGCCCACAAATACAGCTTCAGAGTCACACAGCTAGCAAACGAAGATTTATGCAAATTTTACATGCTGAACGTATGCTGTACAGGAGACACGACACAGGATATTGATTGACAATGTTATACAGTCCCGTAGCCAATTAG
The DNA here is from genome assembly GCA_029721435.1 of Gymnothorax reevesii. Taxonomy (NCBI): domain Eukaryota; kingdom Metazoa; phylum Chordata; class Actinopteri; order Anguilliformes; family Muraenidae; genus Gymnothorax; species Gymnothorax reevesii. The sequence goes on from CM056579.1 coordinate 15,027,466, forward strand.
AGGGCATAGCACAATGCGCTGTCCCGTTATAGCAATGGATCACTGTATAATGTAAAATAATAAGATGTAATTTAATGCAATATAATAATGTTTCATTTCTAGATTTCTTTTTTTCCTGGAGGTGGGGGTTTCTGCATGTTGTGATGACTGTAATATTATTAATAATAATGATAATAATAATAACACCAACAATAATAAGAGCCCTTTTGTAGAACTAGTAGCCAGGGCAGCTACAGGCTGGATATTCTATTGGTAGTCAGTAACACATAAAGGTAAGTGTGTAAGCTTTTTTTATGGCTCGAGTCAATGTACCATGGTTTTTGCAAACATTTAATCGGGCCATTATGTGTCAAGTGACTCAAGTGACTCGCACAACCCGGCTCGTATTACCGAGTGACTCAGAATGATCCGAATCCCTCAAATGATCCGAGTCAAACATAGCTACCTAATATACACCAAAGCAGTCCATAAGCTGTTGGTCCACTTTTAGCTGCTCCTCACTGTCCATGTTTCCCCCTAAACTCAGGCCCACCGGATTTCTACGGTCTCCGGTCTACACTTGGGTATGTCCACCCGTTCTACAAATGTGTCTGTATGTTGTGGATTCTAGCTTTCCCTGCATCCTAGCTAGTAGAAGAACCGCAGTACTCACCGTTAGCAAACTGTAGCCAATAGCAAAGTTGAGCCTACGCAGCCAGATTTTTTGCACTGCTTCTTCCACTTTTGCCGCTGCGTTTATTAGAACAAGTTCATTTCATTAGATCTATAGTCAAGTATAACGTTAGATTGCAGAATTTGCCCGCCGCTTCGTCATCAGATGACGGCTGTGTCTCTCGTTTCATTCTGGGGAAGCAGACTCCATGGCAGACTCTGAAAACTGCATTCTGCAGCCTCTTCTGGCCCAACTCCCTCTTCCCGCCCTCCACGTGGAGCTGGCCAGTCAGAAGAAAGTGGGCACACGGGGAGTGGGGGCCATAGCGGAAGAGCCACCCGATGAGGCGTTTCAGGCAGAGACTACAATAAACTACAAATAGGGTTTTTTGAGGATGGCGAAATAAGTACCCTTTTTTTACTTTGCGCGATCGGGAGTACTCTAGGGGAGTCAAAGATCAAAATATAAACTTATATTTATACAAAATATAAAATACCATAACAAAGTATTACTGGTCCCTTTCAAGTAGTCTTTGCAAGAATTTTCGACCATAATTCATGCATCACGAATAAGAATAAATCCTGATTCTAATAAGATATCATTATCTTTTTTTCTCAACAAATAAAGAACTTTTCTTCTGTAGCAAGAGAGAATTTTATGAAATGCTGAATCGATATTGTGGGCAAGGATATTGAGCAGTTTGCACCTCAGGCTTGATCCAGGGGTGTTATCTAGTGGTAGAATATTGTAACTGCGTGCACAAATTTGCAACGACACATCTGCACAAAGCAATTATAGGTCCATGGGTTGGACCCATAGAGCTATATAGAAATCCTAGAGAGCTGAGCCGAGCGAGCGACGTGCCGGCCTGGAGATCGTCCGCCATTACTGAACCTGGCAACTCACCCAGCATGCACTGCGCAATTTGTATACATTTGAATGCAGACACAAACGTCAAGTCAAACTTCTGTGTGGTATCGAAACAAGCATCAAAATGGACAGACATATGTACCTTTATTTCACAACGCATTGACCCCAATTTTTCTCTGTGTTTTTAAAATGTATTGTTTGGTTTCTGTAATTATTCTCCTTCTCATATAAACCAGCATTATATTATCAACCTTATTATACTACTGGCGAAATGGCATAAATGTAAATATTCTGATCAGAAACCATTGTTAATTTCGTTTTATAATGAAACCAAGCGATACATAAAGTCAATTCTGTACTCTGAAAATCAGAAAGCGATTAAAACAGTGCAATTATGTGCTTTATTTAACATTTTTATTTGATTATTTTTTTATTGTTTTTATTTAAATTTATTAATCTTGCTATGTTTTTAATCACCCCCCCCCCCCCCTGACAATTGTTATCATTGTTCAAGCATCAATAAAAAAAAAAAAAAATTAAAAAAAAAAAAAAAAAAGAAACAAGCATCAAAATGCCGGAATCCTGTGCCGCTGTAGGTTATGACAACCAAAGAAAAAAGGGTAGTGGTGTTTCCTTTCATAAGTAAGTATTTCACACTGCATTTTAAGCCACGTAACATAAAAAATGACAAACTTGGGTCTTCGATATAAGTCTTTCGCGTTCAAGTTGCCCGGTTCGGTAATGGCAGGCCGGTCTACATGGTGGAACAGTGCTGTTACGTACGGCGCTATTACGAGTCGGTTCTCTAGTTGTTCTATATTGCTTTATGGTTGGACCTTTCATTGTCGAGTTCTTCCTCTTTTTCTTTTAGGTTTTATGGAAATGAAAAACCAAATGGTGTATTACCGCCACCCACTAGATTTATATTGTCGCTTACATTATATTTAAAGAAACCAAAAGAAAAAAAAAAACGCTACTCGCTAATTCCAATTATTCAACCGTATCGCCTTCAAATACTTCTACTACTGTTTTCTATATGCCCCTATTTCTCCACAACCTGACCACCACCGAATCGTCTTTCAAAAATGTTCTGTATGTCTTCCCTCTTAACATCAACAAAGCCAAAAATCTCTCTTGCTGCTTCCACCACCATCTTTATTCTCTGTTTTACTTTCAATCTCACAAGCACAGTTCAACACCATTGATATACAACACCAATTCCAAAATAGTTGGGACGAAGTGTAAATTGTGAATAAAATCAAAATGCAATGACTTTCAGATCACATGAGCCAATATGTTATTAACAATAGAAAATAGATAACAATTCAAATGATCAAACTGAGACATTTTACATTTTTATCCACAAAATGAGCTTATTTCAAATTTTCTGGCTGCAACAGGTCTCAAAAAAGTTGGGACACAGGCAAAATGCAGTTGGAAAAGCAATTAATAAGAGAATCAGCTGAAAGAACATTTAGCCAGTAATTAAGTTAACTGGCATCAGGTGTGTAACATGATTGGCTATAAAAGGGATGTGTTAGAGAGGCTGAGTCTCTCAGAAGTAAAGATGGCCAGAGGCTCTCCAACCTGTGAAGGCTTGCATAAAAAAAAAAAAATGCGGAATTCTTTAAAAACAATGTTTCTCAAAATCTAATTGTAAAGGCTTTGAAGGTCTCATCATCGACAGTGCATAACATCATCAAAAGATTCAGAGAAACTGGAAAAATCTCTGTGCGTAAGGGACAAGGCCGAAGACCTTTACTGGATGCCCGTGATCGACGGGCCCTCAGAGGCCACTGCATCACTCACCGGCATGACTCTGTCATTGACATTACTAAATGAGCCCAGGAATACTTCAAGAAACCACTGTCTGTAAACGTAGTCCGCCGTGCTGTCCACAGATGCCACCAAAACTCTATCATGCAAAAAGGAGGCCATTGTTGAGCATGATCCAGAAGCGCCGCTGTGTTCTGTGGGCCAAGGCTCATTTAAAATGGACTGTAGCAAAGTGTCCTGTGGTCAGATGAGTCCAAACTTGACATTCTTGAAGGAAATCATGGGCGTTGTGTCCTCCAGGCTAAAGAGGAGAAAGACCACCCCTCCTGTTATCAGCGTTCAGTTCAAAAGCCAGCATCTCTGATGATATGGGGATGCATTAGTGCATATGGTGTGGGACACTTGCATGTTTTAAAAAGTGCCATGAATGCTGAAAGGTATATAAAGGTTTTAGAGCAACATATGCTCTCCTCCAGATGACATCTATTCCAGGGTTAGGCCTTGTGTATTTCAGCAGAAAAATGCAAAACCACATACTGCAGCCATTTCAACAGCATGGCTTCGTAGTAGAAGAGTCTATGTGCTGAACTGGCCTGCCTGCAGTCCTGATCTTTCACCGATTGCGAACATTTGGCCCAAAATTAAACAAAAAGTCCATCAAAGGAGACCCAAAACTCTCCAGCAGCTGGAAGCCTGTATTAAACAAGAGTGGGATCAAATTCCAATAGCTTAACTCAAGAAACTTGTCTCCTCAATGCCCAGACGCCTCCACTCTGTGTTAAAAAGAAGAGGGGATGCTACACCATGGTAAACAGCCCCCTGTCCCAACTTTTTTGAGACCTGTAGCAGCCATCAAATTTAAAATGAGCTCATTTTGTGGATGTATTAAGCAAATCGGGTGTCGCGCCAAAGACTCCAGGCCTGGTAGGTTCCAAGAGCGTAATCAGTCCATCAATCAAAAGAAACTCGCACACCAAAATAGCCAATACAAAAAATAATTAGGTTTTATTACATCAGAAAGTGCAAAGTGCTACCAAAGTGCGTGCAGTGCAAAACTTTTTCGGTCACAATCAGACCATCCTCAGTGCAAACAGAAAATGGAGAGAGACACCTTTATATAGACTGTGTCTAGTTGACGGCAGACTTGTCAATCAAACAGCCTAGTTAGGTTGGAGTGTAGTCCTGACATTTTAGAGGGCACCATCCACCTAGTGGTGGTTAACAGACAATGGTCTAGATAAATATACAATAATGAAAAATAGATCAGAAAAGGAAAAAATGAAAAAGTAAATTAATAAATAGATTATATACAATGTAGTGGTACATATGCAGACATGGAGAGTATTAATGTGAATTTAAGATAATCGTACCAGAAACCAATATCAGTGTGCAAAAACAATATGGACCTACATGTTAAATCAAATTCATCATTTAAAACTTTTGGGTGCAGAGTTCTTTAATAAAATATCCACCGCGCTTCGCACTGGAGAAGAGCCAGCGCAGTGCAACTCCTCCTGCGGGTGGAGAAAACTCTTGTCGATGCCCATAAACTTTAAGTCAGACGCTGGGTGCTTTGACTAGGCTGTTTGATTGACAAGTCTGCCGTCAACTAGACACAGTCTATATAAGGGCATCTCTCTCCATTTTCTGTTTGCACTGAGGATGGTCTGATTGTGACCGAAAAAGTTTTGCACTGCACGCACTTTGGTAGCACTTTGCACTTTCTGATGTAATAAAACCTAATTATTTTTTGTATTGGCTATTTTGGTGTGCGAGTTTCTTTTGATTGATGGACTCATTTTGTGGATGAAATTGCGAAATTTCTCAGTTTCAAACATTAGCTATGTTATCTCTGTTCTATTGTGAATAAAATACTGGCTGGTGTGATTTGAAAGTCATTGGGTTTTGATTTTATTCACAATTTACACTTTGTCCCAACTATTTCAAAATTGGGGATGTAAAAGCAAATAAACTTCTTCCCATCCTAATCTCATTTTCCTCATATTCCTTTTGTTTCTTTTCTACCGTCTGCAATTTGTCCTGCACTTTCCCTACCATTTCATTTCTGTTCAACACTCTCTTTGTAGCTTCTGCATATGAACTCTTTCCCTGCACTCTGGTCTTTTCCACCTCCCTTTCCATTTTCCTTCTCTCACACTGCAAGGAGCCCATTTCATGATTTCCCTCACAGTGAAAGCATTTTACCAATTCACAATCATCCTCTATACATCCCTCCTGACCAAACCGTCTACACCTGTGCATCCCTCTTCTGCAAACTGCTGCCACATGTCCGTACTCCTTATATCTAAAACATCCCAGATAGCAAGCACCTCCGCTCCGGATCTGCCCCGGCTCCAGCTGATCCGGCTCAGAGCCAGGGCAGATCCAGAACGGAGGAGCTTGCTATCTGGGATCTCAATGGAGTTCTTTCAAAAATTCTTACTCTGTAGCTCACAAAATCTACTAATATTCTCTCCGGTATTTCACCAGTGAACTCAAGTAGAACTGACCTACTTTCCTGCATTTTTCCCTCCCTATAGCTATTTAGTCGACTTACCCCACATACTCCCTCCACCTTCAAAAAAATCATCTTACTCTACAACCAAAGGAACACCACTGATCACACCCTTAAAGGTTGGGTTTTTCTACAGAGGAAAACTAATTATCCGAGAACAGTCATAGCTTTTAATTTTAAATGCATTATCTCTCTGTCTCATTGTTCGACATTCTACTATCACTAGTCCTCCCCTCGACACCCTCGCTGCTTTCACGTCCCCAATTTCGCTTTTTGCAAATTTCCCGATATCATGCGCATTACTAAAAAGACAAATTGCTTCGCCACCCTTTACATCTGCCATGATTCCAATAACAAATGTTTCTCCTTCATTTTCGTTATCACTTCTTTTTTTTCCTTTTTTTGTTTTTCACTCCCTCTGCCACATCACAATCCATTTTTCAAAAAAAAAAACATTCATCCGCAATCCAAGATCAAAACCACAAGCCGTTCAAAATATTCAAATACCAAACAATCCGTAACTCAATTTAAAATCTCGCGCCAAAAAACTCTCCTGCAATCCACTCCACTCCTGTCCGCCTTCCAACACTGTCGTTGCCGAGTTACGAGTCTTGAAAGCGAGTGAGTTTCCCATGCTTGAAATCATACTAACATGCTTTGATTGACGGTTGCTCCGTCATATCACAAGCTACGAAGATGGGACCAGGATGTACTTGTAGCCAATGAGGAGACCTTTCCAACGACTTATAGCTCTTCCCCTCACTGCCTCGGGAAACCGGGGAAATTGAGTCTCATAGGACGCCTGTGCTTAAAGAAGCTCCATTATAGCGGTCTTGCGCCTCCGCAAAACTTTCGTATTTTGCGCAAAAATGCCTGAAGGACAAGGAAAAACAAAAATCACGGAGGAAGAACGGGGAAAGGAAGAGGAGACGAGAGAAAGTGGTATTGAGGAAGAAATGGAAGAAATCGAAGAAAGCGAAATCTCTGAGGATTCTGATGATTTTAGAGATTTCTTGGAAGGGAATGACCCCGATTTTGAATGGTGAGTTGCCTAATCATTACGTCTATATAAACAAAACGATATAAACTATCCTAACATACATTTTATCATTTTATCCTAACATAATTACAATACATAATGAGGATTTTCCAATGATGTGTAGCATGTGTGTGTGTGTGTGTAGAATGCGAATTGAGTTGAGCCTGGGGAAGAGTAGAAAGGTGAAAGTGCAGGGGGAGGGGAAGCAATCTGTGTGTGTGTGTGTGTCTGTGTGTGTGTGTGAGAGAGAGAGAGAGAGAGAGAGAGAGAGAGAGGTTGGGGGATGGTCAACGACCTGAATGGGAGCCAGGTATGATGGGGGAAGGGATGCAATCTGTGTGTGTGCATGTGTTTGTGTGTGAGAGAGAGTGTGTGTGTGTGTGTGTGTGTGTGTGTGTGTGTGTGTGTGTGTGTGCGCGCGCGTGTGTGTTATTGTGTCTCTCCTACGTGTCCCTAAGTGTAATGTATCTGGTTTTATATTGGCTCTATGTTTTCTCCTTTTCAGCGATAGCGATGAGGACTGGGAACCAGAGGCGGGGTCTGCCACCTCTACCCCGCAGCGAGGGAAGTCACCAGTGGGTTCTGCAGGGAGAGCCAGGGGGCGGTCACCAAGAAGCAGTAGGAGAAGCAAGAGGAGGGCCCCAGACCCACAGGCAACTGCAGGCAGACAGACATGGCTGGGGGTGGATACGGAAGACCCCATGCCGCCTCAGCCCACATTTCGGCCTGCGAGGACCCCTGGCCCCCAGATTATTCAAGGAGCAACATATACCGTACTGCAGCTTTTCCAATTATTCATCACAAACTCCATTTTGCGCACAGTGGTGGAGAACACCAACCGATTCGGCGCAATGCACCACGGAGCGAAATGGCAAACGATCACAATGGAGGATATGTACTCCTACTTGGCCATCCTGATTTACATGGGCCTTCTGCAGGTGCCTGCAATCACAGATTACTGGAGGCAATCGGAACTCTATAACTTGGCCTTTCCACGCAGTGTGATTTCAGGACGCAAATTCCAGCTCATCGCCACTTCCATTCATTTGAGCAACCCGGATGACGACAAAAGAAATGAGGAGAAGCGCGGCACCGCTGCATATGATCGCCTGACCAAGATCAAGCCAATGTATGAGGAGATGCGCGAGGTCTGCAAGGCCAACTTTCATCCATATCAGCACATCAGTGTTGATGAAAGAATGGTGGCCTCCAAAGCCCGCATCGGTATGACTCAGTACATGAAGAACAAACCCTGTAAATGGGGTTATAAACTGTTTGTACTTGCTGACTCTTGCAATGGCTATACATGGGACTTCTTTGTCTATGAAGGAAAATCCATCTTCCTTACAGGGAAAGGACTAAGCTATGACTCAGTGATGGCACTCGTCTCCACAAAGCATCTGGGGACTGGTTATAAATTATATGTTGATCATTTCTATACCAGCCCTGCACTGTTCAGAGACCTACTCCAACAGAGGGTCTGGGCATGTGGGACGATCCGATCAAACCAGAAAGGGTACCCCAAGGACCAGGCAGGGATGTTGGCAAGAGATTCCCCCAGAGGCTCCATACGATGGATAAGGGATGGATCTCTTTTGTTTGTGCAGTGGAGAGACACAAGAGATGTGCAGATGTGCTCAACAATGCACCAGGCACATGCAGACGAGACTGTCCAGAGGAGAGTGAAGGGGCCTGATGGCAAATGGAACTTGGAGAACCTGCCTGCCCCACCTGCAGTAAAAGATTACAACAGGTATGCTGATTTTTTTCATATTTTCATCTTTTGATATCATTCTCATGATTTTATATAGTCTATATCTTTTCACATTTCAATAACAGTCTTTCTATAATCTTTTTTTTTTCCAGACACATGGGTGGCGTAGACCTGTCCGACGCATTGATAGGCTGCTACAATGTACTCCACAAAACTAAACGCTGGTACCGATCCCTGTTTTATCATTTCATAGACATTGCCATAGTGAATGCTTTCATCATCCACAAAGAAAGTGCTCTGAAAAGGAGTGAGAAACCATTGACACAGAAAGCTTTCCGGGAGAAGCTGGTTCTCCAGCTCGCTGAGGTTGGATCTCCCACCACTGTGGCAGAGCCTCCCCCTGCACTGGCAGCAGGTATGCACATCCCTGTGTATCGAGGAGCCGATGCCACACAGGCCCGCCTGAGGTGCACGCTCTGTCAGCAGAAGACCCCCATCTTGTGTGAAACCTGCAATCGGCCCTTTTGCTTTGTTTCAACGAGGAACTGCTACAAAGACTGGCATGACAGCCAGCCTTCACCGCACTCTGACTCACTGACTGACTGACTGCACAACATTGTGTTTTCCCATTTGTATAAAGGGAATTCCAGCTGGGATGGTGTCTGTGGAAGACTGGGTGGGGGTCAATGACGGCCCAGGACAATCAGCAGAACTCTGGCGACGTGAGGGGGCTAACTATCACAGCTCCCCCGCCCCCCTTAACCTCATCTCCGGCCCTGACCATGTGTTTCATGAAACTGGACTTTAAAGCCTCTGAAAACCCAATTTCACAAAAACCTTTGAACTACGTTATTTTGGGTTGTATGTGCACAATAGTAGACATACTAAAATATTAGAAATTATGTCCAATTCAAATCCGAGATTTTGTCATTTAATTTTTAGCGCCTATCCTCTTACTGCGGTTCAACTAGGCGTGGTTTTCTCAGTGGGTTATTACGTAATAAGTCAAACCAATGAAATAAGCTCTGTCATTTTCCCCACCCCTAATTGAAATTAAAATCTCTCCACTCGGCCCAGGTTAGATACTTTTCAGCCCGAGAAACAATGTCCTGGTGTAGCCTGTCTTGCGAGTGATTACCCAACGACATGTGGTTCCATTTATCTGTCTGTCCATCCGCCTGTTCGCGTGTTTGCCTGTCCCCCGGTTTTTCCCCTATCATGTACGTTGGTGTTAGCTCCGTTCAAAACGCAACAGTAAATGATTCTATGAACGGGACGTGTGCTCGCATGCGTTTCTCACTTAGCGTGGAATGGTACTTCCGCCCGGCTTGAATGGTCTTATGCTGCGTTCAAACTAGCTTGTAAAAATTGTGTTTCCCAGAACACAAGCGGTGACTTGCATTCAAATCACCTGTGATCACAAGCAGTGAACTGGTGGTTAATTCAGCGGATCAATCTTCACCACTCTTGAGCAAAATGAGGCCAGACCAACACATTGTGAGCTAAACAGAAAAGTATGTTAATTTTCATGTTTGTTTTATCAAATATTAAAAGGAGCAGCTTATTATTAACCTTTATGTCCCAGAGTTTGTAGTATGTCCATATCACAATGTTTCTGTAGTTTTGTTTTTGAGAAGTTAACTTAATATTTTGATACCTTTATTATCGCCCGTGACAGACTGGCAGCATATGCAAGCTCTCCATGCGTGTGAGTGGTAATTTCACCATATTCAATATAGCGGTATGAACGCAGCATAAGAGCCTTATGTCACAACGAGTTCGGGTTGCTCAGGATCTGTCCCGTGCGCGAATCTGCGAAACGCAGGATGGTAGGGGAAGGTTCCGCCTTTCTTGCCTCCAATAGGCTAGAAAGGCTCTTCTCTGATTGGCTACTTGATCTGGCAGTTAACTCATGTGCAGGGCAGGTTGTCACACAGAGATATGAGAAAACTAGAGTGGACAATCCTGTCGTTTCCGTGGCAGCACGCCGCCGCCATCTTGTGTATGTCTATCGGGGCAGACGTTCAATGGAAAATACAGTATAACTTACAGTATATACTTTTCACTATTAATGGTGCCTTTACAGAGGTGAAAGTACCCTTTCCAAAGGCATTGATGCAGCCCAATATCATGACAGAGCATGGCTTTTGGACTTTTTCCTGGTAACTGTCTGGATGGTCCTTTTCTTCTTTGGTACGGGGGACATGATGTCCATTTCTTTGAAAAAAAAAAACCTGAAATATCAATTCTTTTTTTCCCCACATAACGCGTTTCCACAATGCAATCATCAACTGTAGAGGCCTTCGAGCCCAGAGAAGTTTACGGCACTTCTGGACACTGTTTACATAAGGCTTTAAGTTTTAACTGGCATTTACAGATGTAACGACACAATGTCATACTTGACAAAGGTTTACCCGAGTATTCCTGAGCCCAAGTCCTTAAAGTGCTTCTGGATGAATGATGGTCCTTGACACAGTGCTGTCTGAGTGATCTCGATGATGAATATTCAGCTTAGGCCTGTGCTCTGCTCTTTACGCACAGACATTCTTCCAGATGGCTTGAATCTTTACTTTAAACACCCCGAGGGTAAAATATGCATGCAAAATACTCCCCCTAAATGACCCCCATCCCAATATTTTCTGAAATGCATTGCAGGCTTGAATGGGAGGAATGGATGTGCAGTGCATTCAGAATGTATTCAAACCCCTTCTTTTTACATTCCCTCTCCTCCAGATGGGCACATACTGCAATCACCCCAGTCTGTCCGTTGGTCCATCCACAATTAATTGCTCTCAGTCCACAATTTCTGTTGAATTCTTTTCATTTTTGTTTTGTGGGTCAGTGGTGTCATGAAGAGGATTCCGATTCATTTTGGAGATGATTGGAAAAGAAATTCCAAGAACTGTGGCACAGAACTTAGCACATCCCTATACGTCAGAGGCGAGCAATGTGGGCAGTATCTGTCCCTGGTTTTCACAACAGTTTCTGGATTTTAATTGGTTGATTATCTTAATTAGCCAGACCATTCATGAAAGGTCGTTTCTACTGCATTTCTTTAAGTTATCGTGAATGACCACTGAAGAATGTTCTTTTCTCCGTAAATGTAGCATTTTTATCCCCCAGGCATATAATGCAGGAGGATGTAGTCATGAGTGCAGTTGTCTGTCCGTCCATCCGTCTGTGAACATTTTGTTTCTGAAGCATAACTTGAAAACCATTCAATATTTTTCAACAAAACCTGGTGCGCACTTCAATCACGACCTGAAGTGGTGCCTTTTGCTAATCCGATGTTGACGTGGGGCAGGGGGTATATGCCGTCTCCTGATGGCTGTTGTTCTCTGATCTAATCTATGCGAAAATCTATGTTTGTGTGTTCAAACAATTAGCTCTATTCGTCTGGGTATTTGATAGAAATAAAAACCTGCGAACACTAGCCCTCCAGGACTAGAATCGCCCACGCCTGCTATATGTGGCTTATCTAACCTGAAAATGGCAGTCCAGGGACAGCCCCCACCCAACCTTAGAGCTTGACAGGGACTGCAGAGAACAATAGTAGAAAAACCGCAAATCCAGGAGTGCAAAGCTTGTTGCATCATCCCCAAGAGGCCTGGAGGCTGCAATTGCTGCCAAGGGTGCTTCAACTAAGCATTGACTTAAGGGTCTGAGTACTTATGTTAATGTGATATTTCAGTTTTTCCTTTTTAACGTGCAAAAAGAAATCTAAAATTCTGTTTTCACTTAGTCATCATGGGGTACAGAGTGTAGACTGGGGGAATAAATTAAACGCAGTGTCTAGAGAGACGGCAGTTTTATGGGTACGGCTATCGATTTGAAGGGATTAGGATTAGGGTTAGGGTTAGGTTAGGGCAGGGTTTGAAATGAGGACTGCTGTACCTCTCTACATTGAAAGTTGCCGTACCCGGGGCAACTGCCTAAATTAAAACAATTTTAAGCATAAGCCTGCAACATAACAAATGAGAAGAGGTCTCAATACTTTCTGAATGCAGTATACTATACTGAAGGACTCTAGTTCTGCATATATTATTTACGGTGTGACATCTGAAACAATAATAGTTTTAAGAACAAAATAAATGATAAATTGATTTAATGAAAAGTTTGTTCCGTTGCACGAGCAATAACAAATCCTTGCAAAATAAGATCAACTAGAACAGCACTCGGAGAGCGCAGACCTCCGCCAAACACAACATTTCCCTCCATATCGCGACTTCCACCATAGATATTAGTCTTATATTTATTTTATCTTCATTTTTAGATTCCTTGACCATGAAAACATGGCAATTTGATTCATAATGCTATATCGATATTAGCTCCACAGCATCTTGGCTGTTTAAAGATGTCTGTTGCATGTTTCTAGCTTCATTTGTTTTTTTTTTTCTTATGATGCAACATTTCCCCTCATGTTGTGATTTACACACAAATATTAGTCCTACATTTATTTAATCTATTTTTTCAGATTCCCTGACCAAGAAAACATACCATTAGCAACTGAATTCATAATCATATCAATATTAGTTCAGTAGTTATTCACGAAAATCTAATTTTCCATAATGGTGGTTTTCTTCTGGATCTAGTTCCCTGGCTTTTGAAGATACAGTAAATCTGGTGACACCCCCCTAATTCTGCAATATCTTGGCTATATAACGGTGTTTGTCGCATGTTTGTAGCTTCATTTGTTCTCTTCCTATAATGAAAGTTCCGAAGGTCCCCTACTTTCGTATTCTGGATCATAGTATCATAGTATTCGGAATTATTCCATTTTCAGGATCAGTCTTTGATATATTGTAGAACATGTTCGAAACTTGTCCTGTATTTTTTTTCCAAGTGCCCTGACCATTTTTGGTGCAGTAATATGCATAAATGTCGAAAATGGCCCTATCTCCCAATGTTAAAGAATCCTTTAAAAAATTCCTGGATCCAGACGGAGATCCGGATCACTTCCAAAATCTAATAATTTCTTCTTTAAACCAATTTGTACAATCACTGAAAATTTCATCAAAATTTGTCCATAACTTTTTGAGTTATTTTGAAAACCAACAAACAAACAAACAAACAAACCCAGGCAAAAACATAACCTCCTTGGCAGAGGTAATTATTCCATCATTAGTGAAGTGCACTGTCGCCGCATCAGAAATCACAACGCAATTATATATGCAGAACTTAAGTCCTTCAATATCAAGTCAAGTCAAGTTTATTTGCTGTGCACCTTTCATGCTGAAAGCAACACAATGTGCATCACAAGGCAAGAAGCAGCAGAACAAGACATAAGACAATAATAAAACACAGTGAAAAGACAAGTTATAATGCACCTACATGTCAATGCATTTATAAAAATATGAACAAAAGTACAAAGGCATACATATAAAATGAAAATAATGTTAAAATACAAAATATGAAAATAAAATAAAATATGAACAAAGGTACATAGGCATACATATAAAATAAAAATAATGCAAGGAGGAGGGTCACAGGACATTGCTTAATTATAAGAGATGGAAAAGAGATAAGTTATAAGTCTGCTTTTGAAAGATCATAGAGTAGGGGAAGCTCTAATGTCACAGGGTATAGTATTCCATCATTTGGGAGCATAATGACAAAATGCAGCTTCTCCATCTTTGAAGCGCACACGAGGGACTGCAAAGAGGCCCTTTGCTGATGATCTAAGGCTGCATGGCAATTTGTAATGCTCGAGCAATTCTTTAAGGTAAGCTGGAACCAGGCCATTTAAAGCCTTAAAAACAAGCATGCGATTTTAAAATCAATTCTAGCATGATATGGAAGCCAATGCAGAGATTTTAGAATAGGTGTGATGTGATCATATTTTTTGGTCCTAGTTAAAATACGTGCAGCAGCATTCTGAATAAATTGCAGACGTCTAATCAAGCTTTTGGGTATTCCAGAGAACCGACTGTTAAAGTAGTCGAGCCTGCTTGTAACAAAGGCATGTACCATTTTTTCTGCATCTGAGTTTGATAGAATGCCTCGGATTTTGGAAACATTTTTTTGGTAATTAAAAGCAGATTGTGTAAGTTTATTGATATGGGGGTGGAAATTAAGATCAGCATTACAATCACACCGCAATTTCTTACATGATCTTTGCATTGTAGGGAAAGGGTAGTGTAATGTGAATATAGGCCACTAGATGGCAGTATTTACCTTTTTTTTGTTAAGCTCAGACTGGAGTCATGTTTGGACATGTTTCCAGACATGTCTGGGGCAAGTCTCAGAAAATTAAAAAAAAAGAGGTCTAAATGTGGGTGGGGTCTGCAAAAGAGTATATAAGGAAAAGAATTGAGACAGTAAAGTAGTAGGAGAAATTGCAAGAAGATGACCAGACCTGCCATTCTGTTCAAGACCTGTGACGTTTCTTTTGTGGATTTCTTTGACTGTGTTTGAGCATTTTCTTCATCCAGGACATCACCAAGCCACCCCACTAAAAAGGGACTGTAATTATTTCTGTTTTTTCTTATTTATCAATCTTGGTCTTTAGTTGTAGGTTGTTATTAGTCTTTGTCTTTGTTAAAAATTAAATGTGTTTTAGTTGTTGAAACTGTGTTTGTCGTCCCTTGCTGTTGCTGTTGTGTTATGAATGTAATAACAAATTGGGGCCATAACAAATTGGGGGCTCGTCCGGGATAGACCATTGTGTGAGTAATTTATTGAAAATCTAACATTCCAAATTGTGAAATTGTTTTTGTGAATTTTCCTAGATATATATTGACAACAGCAATGGATGATTTCTTGGCATCACCAACCGTAGGGGTTTTGAAGTCTTTTAAAAAGACAGAACTGCTAGAAATTTGCAGACAGTTGGAGCTGACAGAGGTAAAACCAGCCATGCGAAAAGCAAGACTGGCTAGAGAGATAGTTGAATATTACATTGATGAAAATGTGTTTGCACCCGGAGATCTGGAACAGTTTCCAGTGGAAAATCCAAATATAGAAATGGAACTTAAATTAAAAATGCTAGAGATTGAAAGGGAGGAAAGAGAAAAAGAAAGGGAGGAAAAAGAGAAAGAAAGGGAAGAAAGAGAAAAAGAAAGGGAGGAAAAAGAGAAACAAAGAGAATTTGAGAGGGAAGAAAAAGAAAAACAAAGGCAGTTTGAGTTAGAAAAATTAGCAAGAGAAGAAAAACAAAGAGAATTTGAGTTAGAAAAATTTGCAAGACAGAGAGATTTTGAATTAGAGAAACTCGATAGAGAAGAAAGACTCCAAATGGAGCAACTAAAAATAAAAATTGCAACTGAAAATAAATTTCGGGCTAGCCAGGAGGTAAAACTGGTGCCTCCATTTTCAGAAAAGGATGTTGACAACTATTTCCAGTGTTTTGAAAAGGTAGCAAAGAGTTGCCAGTGGCCAAAGGAACACTGGCCTCTGATGTTGCAAACTGTCCTCAAGGGTAAAGCTCAACAAGCCTATTCGGCTTTGTCTGCAGATGATTCCTCTGATTATGAGGTTGTCAAAAAGGTTATTTTGAGAGCTTATGAGTTGGTTCCAGAGGCTTACCGACAGAAATTCAGAGGTCTGAAGAAATCTGAAAATCAGACTTATGTTGAATTTGCTAATGAGAAGCAGGTTTGCTTTGAGCGCTGGTGTACTTCTATGGAGGTCAAGGATGATTTCAACTCACTAAAAGAGATGGTGTTAGTTGAAGAATTCAAGAACTGTGTTAA
Organism: Gymnothorax reevesii; assembly: GCA_029721435.1. NCBI lineage: Eukaryota > Metazoa > Chordata > Actinopteri > Anguilliformes > Muraenidae > Gymnothorax > Gymnothorax reevesii. The sequence goes on from CM056579.1 coordinate 15,043,723, forward strand.
GGATGATGTTAAGACCTACCTTAATGAGAAGCAAGCACTGAACTTGCAATCAGCTGCCAAATTTGCAGATGAATATGTTCTCACTCATAAGTCCAAATTTCAGTCTAGCAGTAACAATAAATGGTCCCAATTTCAGAAAAAGGGTTACGGTGATACCCAAGATTCCTCACCCAAAGACAAAGACAAATCTGGTGATGGTGCTCAGAAATCCAGTAACAGGTCTGATCAAAGTGTGAAAGCTGACAGTGACAGAAGTGGTCTAGTTTGCAGTTATTGCAAGAAATCTGGTCATGTTACAACTAACTGTTGGTTCCTTAAAGCTAAGAAAGAAAAAGAAAAGGATACCAAACCAAATGCCTTTGTGAAAACAAGGTTAGAAACCCCTGTAGTAGATAACCAATCTGCTAAATTGCCTGCTTCTTGTGGGGCTAAAAAGCCTAATACAGCTGACTTTGTGAGGGAGGAATTTCTTCCATTTGTGTCAGAGGGATTTGTGGCTCTGAATGAGCATACTACTCCTGTCCCCATATATATCCTAAGGGATACCGGAGCTTCTCAGTCACTTTTGTTGATGGACTCCTTGGAGTTACGTGATGAGACCGCTTCAGGGGATGTCATACTTGTACAAGGTATTGAAGGGAGGACTGTATCTGTACCCCTGCGCTCTATATTCTTGAAGTCAGATTTAGTTACAGGACAGGTAAAGGTGGGACTTATGTCAAGTCTACCTATAAAGGGTGTTTCTCTGTTGCTAGGCAATGACCTGGCTGGGGGCAAAGTAGTTCCCCCTGTACATCTTACTTCACAGCCGAGCACTGAAAATGGGGATGAGGACCCATCTCTGTATCCTTCTTGCGCAGTGACTCGTGCTATGGCCAAGAAGGCTAAAGAAGATGATGTTGTGGTGCCGTCCAGTACATTGAATAGTCAGGACTCAGGTGGTTCGCCTCATGACTCTGATTGGCCTACTATGGTTTCTCCGTTTGAGGACTTATCAGATACTTTTATCAGTTCTCTATTCAGCCAGCCGGATGGGTCTGGTGATTCTGATGTGTCTGGAGACTTGTCTCTGTCCAGAAAGCGGTTGATTGAGGAGCAAACTAATGATCCTGAAATTGGTGTACTAAAGAGGAGAGCCCTTCCTGAAAAAGAAATAGATGCAGTTCCAGTTGGGTATTATCTCAAGGATGGTGTGTTGATGCGGAAGTGGCGCCCTCCTGATATCCCTGCCAATGCAGATTGGGCAGTGGTCAGGCAAATTGTTGTTCCGAAGGTCTATAGGAATGAGATCTTAACAATGGCTCATAGTTTACCTTTAGGAGGTCATCTTGGTGTTAACAAGACTGTTGATAAGATCATGAAACACTTCTTTTGGCCTGGGCTTCGGAAAGACGTTTCCAACTTTTGCAAAACCTGTCACACTTGTCAGGTAGTTGGAAAACACCAGTTAGACCCACCTGTAGCTCCATTGCAGCCTATCCCAGCATTTGGGGAGCCATTCTCTAGGGTCATTGTTGATTGCGTTGGTCCATTACCCAAGACTAGATCTGGAAATCAGTACTTGTTGACAATCATGTGTGCATCTACCAGATTCCCCGAAGCCATACCTCTACGTAACATCAAGGCAACTGCAATCTCGAAGGCTTTGATAAAGTTCTTCACGTTGTTTGGCCTTCCCAGGGAAATTCAGTCAGACCAAGGTAGCAATTTCACTTCAGGATTGTTTCAGCAGGTTGTGTATGAACTAGGTGCAAAACAGATTCTTTCTAGTGCCTATCATCCAGAAAGTCAGGGTGCCTTAGAGCGGTTTCATTCCACTCTCAAGACAATGATGAGGACTTATTGTTATGACCATGAGAAAGACTGGGATGAAGGGGTTCATTTGCTGTTGTTTGCAGCTAGAGAAGCAGTGCAGGAGTCTACTGGATTCAGTCCATTTGAGCTAGTGTTTGGTCATGAAGTGAGAGGACCTTTGCAATTATTGAGTGAACAATGGCAAGAGAAAGAGCCGCAAATCAGTCTGTTAGACTATGTTAGCAAGTTCAAGGAAAGATTGCGTGCAGCTTGTGACCTTGCCAAAGAGAACTTGAAATCAAGTCAGGGAAAAATGAAAACTTGGTATGATCATAAGGCTAGAAGCCGTGAGTTTAAACCAGGAGACAAGGTCCTTGTGTTGTTTCCCTTGCAGTCCAATCCATTGCAGGCTAGATTTCATGGTCCTTATGAAATTCTGACAAAACTCAATGATCTCAATTACATTGTGAAGACTCCAGATAGGAGAAAACCAAAACAATTGTGTCATATTAACATGCTAAAGCCTTATCATGACAGAAATGCTAGGGTTGCAGCTGTCACTTCAGATTCTCCAATGGTCGAAACGTGTGAAGATGAGGGGGAGTTTCAAGATGATGAACCAAGAATTAAAGCTGAAGTTCTTTCATGTAAATTGTCAAACACTGAAGTGTTGCAAAATCTTGATGTAAAACTCCAGCACTTAGAACCCTCACAGAGAGATCAGTTTGAAAGGTTGATCAAGAAATATGAGGATTTGTTTCCTGATGTTCCAAAGAGAGTTACTATAGCCTCTCATGATGTAGATGTTGGTGATGCCAAATCAATAAAACAGCATCCATACCGGATGAATCCTGAAAAGAGAAAGATTGCTGAGAAAGAGGTTGAGTACATGTTAGAACATGATATTATCAGACCCTCCAACTCCGATTGGAGTTCACCCTGTGTGCTAGTTCCAAAACCTGATGGAAGTACTAGATTCTGTACAGATTATCGCAAAGTCAATGCTGTAACTAGAACTGATGTGTTTCCAATACCTAGGATTGATGATTGTATTGATAGTGTAGGGCAAGCAAAGTTTCTGACCAAGATTGATTTATTGAAGGGTTATTGGTGTGTGCCTTTAACTGAGAGGGCCAAGAGCATCTCTGCTTTTGCCACACCATCTGGATTGTACCAGTATGAAGTCCTACCCTTTGGCATGAAAAATGCCCCAGCTACGTTCCAAAGGATGATACAGTCTACAATCGCCGGATTGCCACACACGGGTGCGTACATCGATGACCTGATCACATGGAGTGACTCCTGGGGAGAACATCTAAAAGATGTAGAGACGTTGTTCCAGCGCCTGACCCAGGCTAACCTGACTGTTAACCTGAACAAGAGTGACTTTGGTTGTGCTACTGTCACCTATCTTGGCTACGTCATAGGCCAGGGTAAGGTGGCACCCATAAATGCTAAAGTCCAAGCCATCATGGACTTTCCAGTTCCTGACAACAAAAAAGCTTTGCGCCGCTTCCTTGGAATGATCGGGTACTACCGCAAGTTCTGCAAGAACTTTGCTGAGATTGCTCTCAGTCTAACTAACCAACTGAAGAAAGGCGTAAAGTTCACCTGGGATGATGCATGCCAGAGAGCCTTCGATCGCCTGAAGTCTCTGCTGTGTCACTTCCCCGTGCTCAAATCTCCTGACTTCAACAAACCGTTCTCCATCGCGGTCGATGCTAGCGACCAAGCTTGTGGATCTGTGCTCCTACAGAGAAGTGACTCTGATGACATTGAGCATCCCGTGGCATACTTCTCCAGGAAGTTCAATCGCCACCAAAGGAACTATTCCACAATAGAGAAGGAACTGTTGGCTCTGGTCCTTTCTTTACAACACTTTGAGGTTTATGTTTGTACAGGACAAAAGCCAATGATTGTGTACACTGACCACAATCCGTTAATGTTTTTGAGTAAGATGAAAAACAAGAATCGGAGATTGTTGAATTGGAGTTTGATTTTACAGGAGTTTGACTTGGAAATTAAGCATGTGAAGGGTACAGACAATGTAATTGCTGATTGCTTATCCCGAGTTTGAATGTGTATATATATATCATGTGTTTGAATATTGTATGATATGTATATATAGACAAGTGTTCACTTAACCATTTTGTATTGAAAAGAAAAATTTTGCCTTTATGAGTCAAAATTTTTCCCTTTTGGAATGGAGGTGTAATGTGAATATAGGCCACTAGATGGCAGTATTTACCTTTTTTTTGTTAAGCTCAGACTGGAGTCATGTTTGGACATGTTTCCAGACATGTCTGGGGCAAGTCTCAGAAAATTAAAAAAAAAGAGGTCTAAATGTGGGTGGGGTCTGCAAAAGAGTATATAAGGAAAAGAATTGAGACAGTAAAGTAGTAGGAGAAATTGCAAGAAGATGACCAGACCTGCCATTCTGTTCAAGACCTGTGACGTTTCTTTTGTGGATTTCTTTGACTGTGTTTGAGCATTTTCTTCATCCAGGACATCACCAAGCCACCCCACTAAAAAGGGACTGTAATTATTTCTGTTTTTTCTTATTTATCAATCTTGGTCTTTAGTTGTAGGTTGTTATTAGTCTTTGTCTTTGTTAAAAATTAAATGTGTTTTAGTTGTTGAAACTGTGTTTGTCGTCCCTTGCTGTTGCTGTTGTGTTATGAATGTAATAACAAATTGGGGCCATAACAGTAGTAAAGTAGGAAACGAGTTTCTGTCTCTTTGCTTTGGGGCCCATCACGAGAACTTGGGTTTTTTCATTGTTGCAGAAAGTTTAGGTTCATCCACAAGTTGATTTCATTGATGAATTTTAACATCTTACAGGAGTTCTTACAGGAGTCATGTCATTTGGGAAGAGTGAGATGTAAAGTTGTGTATCATCTGCATAGTTATGATATTGAATATTATATTTTTTGATGATATGTCCAAGTAGGAGCATATGTTGATTGAAACGGAGAGGGCCCAAAATTAAGCCATGCGGGACACCACAAGTCATGGCAACATTACCAGACCGGAAATTTTCCATTGCCACAAAAAAAAAAAAAAAACTCTATCATGCAGGTAAGTCCTAAACAAATTTAACACCGGACCAGAGAGTCCTAGCCAGGTTTGGAGTCGATTTATGAGAGTCTCGTGGTCTACCGTGTCAAAGGCTGCACTGAGGTCTAAGAGTATGAGGATGGTTAATTTACCAGCATCTGCATTTTATCGGATGTCGTTAATGGCTCTTATAAGGGCAGTTTCTTTGCTATGGTGTGATCTAAATCCAGACTGAAAAGCATCAAACAGGTCATTAGTGATTAGAAAGTCATTAATTTGAGTGAACACAATCTTCAATAACTTTACTTAATAACGGAAGATTTGATATTGGTCTGTAGCTACTGATGACTAAATGATCTAGATTGTTCTTTTTTAGTCAAGGTGTTACTTCAGTGGTACTGAGGATGTTTGGGTAAATGCCTGACACAATGGTGCAGTTTACAATAAGTAACACTTCCTTACTTAGACAGTTGTAAACAATTTTTAAAAAGGAAGTAGGGAGAGGATTAAGGCAGCAGGTGGTTGAGCTGAGATGCCGCAGAGCATCATGCAGAGCTACAAGATCCACAGGCCTAAAGTTTGACAGGCCACAAATTTTATTCTTGGGGATAACTAGCACTGCTTCCTGACCAGAACTCTAGGAACTTGTTTTATTTCTAATTTTAGAGATTTAGCTATTCAAAAAGCTTCTTGCATTTTGTATTAGAAAGCAGCGCAGGGATGATCATAGATGGAGGGTTTAGAAGCCAGTCAACAGTGGAGAACAATTTTCTGGCATTATTTAGATTTTTTATTTATAATTTTAGAAAAGAACAGTTGCCTTGCCCCTCTCACGGCCTGATTATAGTTAATTAGGCAGCCTTTGTAAATGTCATGGTGTATTTGAAGCTTTTAAGTTGTTTTACAGTAGTGTCACATCTCCAGGGGGCCTTTTGTTTCCTAGAATTTTTTTTTTGTTTTCAGAGGTGCAGTATTACCAAGAATGGTTCCTATTTTCGAGTTGAAATTTGAGACTAGGACATGTGGAGAAATAATCAGTTGGGGTATCAAGTCTGGCATGGAGTCAATGAAAGCTACTGCAGTATCATTGTCCATCTATTGTTTTTTCATTGTTTGCAACTTTGTTAATTTTTCCCCTAGGTTGAAGGAAACATCAAAATAAATGCAAAAATGATCTGTGACAGTGATGTCCTTGATTGAGGTAATATTGACATCGAGCCCTTTAGCCATAACCAGCTCCAGAGTGTGACCACTGTTATGGGTGGGGCCAGAGACGCGCTGGCAGAAGTCGAAAGATTCCAGAATATTTAGCAGCTCACGTGAATCACGATTATTTAGGCCATCCACATGAATATCCAGATCTGAGGAAATGATTATTTGGTCAAGGTCCAATATACTGGCCAGATAATATTCGCCAATATACAAATAAAATTAGGTTGACCAGACAAAACATTAAATATTTTGCCGTCATGCTGTTTGTAATCAAATAAAAGTCAAAGTAAATTTAGCATTCCCTGTTTTATGAGCATTTTCCACACATTTTTTTCTGAGTTTCGGTTGCCATTGAACTGAGAGACCAGAACTTTGTTTGAAATACATTTCTATGCAGTGCCAGAGTCACAGAACTGTGCTGTACAAACAAGTCTCCTTATTGTGACGGTTGCCAAAGATAAACAGCAGCCAGGCCAGTTTATTATAAAAAAATCACATCAGGCTCACATGTGCCATACATGGAGAGTCAGCAAACCAATCAAAAATATCAAAAATGGTTACCATCAAACATACCGTAATTATCATGTCAGTGCAGATTGTCGATTGGAAATGCAAGATGGACAGAAGTTATGTGCGTTGGCTTGTATTTAAGCAGCCAGAGGATTACCAGTTACTGAGATAGAAAACAAACATTAAGGGAAATAAAAACACTGGGTAAGAATGATAACTTGGAATAAAGGAAAAATGTTCCTCACTGGTGGAGGCTGCATAAATTACACTCCCACTTATGGTGACAATGAGCAACATCAGAATCTCACCGCAACAAATTGTGACAAAGGAGAGATCATGATACCGTTACTTTTGCATGTGTAGAGAGGAGAGATTATGTGCTCAGTACTTCCATCATGTTATATACATTCCACACTCGATTGCTCCATGCGTTTTAATTGTCCCTGGTTAGTACACAGTACATACTTCTATAGGCTACATTGTTAGCATTGTGCAGTCTTTCGAGTGATACAATGAAAACATACTACATTCAAATACAATTTCACCACAAAGTAATATCTGTTGCAAACTAAGAAATATTTCTGCACTCGGCAGTGTCGGGAAGTTCTCTGTATTCTGGCTCGTTGGAATGCACACTGAAAGACACCGGCATTGGCGTCATTCGTCTTCTCATTTGAAAAAGCAAGGCTGATGCTATGATTGCCCCAAGAATCTGCAGAGAAGTAAAACACATCAGGTAGGCAACAAAAATTAAATGAGTGTTGTAGAGTTAATGGACCGGGCCCCTGATGTAGAGTTAATGGACTGGGCCCCTGATGTAGAGTTAATGGACCTGGCCCTGATGTAGAGTTAATGGACCTGGTCCCTGATGTAGAGTTAATGGACCTGGCCCCTGACGTAGAGTTAATGGTCTGGGCCCATGATGTAGAGTAAATAGACGGGGCTCCTGATGTAGATTTAATGGACCAGGCCCCTGATGTAGAGTAAATGGTCCTGGCCCCTGGTGTAGAGTTAATGGTCCTGACCCCTGATGTAGAGTTAATGGACCTGGCCCATGATGTGGAGTAAATAGTCAGGGCCCCTGATGTAGATTTAATGGACCAGGCCCCTGCTATAGTGTTAATAGACCTGGCCCCTGATGTAGAGTTAATGGACCGGGCCGCTGATGTAGAGTTAATGGACCGGGCCCCTGCTGTAGTGTTAATAGACCTGGCCCCTGATGTAGAGTTAATGGACCGGGCCCTTAAAGAAGAGTTACTGAACCGGGCCCCTGATGTACAGTGAATGGACCCAGCCACTGATGTAGAGTTAAAGGACCGGGGTCCTGATGTAGAGTTAATGGTCCTGGCCCCTGATGTAGAGTTAACGGTCCTGGCCCCTGATGTAGACTTAATGGAACGGGTCCCTGATGTAGAGTTAATGGACCTGGCCCCTGATGTAGAGTTAATGGCCCTGGCCCCTGATGTAAAGTTCATGGACCAGGCCCCTGCTATAGAATTAATGGTCCTGGGCCCTGATCTAGAGTTAATGGTCCTGGTCCCTGGTGTACAGTTAATGGCCCTGGCCCCTGATCGAGTTAATGGCCCTGTCCCCTGCTGTAGAATTAATGTCCTAGCCCCTGATATAGAGGTAATGGACCGGGCCCCAGATGTAGAGTTAATGGTCCTGGCCCCTGGTGTAAAGTTAATGAACCTGGCCCCTGACGTAGAGTTAATGGACCGGGCCCATGATGTAGAGAAAATAGATGGGGCCCCTGATGTAGAGTTAATGGTCCTGGCCCCTGGTGTAAAGTTAATGGACCTGGCCCCTGACGTAGAGTTAATGGACCGGGCCCCTGATGTAGAGTAAATGGTCCTGACTCCTGATGTAGAGTTAATGGTCCTGGTGCCTGATGTAGAGGTAATGGACTGGGCCCCTGATGTAGAGTTAATGGACCTGGCCCCTGGTGTAGAGTTAATGGACCTGGCCCCTGACGTAGAGTTAATGGTCTGGGCCCATGATGTAGAATAAATAGACGGGGCCCCTGATGTAGATTTAATGGACCGGGCCCCTGATGTAGAGTAAATGGTCCTGGCCCCTGGTGTGGAGTTAATGGTCCTGGTCACTGATGTAGAGTTAATGGTCCTGGTCACTGATGTAGAGTTAATGGACTGGGCTCCTGATGTTGAGTTAATGGTTCTGGCCCCTATCGTAAAATTAATGGTCCTGGCCCCTGATATAGAGTTAATGGTCCTGGCCACTGATGTAAAGTTAATAGACCGGGCCCCTGATGTTTAGTTAATGGATCTGGACCCTGTTGTAGAATTCATGTCCTGGTCCCTGATATAGAGTTAATGGTCCTGGCCCCTGATGTATAGTTCATGGACCGGGCCCCTGATGTACAGTTAATGGACCGGGCCCCTGTTGTAGAATTAATGGACTGGTTCCCTGTGGTAGAGTTAATGGGCTGGTTCCCTGTTGTAGAGTTACTGGACCGGGCCCCTGATCAAGAGTTAATGGACTGGGCCTCTGATGTAGAGTTAATGGTCCTGGCCCGTGATGTAGAATTAATGGTCCTGGCCCCTGATGTCGAGTTAATGGACCGGGCCCCTGATGTAGAGTAAATGGACCAAGCGCCCGTAGTAGAATTAATGGACTGGTCCCCTGCTGTAGAGTTAATGGACTGGGCCCCTGATGTAGATTTAATAGACAGGGCCCCTGCTCAATGGAGCAGCATTTCTGGATAAGCTGGATCAGTGCTCCACTTACAAACTGGATCCCATCCCTAATCTGTATGATGGACTGACTTAAAGCGGTAAAGTGAGGTGTGCTTCGTAGAGTTTAAAGTGGGGTGTGCTTCGTAGAGTTTAAAGTAGGGTGTGCTTTGTGTAGTTAGTTATTAAGCTAATTTGGGAATCTTGCTCTGTTGCTGCTGTACGCAACTCCCCACAGCAAATTTGCACCAGAACACCAAAACTTACACTGTAGTTGATAAAAATTCATTCTCAATGACAGCGTGATGTCATCTATGTGTCCTAGACCCGCATCAATAATGCAAGGAAACAAGCCAGCAGCCCCTGTGCTTTTGAGACTGAATCAGCAAACACTATGAGACTGTACTTTCAGAAACTTTGTACTTGAGACAATGCATTTGCAGATACTGTATTTCTGCACTGTACTAAGTGCGTTGGCTGACACTGTATATGAGACAGTGCATCTACAGACACTATTTGAGACTGTGGATTTGCACACTGTTGTGTTCCAGGGTCCTGGCCTTTGGCCAGGACAGTATAATTTATGGTTTTAACAGTTTCATGTTCCATAGTTCATAGTTTCATAGTTCAAGTTCATGTTCATGTCACAGTTTTAACAGTTTCTTGTTTCAGGATTTTACATTTCAAGTTTCATTTATTGTCCATGTTTTTACTTTTCCATGTTTTTGTTTTTGCCAGGTCTGCCATGCGGCAGTTCCCCACAGGCGAGCCCGCCCCGTCAGCTGGGAAAGGCGAAGGCGACTCGGGCCGGCTCCGAGGCGAAGGTGGAAGGCTGCAGAGCAAAGCACATCTCGCAGGAGGTGAGGAAGGCCCTGCAGAACCCTGGTTCTCCTCCGTACCGCTCAGGTGGTGGAAGGCTGGGCTCAGGACCTGGGTATGTGACCGGCTGCAGCTGGGGTGCTTCTGCTCCGGGCTGGAGCGCAGGTGCAGCGGTGGCAAGGGGCTGGGTAGCAGGCATGGTGGGAGCCTGACTGGAACCCGCCCAGGGGAGGCTGGCTTGCAGAGTGGTCAGTGCTGCAGTACCCAGGCCCTGAGCCCAGCCTTCCACCACCTGAGCGGTACGGAGGAGAACCAGGATTCTGCAGGGCCTTCCTCACCTCCTGCGAGACGTGCTTTGCTCTGCAGCCTTCCACCTTCGCCTCGGAGCCGGCCCGAGTCGCCTTCGCCTTTCCAGCTGAGGGGCGGGCTCGCCCGTGGGGAACTGCCGCGTGGCAGACCTGGCAAAAACAAAAACATGGAAAAGTAAAAACATGGACAATAAATGAAACTTGAAATGTAAAATCCTGAAACAAGAAACTGTTAAAACTGTGACATGAACATGAACTTGAACTATGAAACTATGAACTATGGAACATGAAACTGTTAAAACCATAAATAATACTGTCCTGGCCAAAGGCCAGGACCCTGGAACACAACACACACACTGACTTTGCAACACTGTATTTTGGAGACTTGCAGACTCTTTGCACTTGAGAGAATATTTGCAGGTGCTGTGTACTTGAGAATGTATTTGAAAACACTTTGAGGCAGAGTATAACACTGTGTTTGAGTGTGCTTGCAAGGACTGAGTATTTGACAGTGTATTTGCAAAAACTTTGTTCTTGAGAGACTTTGTACTGAAGACAAAGTGCATTTGAGAGTGTTTTTACAGACAATGTGTATTTGACAGTATTTGCAGGCCCTGAGTATTTAAGACGGTGTATTTGCAGGCCATGGGTATTTAAGACAGCGTAAGACAGAGTACCAGAGTGCATGAAATAGCAGATACGTACCAACAGGAAACCAAATCCAAAAAATAATCCCAAGCAGACTTTCACAGTTGTATCCATGACGTTCACAAAAAGAGGAAGGCAGGGCTACAGGGAGAAAAATGTTGATTAATTTTTTTTGTTTAGATTGCAGAGGCACCTTTGCTAGAGCTTCCAAACTGTGCAATGTCAGTTACTCTTCCCAAGCTATGCAACTTCATCCATGGCTGTTATCAATATTCCCCCATCTCATCAATCACACCCTCATATAGGAAATAGCAGTCGATTTAAATTCTTTAGACAGTGGGAGGGACTGATGGGCCACGGCCAGGATTCGAACCCGGACTTTATTACGGCTAAAACAGTTCTGCTTGAGGACACCTGCAGCTGTTAAACTGAAATCATTGTTATATTTTTTTAAATCTATTTGAAAAGCATGCATTGGCAGTGTGCCACTGTGTGCAGCTTCATATTGTGTGTTTTTGCGAGCTCTTTTTTGCATCTCACTCTGGACTGTTTGTTGTGTGGTTTCTTTCTCTTGAACCTTCCAAGGGACTTCAGATGCAGATTTGCTCGAAGCCATAATCTGCTACAGTGCGTCAGATGGTGACATTTATGTTTAAACTGTACATGGTCCCTTGCAAATAAAAAGAATAAATAAATAAATGAAGACAGCCAAGTCCAAAAGACAGCATCCTTGTTCAGAGGATAACAGTAATACGTAATGTAATACATAATAAGGAAGCATACTTCACCTTCTGGCTTTATGGTATTTATGGTATAGTCAGTGGTTTTGTATTGTTTTACACATAAAGTTTCCAATAATGACAATCCCTGGGCTGCCTCTACTCGCACAACTGCTTGTGATGTTTTTATTAATAATACATGATCAGAGGGGTCTCGACTATACCTCGGAATAAACTGATTCTTCGGACAGACTGGCTGATCCATGATGCACTTCAATCTGCAATGATAGGACACACATGATTAATGACAGTCTAATGGGGTAGATTCACTATGCGGTAATGGCGATTTGCCACTACGTGGTACTGGCTCTACTCTAGCCTACTCCACCTGCCTTGGTAGGCTACCGGGTACATTTCTGGGGGTCATTTTCCGGTACTGCCTCGGTGTAGCTGGTCCTCATTGCGGCGCAGCACGAAATGAACTCCCCTATATGAAGTTTACATTCATTCCGTCCATTTTGTTAAGGACTTATGTGTTCAAATCAGGAGATGTGCACTACCATCACCACGTTATGGCAATAAATTCCGGCGAGTGTTGAATTGTATTTTCTGTTTGACCTTGTCGTGTCCGATTCAGTTGCACATAAAATTGCGTACCACCTAACAACGCAAAGCACTGATATCCGTGAAAGGCACGGACAGCGAATGTATATTTCACTCTCAATTTGATGGCAAACATACAAATTGTTAAAGCATGGGACAATTAAGTGATCATTGCGAAGCAGAGTTCCTCGTTGCAAATCCGCAAATCGCGGGGGATGATAGAGAATCAGAATTCAGCTTTATGATGCGTCGTCTCATCTGTGATAACTTTATAAGAAAAAGCATTCATCAAAACCCGTGAAATTATTCGTCTGCTTATTTTTAAAAAAAATGGGGATAGCATCACATAACTTTCTCAAGGGGAATTAGTTAGGGGAACATAAATAGACGCACTACCGTCACTTAATTTCGCCATGAACGGGGTCACAGGCAAAGAGAAATGCATTTCATGAATGTGGCAGTTTTGGTGAAGAAGCAAGACCGTGTTTGAATGGTAAGGCAACGCACATTATCGACAAGTTGCCTGAAACAATATTAGTCGATGATCTTAATACCTACGCTCATCTTAAGACTCGTCAATCTAACTCAAATGAGATGTCTCGAGGTCGATTACGGAGTCATATTTCGCAGTGATGATTCTCTCTGACCAATCAGTGGGCTGCAATGTTGTCACGTCACATGTTAGTACCTACTAGTACTTAGTCGGCTGTTTTTGGAACCTCAGGAGAGCAGGTACACTCTCAGAAAAAAGGACCTATTTGTACCTTTAGGGGTAAAAGGGTTGTCACTGGGGCAGTACCCTCAAAGTTACTGCTGTTGTATCCTCAGAAGTGGGTAATTATTTGCTTAGGAACAAATGAGTACCTTTTAGGCCCTAAAGAGGTCCACACAGGTACAGTACAGTCGCTGTTAAAACCGAAGAGACGCCTTCGTTGACGCCCCGTTACCTCGGACATTTCACCCTTCTAACCACGATCTGAAGCGCGATAACGCGGTACTTCACACTGCTGACCAATGAGCCGTATCACAGGACAATTTACCGCCAGGAATAACTACATGTGGCTCCGTGGAACTGAATGTAGTACCGCTTGCAAGTTATAGAATGGAGGGCATTTTGACAGGTAGAATTACGTTTATGTTTGCCGTTATGTATTTTAACATCTTTTTATTTTCTCTTGCAGTGAAAGTGGAAGTGAAAGCTTAAGCGACCTCTGGAAAGCATGTGGCTGATTATGTTGTGGTTTTCATTCAGACATATTTTCATATTATGAGGTTCTCCCATCCTCAAGCAATTGGAGAGACAGATTCTTCAGACAATTAGGCTTTATTGTGGCATGTTGAGGAATATAAAGCCGAGTTCTTTTTCCGCAAGAAGAACTGACATCTTGCCTTTCACACCCAGTTTTCATACCTTCATCACAGGAAATATCTGCCAAATATGGTCTTTCCACTTTCTCATTCTCACGCTACAACAGGACAGGCAAACCAAAACACTGCCCACTAACCTTGGGAACTTCAAGCAAAGATAAGGATGCACATCAGTATCACTACAAAGGAGTGGAAAATTACAGTCGAGAGGAAAAATACAGTCAGATGAACAGGATACCAGTAGATACATAAATGATTCAACTGATTATGTTTTCAGTAACAACTTATGATTTTACTGAACAAATATTGATCAAAGCTACAGAATCAAGTACATCACCTGATTATGTTTTTGAATCAACTAAACAGAAGCCTGCTTGCTAATCAAAGTTACAGAAGCCCTCTGCTTGCGTGTGTGTGAGCTGCTCATATGTGAATTGAATTGCTTGTATGTGTATGTGTCTATGTGTAAATCGCTTGTATGTGTGTGTGTGTCTGTGTGCGTGTGTCCAAGTGTGCGTGTGCTGCATGTGTATGTGTGTGTGCGCATGTGTCTGTGTGCACTGCTTGTGTGTGCAAACTGCTTGTATGTGTATGTGTGTGTGTTTGTGTGTGTTACTGCTGCATACATAATATGGATACTGATTATGATTATTGATTATGGTTATTCAACATGGCAATGAATATGATGATAAATATTAGAATATAATCCTCAACAATCATTTGCTCGGTTTAAAAACCTAGCAGGAACAAGAGTAAAAATATTATGATAAATTCAACAGTGTAATATAAGCAATTGTATTCTTGAAGGACATTTTTTTGGTATTTTAAATGTGTCTTTTTATTGCAGAAACTGTGATTCTGAGAGTCTGTGGGTAGATCTTCAGCGAAGTGTGCTGCAATTGGTTTATTGGTTTTGAAAAGCCAACTGCAATATAAATAAACAAATTGTGGTTATAGATGGCGTGTTTCAATATAACTCTGATATATCTCAGACAGTGTGAACTGTAATTAAGCCAAACCAACTGCTAACTTGAAGAAAATAATATCCTGCAATTTCTACCTGGATAGATACATGTATATATACATAAATTCTTTCATATATTTTTTACAAATAACTGACTTACCGATTTCGGAGTATTTCATTTTATACTGTATACATACATTTTTATACATGTGCCTAATTATAAAGAGTATAGACGGTAGCATGTATGACTTCTCGCTCCAAGGCGCAGCTGAAGACACCAAAAGTCCGGTAGGTGTGAATAATCTGGGATAACGGATCAGCGGGTTTCGTTATTAACTGAGGTAAAAGGATTTACAGGATTCCATATGTAAGCCATGCAGCTTAATTGCAAAACAATAGGCTATTCAACATCGAACAATTGACACCTGTACTGGTCGTGACCTTTGTTCACTTCTTTTTGCTTGAGACAGAATCCACTCAAACAAAATGCTTGCACATTGATTTATGCATCATAATAATATTTTATTTCTTATAGACCCATCATATATACAAATCGATTAACAAACATTTTATTTAATGAATATACAAAACGGCAATAGTATCCAAGAAAGAAATCAGACACGCGAGTCTGCTACGAACTGAGCTGTACTGAGTCAGTGGCAGGTGTATTTAACCCGCTTTTAATCCCCTGAATTCAGTTTACGAAAAAGCCATTCAGTTTTAAGTGACATTTAGTTATTGTCCTTTAGAGATAAGATTCTGAGCAGATCTTTTTTTAAATTGTGTTTTCCTTATTGATTGATATATAGTAAGCTTACTAAAATAACCGGCGTAAGGTTCCGCAAATAGTTTATTTTGCTTGTTTTTTTAGTGCATTCAAGAGTCGTTATGGTCGAACTAAATTCATATTGTACACAATTCTTTTCCGGTTGCAAGCTTTGCGAACATTATATTTGAACATCTGAATGGTTATGACGAATCATTAAAACAAATACAGACGATGCAAAACGTTTTGTCATGAAAAATTGGATAAAAATTGCCAATTAGGATTTTAAAACGAAACCTGTCATATGATGTGCAGACGAGTCACATGACAGAAAATGGCAGAGCTCTGAGGCTGCGAGCACCTTTTTGGGTGCTTTAAAAAAGGTATCAGTGAGAACCCTTTAAAGGTACAGACGAGCACCCGTTAGACGAGGTACATACGTGCACCTGTGGCATGGTAATAAGGACTTTAAGGAGGTGCTTGCAGTCACCCTTTACAAAGGTGCGCGTGGTCACCCCTAATAAGGGTCCTCATCTGCACCTTTTAGGGTTCTTGCGTTCACCCCATGCAAGGGTGCTCATTAACGCCATTTTGGGGTACTTATATTCACCCCCTACTTATGGTGCTCCTGAGCTCCTTTCAAAAAAGTGCTCATAAGCACCTTAAAAGGTGCTGCTATTGAAGCAAACATATGCACTCGTGAAAGGTGCTGAAATGAACCTTTTTTTCTTAGAGTGTACCGACAGCATAACGCCCCTCTACTGCCGGATTAACGACCGTTTCTTTGGTTTTAACAGCAACTGTACTGTACCTTGAGGTCCCATAATTAGCCCAAGGGGGTACTTAAGTGCTGAATGTACCTTGGGGAACAGAAATGGACTCCTGCTGTACCCCTATTTCTGAGAGTGTACCAGAAAAAGTGGTACCTGGGACCAAGTACCAGGTAATTTTTCCTAATGGACAAGCAAAAAAGGCGAGTAGAGAAGAGTAGAGTCGGTACCACATAGTGGAAAAACGCCATCAAGTTCCGCAAGAGGAGTTTGGCTGGCATAAATTTACATAAACCTGCGTATGGTACTCGAAGGCGTGGCGCTCCACAAGGGACAGCAAAGATCTGCGCATTTATGTGGCAGTAGATGTATGGTCATGAGAATATACCGTACGCCAAACTGCATATTCCACTTTGGAGGATTTTTTTTCATGATGATATAAAAATTGTCAATAACACTGAATTAAAGTTGAGGTTAATCATTTTTTTCTTTGTTTTAATATTGATACGTGCCTCATAGATATTCTGCCGTTTTGGCGGCAGATTACTGCATGCTGCCTATTCAAAGGTAAAGATATGTCATGTTGCAAAGCTGATTTTTTTTTTTCTTTAACGACAAGCTAGAAGCCTTTTTGGGCGCTCGTTTTATTTGCGACGTTACGCTGTACCCTACCGAAAGGCGGTGCAATGCCCATGAACAAGAGCCACAGGATGAACATTAAATACCAAACAAAAATTTTACAAGTCTAACTAAGAACCAAGGTCGCAAGCTTAAATTAAAATACATTTTAAACTTACGGAGGAAACCCTTTCATGTAGTCGAATTTTTTTATTCCAAGGGTAAAGCGTTCCACAGCTGAGGGGCCAGGCATATATAACTTTGGGTCTTCACTTGTGTACGAGAAACGTACTTATGGATTTGTGCTCTTTGCCTTGTGCCATAATCATGAATAGTAGAATTTAGATCAAATTCCCACTGAACAGATGATGGAAGACTTATTTAATTGCATAACAATATATTTGCCCAAATGTAACTTAATCCTGCCTCAGACGGTGCAACTTTTCCTGAGGCAAGTGAGACGCGTGTAAATACGGTATCAGGCGATGTTGCGCCGGGTGGGGATGGTTTTTGCTCTGTAACTTCCTCGCCTGACAGTGCAGCAGCGTATCTAGCATGAGGTGATGTGGTCAAGACCGTCGAGAACACATTCTCCGGTATTCGATTCGCGACGAGAAGTGTTCTCTGCTCGAGAACAGGGATTCGAATACAGCCCTGGATTCCACCGGAATCAGCATTACGTGAGCAACGCTATTTTGCTCTGTCTTGCAGGCGACTTCGTGTTCCACTGTCCGCGTAACGTCAGCGCAGCGTCCTGCCAGCTGACACAATCGACCTGCTCAGATTTCGCTTATTTCGTAATTTTACCAGGATATTTGTGCAACAAACTTAAATGCGCTCTGTTGTTTTTTCTGCTTTGATTATATTTAAAAGCGTTTTCCCCTTGATAGTTACTTCCTGTCTGACGCAATCTGGTGTGCGATTCCCAATAGCACAAATACTAATGTAGTTGGATCCAATGACTGTATACGGTCAAACTATGGGAAACGTATCCCTGCTGTATTCAGATCAGCATGACTGCAGCCCAGACTGAGGCTGCATTCTGCAAAAGCCAATCAACTGGTTTGCAGTCAGCTTCCGCAAGAACACAATATTTCTGCAGCAAGTTTGTGTAAGGCATTGCATTCACTTACATGAGACACCTAACTGCATTCTGGATCTATTCTACAAATCATGGTCATTTCTGGCATATGCAGTGAAGTATGCTTCAATTTCTTTGTAATAATACTGTCATACATTTGCAGTGCAATCATGCACATCATTCTATGACATAAATCCAGTTTTAATCTGTGCAGTTGTCTGCTAACTTTGTATTCCTGCTTCGAGAAACAAGCTGCGGTCTACAGTTAATGATCCTCAGACAGCAAGACCCAAAATAATTTTCTCTCCTTAACCCTGGAGAACCCAAGACATCTTTTTTCCTCAAGAAAAATATTAACTTAGCATAAAAATTGACATCTGCTAATGTAGGGTAGGGGCTAATTAGCTGAGGTCAAATTTGACCTTGTGGGTTAAAATGTATTAGGTAATATAATTGATTTTTTATAAAAAGTGATATTTGAGGCAGAGGATGAAGGGAGAATGTTAAGGACATTAGAGGAGACTCACGCATTTGGAGGTGTTATGGAACATCTCTGGGCAGCGACAGGAGTCGGCGATGTGTTCGCCCCAGTCCTGGTAGCCCACATCCAGGCCACAGCAGTCCCACTGGAAGCAGAAAGCATTTAACTTCTCTTTCACAGCGAAAAAGTAATGAAGCAACCAGCTGCAAGCACTTTTGGGTTCGTTCAACTTAAAGTCCTAGTGCTTGCACAAATTCATTTTTGAAAGAACTTGGAGTTGAAGTTAAGCCAATACAGCTATGCTTTGTAGCTGGCTGCCTTACGTTTTAAGTTCATGCGAATTGGAGCCAAAAAGTGGGAAAAAGTGTCGCTGTCCGAGTGTGTGAGCACAGCACTGTTCGCAGATGATCACAGTGTGAGTCGAGGAGAATTAACAATTGGAAAGATACAGTTTTACTTTTTTGGCTCAACAATTTTTGTAAGCCGCGCACGTGAAGCTAAATTAGGAATGAAAATCTTTAAACTGAAAGTTTTCACACCCGCTATGTGCGGACAGTACAGAAACTGCAGGCCAATCATACCGGCCACATAAAACCGCATCCCCTAATCAGATCTGCGCTACTGCTGGGCCTTTGTCCAAACCTCACATTACTACAGCGCAGGTGCCAAAAATGACATCATCAATCAATCAATCAAATGGGGATGACGTCAATCAATCAGTTATTAATATCATTCAGCTATTTCCTATTAGTATTTGTACAGTTATTCATGGTGTATTAATATTACTATATTGGCAGCATTTATACACCATGTAATCCAATAGCCATGTGTGCCTGTCTTATCAGTTTTTTATAGTAGCATCATTCTTATATGTAATATAATACCCAAAACCAGTGAAGTTGGCAGGTTGTGTAAATCGTAAATAAAAACAGAATATAATGATTTGCAAATCCTTTTCAACCTATATTCAATTGAATACACTGCAAAGACAAGTTACTTAATGTTCGAACAGGTAAACTTTGTAATTTTTTGCAAATATTAGCTCATTTGGAATTAGATGCCTGCAACATGTTTCAAAAAAGCTGGCACAAGTGGCAAAAAAGACTGAGAGAGTTGAGGAATGCTCATCAAACACTTATTTGGAACATCCCGCAGGTGAACGGGCTAATTGGGAACAGGTGGGTGCCATGATTGGGTATAAAAGCAGCTTCCCTGAAATGCTCAGTCATTCACAAACAAGGATGGGGCGAGGGTCACCACTTAGTGAACAAATGCGTGAGCTGATTGTCGAACAGTTTAAAAACAACATTCCTCAACAAGCTATTGCAAGAAATTTAGCGATTCCATCATCTATGGTCCGTAATATCGTCAAAAGGTTCAGAGAATCTGGAGAAATCACTGCACGAAAGCAACAAGGCCGAAAACCAACATTGAATGCCCATGACCTTCGATCCCTCAGGCGGTACTGCATCAAAAACCGACATCAGTGTGTAAAGGACATCACCACATGGGCTCAGGAACACTTCAGAAAACCACTGTCAGTAACTACAGTTCGTCGCTACATCTTCAAGTGCAAGTTAAAACTCTACAATGCAAAGCGAAAGCCATTTTTCAACAGCACCCAGAAATGCCGCCGGCTTTGCTGGGCCCAAGCTCATCTAAGATGGACTGATGCAAAGTGGAAAAGTGTTCTGTGGTCTGACGAGTCCACATTTCAAATTGTTTTTGGAAACTGTGGACGTTGTGTCCTCCGGACCAAAGAGGAAAAGAACCATCCGGACTGTTATAGGCGCAAAGTTCAAAAGCCAGCATCTGTGATGGTATGGGGGTGTATTAGTGCCCAAGGCATGGGCAACTTACAAATATGTGAAGGCACCATTATTGCTGAAAGTTACATACAGGTTTTGGAGCAACATATGTTGCCATTCAAGCAACGTCTTTTTCATGGACGCCCCTGCTTATTTCAGCAAGACAATGCTAAGCCACATTCAGCAAGTGTTACAACAGCATGGCTCCGTAGTAAAAGAGTGCGGGTACTAGACTGGCCTGCCTGCAGTCCAGACCTGTCTCCCATTGAAAATGTGTGGCGCATTATGAAGCGTAAAATACAACAACGGGGACCCCGGACTGTTGAACAACTTAAGCTGTACATCAAGCAAGAATGGGAAAGAGTTCCACCTGAAAAGCTTCAAAAATTGGTCTCCTCAGTTCCCAAACGTTTACTGAGTGTCGTTGAAAGGAAAGGCGATGTAACACAATGGTAAAAAGGCCCCTGTGCCAACTTTTTTGCAATGTGTTGCTGCCTTTAAATTCTAAGTTAATGATTATTTGCAAAAAAAAAAAAAAGTTTCTCAGTTTGAACATTAAACATCTTGTCTTTGCTGTGTATTTAATTGAATATAAGTTGAAAAGGATTTGCAAATCATTGTATTCTGTTTTTCTCAACGATTTACATAACGTGCCAACTTCACTGGTTTTGGGTTTTGTAAATGTGTTAAACTTGTGCCAGACTGTAAGAAAATTGTTGGAGGGGGCGGGATTATCCAGGAATCCTGTAGATCTTTCCAGAATGTTTTTTCTCCTTCTCCAGCTAATCAAATTAGCCATATATGGGGAGGTTTCTTCCTCAGGCCTCTCAGGGCATGGGCTGTACTTGAGACTGGAATCCAGAGAGAGTGTATTATTCCAAAAAAAAGGAATCACTCGATAAGAAACCACATTATTTAGCAGAACACACATTAGTTAATTATATCTGCCTCTGGGAGCTGGCCCACAGAACAGTGGAAGGTAATGAACTCAAACGGAAGTGCTTTCTCTAGCAACGCTGGGTAAGGAGTGTATTCAATCAAATTCTAATTGTTGAGATAAGTGTATAATTTCGCAGCAGGAATTGCCAATAGCCCTGATCTGGTGACATGGTTATGGGATGTTGTCTGGTACACAGATAACCAAACTAATTAATCTGTCTGAATGTACACTACAGGCCAAAATTTTGAGGCCACCCTCTGATTTAAAAAAAAAAATCACACATCAACTGTTCTTTCCTTATTTTTTGCACATGAAATGACTTCAGTACATAAAATAAAGGAAGCTGATGGGTTTTGAGTAAATAAGACCTCAGACCACATTTTAAAGCTGTCTAGACTGATTGATGACTGACCACAATGACTTTATCATTAGGTTCCAATGCCTTTGTGTTAAAATTGTTCACGTCCTAGAGACGTAAAATCATGTTATGGAACAAGAAGGCATGCTGTAGAAATACCTTCCCCAAAACCAAGGGGTCACATTGCATATTGCACAATTAAAAATCTGGGGGTGGCCCCAAACTTTAGGCCTGTAGTGTAAGGGTGAACCTAGTCAGGGTTAACCTGACCCAAAATATGGCTGCATTTATAGGAACTGAGCTAAATTTGTATGACTCTCTGATTTCCTTAAGACGACATGTTTGATTTCCATCATGTTCTTGGACAAGCGCCTTGTACTTTCCTGTGGAGTAATTTTTGATCATAAAAATTCTTTGGAGAAAAGGATGGTCAGCTTTGTTTTGCACAAAATAACTATTCTTTGTGAATAAAGTCTAATATTCTGGAAGGTTCTGCCTCGCTCTAATAATTTTTGAGTCAATCTTTGGATTTTTCTCAACACAGGGTTACTGACCTCCATCTTAATGATTCAATCGGCGGTAAAGTGCCTTGGATAAAAGTGTCGGTTTATTGACTGTGCTGTGATGTGTTTCCTCCAAACCCCTCAGGCTGGGCCCATACCTTTTCCTGCATACCGTCTACAAGCTTCTGAGTGGCCGCATCCGCCGTGTCCAGTGGCTTCTTCTCATTAAAGTCCCCCAATAATTCTTCCGAAATCTTCAAATAATGGCGACGAAAAAAAAAAGATTCAAAAATGAATCAAGCATGTTTTACAACCCCTTGGGTTTTGAGCAGAAGCCATTTTATGAGGGTCCAAATAAAAATAAGCTGCCTAACTCCCGAGCTGAGATGCACAAAAATAGTTTATGACAAACTGGTAAAGGCAGGCTAGCTGAAATGTTGGATTATTTGTAATAATGAAGATATTTTTGTGCATCAAAGATTTTTGATATTCAGTCTCACTGCGCAGAAATCCATGTGTGTGTTACTTCAGTACGAGTGCTCGTGCTCATTGAACATACCTCTTCCATTGAAGTGGCTGCACTCACTCCAATGAAGACCAGCGTGATGCCCAGCAGTGATGCCCCAATGCTGTACTGAGAACAGTGATTCACTGGAGTTAGTCTCTCACTTCCCAGCGAACATGCTTATGATGCAAAAAGGTAAAATGACCCTTACGACTCATTCTTCCTTCAGAATTTGGAATGGGACTCAAATTTTAAAGTTTGCAGTTCCGTTATCGTTCAGTCAACAGTTGCAAATAAAAAGTTTTGCTCTGAGCATTGATTAGAGGGCATTTAAATCCATGGTGACCAGTACATGTAAAGTAATTACAGCCCTTTAAAACTGTGTCAGTGTACAAATACTGATGCATCTCACTATAGTGCAATATGCGTTCTGATTGGTCCAGATCCAGATCCAGATTTTCATTAACTGAAATGAGCTCTGGATGAAAACATCAACCAAATAAATCTGACATGAAACAATTCAGTTGTCATGGTAATGGTTTTTGTTCATGTTTATGTTCAAGTTCAGCGTTCAGGATTTTGTCTTTTATTTATTCTTGCCGGTTATTGTAATGCTCGGGTTTTAGTTCAATCCATTCTTCAGCTCCATTGCACTTGTCTCCCCTGTCCTGTGATCTAGTTGGTTCAGTCCGTCTCCCCGGTCTGTGTGGTCACATGCTTCTGGTGATTTCAATGATTTCTGGAGTTTAATATATTCCTTCGATTCTCGTCTACTTCCTTCGCCTTGCTGTTCTGAAAACTAACAAAACTAACATTTGTATTTTGTATCATAGTCTACTAACACAACTAATCCATGTATATATGTTACTTACTTTCTAGCGAGCACTCTAGTTAAATCTGTAAAGTTGCATGGCTACTAATTAATACTAATTCCCTCTCAGCAATCGCCCTGTTCTAGACTCCGCCTCTTGCTCAGCTGTACCTGTCTCCCCCTGCGTTTCTGCGAGAATCTCTCACACGTGCTTAATTACTTTCCTGCACTTGTTATCTGTGCACTTAGAACTCCTTGACCGGAGCTGTTTAAATGTCATAGGCTGTTTGTGTGATTCCCGTCTGTGTCTTGGCTTTCGCCAATTTTCGTGGTTAGGGTTTCCCCCATGTGACTCTCCCATTGTAATTAGTCTGATCCAGCTCATCTGTTCCCTGCATAGCATGTGACTTCCCTCTCGTGTATTTAAGAGTCCTCACTGCAGTTCTTACTTTGTCACAACGTTGACCAATATTTCTTTGTGCAGGGCGCCTTGTGTGCCATTGAGTACTGTTTTTCTTTGATTGGTTTGTCCGACATCGATTCTTGCCATAGCCCTTCTTGTATTGTTTTGTCTTTTTGGATTTTGACCCATTTTTGTATGACCGTGATTTCTGTGTTTGGATGCCCTGTGTATGACCTTTGGCTTTGTTCATCGGCTACGACTTTTTGCCTACCTTCTATGTACCTTTGCTCATCTGTCTTCCTGGTTCTGACCCCTGCCTGTCTAGTCGACACTGTTTTTGGATTTCGTATTGTGGCTTGGCAATTCTTTTGTTTTTTGGTTTTGACTCGGACTTCATTAAAGGCATACGTTTTTTTGGATTTCCATCTCTTGCGTGTGGTTCCTGAATGCTACGTCACATCAGTTTTTTGAAATACCATAGATTAGAAGGACTTAACTGACTAAAATTTTTTATCTTGCACAAAACCTTGAGGCAGGCGGAGCAGTATTAATGTGGCCAATAACTGGTGCAAAAAAATATGGCGACTGGTCAGGTCATCGGATTCAGCATGCCTTGAAAGGTTACACCCATGTCGTAGGTCCCAGTAAATCTGGATCGGACAGTCTTACCACAATTAGAGACCATTTTTTCTCCTTCCGTGATCCGTAGATCCCAAAAACAGACACGATTATAACCAATATCCCAAAGCAATAAACAACCACGACTCCAGGCAACAGTTCGTCAGCCTGAAAACAAGGAAGTAAACACATAAGGATGTAAGTACGTAAGCATGCAAAAAAGTTAGTAGGCAAGCAAGCTGGTTGGTTCAATTCACAGCACACATTTTGTACTCTGACATGCTCTGCAAATATATGCTTTTGAAAACTGACAATGTTAGACAAAAACAACATTTAAAAGCATTTAAAATTCTCAGGCAAACAACATGCTCTAATTTAAGAGCACCAGTGTTTATCACGCAGGAAATACAGCGGAATCCATATCTATTTTGACAGGGGAAAAAAAATTCCAACAGGGCTCCTTCCACATCATTCCATCACTGAAAAATGACACACACTGAGTAAGCCTGGTAGGAATTAATTGGCTAATATTACATCAGTGTCCATGTACCTCCATCCTTCACAGAATAGACTCGTTTTTGCATTTAGAAACAGAAGATGGGCACAGCTTCAAGGCAGAAAACGTCCCATTAAACTCATTTGCCATGACAAGTTCATGTTCAAATTCAACAGTTTAACTTCATTTGCATCAAAATGACTTTTTGGAGCAATAAAGCTCCATCACGTGGACAAATACCGCCGTATCTCCTGTGTTGTTTTTAGCGGAAAAAAGTGGGTTGTGTTTCCCTTGAAAAGTTCCTGAGAAACCAAGTGTACACAGGAGTGAGAGCTCACAGGCGTATGAGCCGCTGCCGTTAATAACATCCCCTGTGCCATATAGATAAGAGGTAATACTACGTTGCTCGCTTAAAAACATCTTTTCTGCCTTGAAGCTGCGCACGCTTCTCAATAGTCACATGGCCAGTAAACCCCTCCACATGCACTAAAATACTAGGATAGTAGGAATTCTTGTCTCACTTACCTCCTCAGCTACATGGTAAATACCGTGTGAAAATACTGCCACTCCGAGAACTATGGCCCCTGTAATCTGTGAGAACATCACATAATGAGGTGAAGTTTGACAAAATCCGACCAGTAATAAGACGCTACTAATATATAAGGACTAGACAGTACACTGTAAACCCAAATGTTTAAGTTCGGAACATATGCTAAACACTTTTTTTGTAACACTTTTTAGACATGTCACAGTGTTGTATTCACAGTGTTGAACACAGTATTCAACAAATCTGAAAAACCTCGATCGCAACATCCAATAAACATCTGTTATGGCCCCAATTTGTTATGACCCCAATTTGTTATGACATATCGGACAGCAAGGGATGACAGACAAAATTGTTTGAATGAGAACACCCATTTACAAAAATAATCACCTGGCATTTAGCTTTTACACACTGGTGTTTAGATTATAAACATGTCACATGTTCCACAGTTTTACAGTGCATCTAGCACTGTGTCGAGGCTGGTTATGAAAATCTCTGTAGTTTCTGCCTCTTTTTGTGACTTGGCAAGATCTGCACTGTGACCACTCTATGTGGGGAAAAAACATACATCCTAAAATTTAATCAATATGTACCATATTGATATATGCCCATGTTTGTGGCCCCCGCAGTTCTGCAAAGAGAATTTAACCTATATTTTTGTCAGGTTCACCACTGCACTGCTGTGCCGTCCAGCAATTCTTTTTTTTTTTTTTTTTGCGTAAGTTCAAGTTGTGAAAATTTATGAGGTGCAACGAAAAGGTCCCGCATTAGCATCATAAAGCACTAATACATGACAACTTCCCATTAAAAGTCTCACAGAAAAAAAAATCATCAAAATTTGGCTGGTTTCCCAGAGGCAGAGAATAAAACTCATGTAATGTGTAAATATTTTACACAAAATAGATAGTTTGATGTGTTTGTGGATGCATGTGAGAGATGGACGCTAAAAAAGCAGAAACCATGAGGACGCTCCTCGAACGGGAGCCATGTTTAATGGTTTGAGGTGAGTCTCTCAGTTCTACAGAAGGAAGATCTTGACACTGTAGTGCACAGCTACATTCCAGCTGAATCTACTGTCAGCAGTTTGGAATATGGCCCCTCCCTGTCTCAGCATTATCGTACCCCAGTCCCCCACGCACAAAGTGAGGTCTACAGCCACACAATCAGTCGATCAGTTTAGAAGAGCAGCGCAGGCCAGCACCGAGCAGCAAAGGACAACCCAACTCATTATTTCTTCTCCAGGTGTTGTCCCTCATGTGTCCTGATTTTCTCCCTTGATCTGGTGGCGGTGGAGGTTGGCTGGCAGACAGAGTCTCGAGTTTTTCATGTTAAGTACAGTTCATGTCCACGGTTTCCTTGTCATTGTGTGTGGAAGTATTTACGTATTGTTCTTTAGCCAAGTCTTGTCGTGTTAATTCTTAGTCTAATTCTTTTCTGTTCACGGTTTGCTGCCTGGAGGTTCCAGAGATTTTGTTTTTGTCGTTTTTGGACTTTTAGTTACAGCTCTGTGAAGCTTTTGGATTTTTGCAACCCTTTGGGCCAAGTTTTTTGTTGGCCCTCGTGCCTGTTTTTTTTTTTATTTTAATAAAACTCCCAGTCCCCCCCCCCACCTCGCGTCTGGTGTCGCTGATCTCGTATCAAAATATTAAATAAAAAATGATTAATTTTGCATGTAAGAATAGTGGACATACAAGTTTTTGTTTCTGATCAATTTGGAGATATAAGGTTTTATCATCAAGCCGACGATATGTCAGCATCATCCTTTTTTTTTTGGCTTAGCAGTTAGCGCTTGTTGCAGAAGTAGCCGTGGCCTAAAGTTTAGTAAAAACTAAAAGTAGGCATGCGCGATGTTTCAGATGTTTTTGGCAAGTGCGATCGCGTGAATCAGATATGGGTCACTTGATAAAATATGTGTAACCGCACGGTAAAAAATATTGGATTCAGGCAGCAAATCCGATCTGGGCATCAAGATTTACAGTATAAATATGGCCTATTTCAATCTGTTCAGGAAGGTTTTTACCTGAAAATCCTCACAATATGGAACAATAATCATAATGTTTGAGGGTTTTTATTTTTCATGGCACAGTGGATATGTCCATGAAAATGCGGCTAATGCTGGTAAATACCTGCTCCTAACATGGAAAGCAGCTAATTATGGCAAAATGACACCTTGTTAAAATCCTTGGATTGCAATTGTGGTGAGAAGAAAAACCAGCAAACACAGTGGGGCGTCGGGAACGAGTTTGAGAACCACTGCTCTAAAGCACAAGTCCAGTTCCATTATGACTGAGGATGAGGAGGTGAATTGTTCTGTGTGTGGTAATTGCTCACCAAATCATCTCACTAGCAAGGATTTTTTTCTTTTCTGTCTATTTTATTTCATTTTATTAATTAATTTATTTTTATGAGCAATAAGGTAATACCCATCCTTGTAATGCCACTGTGAAGATGAAAGTATAATTGGGAATTCATCCAGAAGTTTGTTTGGGACACAACCTGTCAGGGCAAAAGATAAAAGGAGCAAGGGAGACAGTGGTGGGGCTCTGAAATTATTGAGCGTGTTTGCACTGTTGACTGGGAAGTGTTCTGGGAAGAACACACCCTCCCCATATTCAACATCACTGCTTCTGCCATTGATTCCTTCATGTTTCTGGGGTGTGCTCTCTCTAATCCTGTGAAGTGGTGAAATGCCGCATCAAAATGTCCTGTGTTATGACTTGAAAATCACAACAAAGAAAACCAGCGATGACAACTTAAACAAATTTATTCTTCATGATTAAAAAAAAAAAAAAAAAACTTGTTTAATCTTATAATAGCACTCTAATGCCACTATGTAACTCTGTTGCCAAAACAAAAACTCTGCCCTGCTCTGCTCTTGGTGACCAAAATCACAGCATTTATATAGACTAGCAACATTCTGGAAAGATCTACAGGATTCCTGAGTAATCCCGCCCCCTTCAGGCAAGAGGATGCCAGAGGCTACTAGAAAAAACTAGTCTATTGCAAAGAAGTGATATTACATCAGATCATGTTTTGCAACAAACATACCACCAGAGGGTGCTGAAGAACAAAATAAATAGCTGACCAGCAAGGCAGCAAAAACAGCATGTCACAAATCTCCATTTACAAATGATATACAGTGCTTTATATAAAATACTCATACATAACACCTGATATCCTCTGAGTGACACTGTGAGGTACTGCACTATCATGCTATGGTGAAATAAGTTTGTAGCAACAGGGACATTTCTCTTAATTACAATCTGAATTTCCCCTGAATACAGCAAAAAAAAAAAAAACCCACATGATATTTCACAGGCTATTTATTTTAAAATGCCACATCAGAATACCTAGATATCTTCTGAGTGACACTCTAAGCTACTATTCTATCACATTGTAGTGAAATTATTCTGTGGCAACACAAAATTTTCTTTTCACTCTAATTCAAATTTGGAGGGAAAACAACAAATTCATGATGTTTTGAGGGCTTTAATTTTGAAATATCACATCAGAATGTACTGACTTATGTGGTGTTCTATCATGCATTTGTGAAATCAGTCCGTGGCAGTAGGGAATTTCCCGTTAATTCTAACCTAAATTTAGAGGGAGCACAACAAAAAATGTATGATATTTTAGAGGAATATAATTTTGAAATGTCACATCAGAATGTCATGATATTCTCTGCGTGACTCTGTGAAGTGGTTTACTCCCATGCTGCAGAGAAATTATTCTGTGGCAACACAAAATTTTTCATTCTGGTGTGAAATTTGAGCTAATACGGGAAAAAAGTACATATTTCAAACGGTGTTTTAGTCCTGAAATACAAAACCCAAAACCAGTGAAGTTGGCACGTTAGGTAAATCGTAGATAAAAACGGAATACAATGATTTGCAAATCCTTTTCAACTTATATTCAATTGAATACACTACAAAGACAAGATGTTTAATGTTCAAACTGAGAAACTTTTTTTTTTTTTTTGCAAATAATCATTAACTTAGAATTTAAAGGCAGCAACACATTGCAAAAAAGTTGGCACAGGGGCCTTTTCACCACTGTGTTCCATCGCCTTTCCTTTTAACGACACTCGGTAAATGTTTGGGAACTGAGGAGACCAATTTTTGAAGCTTTTCTGGTGGAACTCTTTCCCATTCTTGCTTGATGTACAGCTTAAGTTGTTCAACAGTCCGGGGTCTCCGTTGTCGTATTTTACGCTTCATAATGCGCCACACATTTTCAATGGGAGACAGGTCTGGACTACAGACAGGCCAGTCTAGTACCCACACTCTTTTACTACGGAGCCATGCTGTTGTAACACGTGCAGAATGCGGCTTGGTATTGTCTTGCTGAAATAAGCAGGGGCGTCCATGAAAAAGACGTTGCTTGGATGGCAACATATGTTGCTCCAAAACCAGTATGTACCTTTCAGCATTAATGGTGCCTTCTCATATGTGTAAATTGCCCTTGCCTTGGGCACTAATACACCCCCATACCATCACAGATGCTGGCTTTAGAACTTTGCGCCTATAACAGTCCAGATGGTTCTTTTCCTCTTTGGTCCGGAGGACACGACGTCCACAGTTTCCAAAAACAATTTGAAATGTGGACTCGTCAGACCACAGAGCACTTTTCCACTTTGCACCAGTCCATCTTAGATGAGCTTGGGCCCAGCGAAGCCGGCGGCGTTTCTGGGTGTTGTTGATAAATGGCTTTTGCTTTGCATTGTAGAGTTTTAACTTGCACTTGCAGATGTAGCGACGAACTGTAGTTACTGACAGTGGTTTTCTGAAGTGTTCCTGAGCCCATGTGGTGATGTACTTTACACACTGAAGTCGGTTTTTGATGCAGTACCGCCTGAGGGATCGAAGGTCACGGGCATTCAATGTTGGTTTTCGGCCTTGTCACTTACGTGCAGTGAGTTCTCCAGATTCTCTGAACCTTTTGACGATATTACGGACCATAGATGATGAAATCCCTAAATTTCTTGCAATAGCTTGTTGAGGAATGTTGTTTTTAAACTGTTCGACAATCAGCTAACGCATTTGTTCACTAAGTGGTGACCCTCGCCCCATCCTTGTTTGTGAATGACTGAGCATTTCAGGGAAGCTGCTTTTATACCCAATCATGGCACCCACCTGTTCCCAATTAGCCCCTTCACTTGTGGGATATTCCAAATACGTGTTTGATGAGCATTCCTCAACTCTCTCAGTCTTTTTTGCCACTTGTGCCAGCTTTTTTGAAACATGTTGCAAGCATCAAATTCCAAATGAGCTAATATTTGCAAAAAATTACAAAGTTTACCTGTTCGAACATTAAGTAACTTGTCTTTGCAGTGTATTCAATTGAATATAGGTTGAAAAGGATTTGCAAATCATTGTATTCTGTTGTTATTGACGATTTACACAACGTGCCAACTTCACTGGTTTTGGGTTTTGTACTTCCTTAGAATATAACCGGATCATCTTAAACTTGTTTTATAAATTAGTCTTACTTTTGAATTTATTATTCAGTTTCATATTTATTCTTTTTATTGCAGTCATTTACGCAGTTTCTATATCTTTCTAAATTAAGTAATTTACTCATAAATTCCTGGTTGACAATGCATTTTGTAAGCTAGCTTTTATTTTGAAAATTTGAAATCAGTCGAGACACGCTCTTACCATAATGCGTATATTCGCACACGATTTAAATATGTGAGGCCTGTTTTACCGTGTTTTCCGGAGTGGAGACAGTCTTGACCGCAGTCTATGATCCTCACCGCCAATATGTGGTTACTTGTCTTCAGGGAAAGAATGACCACTTAGTCGGGGAGGGCGTTAGTTATTTTATTAGTAGCCTGGGTATCAACACACACTGCAGTTACCGCAGGTTTTTTTCTGGTAGTCTCTTATTACTAACTTCTATATTCTGGGATCATCAGTTGGTACGTAATCTATAAAATTGTTTCGCACGCTCCTCTTGTGGCGTAGTATGGTAATACAGGTAAGCCTCAGGTAATCACACCTACATCACCACGCACTGCGTGCCAATTGTGCTCCTCGGAGAAGTGATTACATTTCTTTTGATTGCGTTATCTTTTTCCATGACTTTAATTCCTGTGTGAAAAATAAAACAGATTGAGCTGAATGAATTATATTGAGAGACTTGTTTGATAGTAAACACATTATTCGGGACGTAGACAGTGCTTGAAATGGGCCGGTTATCACCGGTACACATTACTGCTACCTCTCATTTTCACTGCTCTGAGCACCGTAACTTCTTACGGCCCCCTACAGCATACCTTCACCTTTTGACACGCCTAGGCATGCATATTGTTGCTGGAAATTGTGGTCTGTGCGGTAATTTATTTGTTCTTTTCAAGCAGCGTTTGATTTATTTTTATATATTTTATATACACAAGGCAACCATACAGTCTTCCGCACGAGTGCGTTCCAATATTTCAAAAAAAAAAAATTTCCGTTGTATTTCTAATGTCATAAGGACGGCAAGTGAAATTCAAGCCAATTATATATTATTTTACAAAGACACGTCTACCCAAAATGCAACATTTTACCGCATCGCGCGAATTTACGTGCATACAGAGCGTTCCGAAATCTTTATTTAGCCAGTCGTCGCTTGTTATTGAAAACATGGATGGCTTGGCTTAATCGTGCGAACGCTGCGAAACGAAAGCGATTTTCCCCGGACAACGACCCGAATTTATTTCTGTCAGAACAACGAATGGCTCGTCAAACCATGCTTCTAGAGGGGTGGGTACGGTTTTTTCCACTCATGACTGTTTTTGATGCACTTAGTTTGAACAGGCACCACTAACCTATGAACCTGTGTGATGTAGCACTGATGTAGGCCTATTGTCCATAATTCAGTTGGTTAGTTGCTTCATTATTGACCTGTGTAGGCTTGCCTGTCTGTTATCATCGGACTTAGGCTATATAAATCTGTCCTGCCATGTTACATGTGTCATTCTGCCTGGTAATTTAAATGTCCTCTCAGTCGATAATTATATGCATATTGGTTCACCTCCTAAATTGGCTTGCTTGGAAATGGCCTGATTTCTGTAAAAAGCATTATACTCTTCAAGTAAAACAAGGCAATCAGAGATTGCAGACCTGGCCCCAGCCACGGGCTGACAGACAGACAGACAGACAGACTGACAGAAACACACACACACGCACACACACACACATACACACAAACACACACAGACATGATCATTGCTTAACCTGGCCCCCTAGGGGAGGGGCCAGGTAATGATTCTATTGAGTGGAATATTCTCATACCATGTTCCATTTTGACAACCGTTTTGAGAAAGCTGTAGTTCTGTTGTAGCTTGTCTTATTTTTTCCGCAAAATTTTGTCAATATCACCAATATAATATTGCACTTGAATGTTAGTTATTTGGTATTAAATTCATAATTCTCATGACATTATCAAAGATCTACTTCTAAATTGAGAATGTGGGAGCTTAAGTAATACTAGTTAAGATGTTGTGATGTAGACTGATTGGAGCGGGTAATGGACACAGCTGCACCCGCTCACCTAATTATCACACTGCCTCTGCTCACCGGGAGACAGTGACTCTGATGAGCTGGCGTGCGAAGGAAAGAAGTTTGGCGTTTGGGGCTGGTTCGCGAGAGGGGAGAGACCGAAGCAGTCGGGACTGCTGAATCCAATTGTGGGGCACGTTTTGTGGCGTTCGCGGTTTTTGTAGGACCGCCGATGCCGAAGACACCGGGGAGCACTTCGTGACCCGTAGGAAGGTAGTGGGGGGAAATGTGTAGAAGGTAGTCAGGAAAGTGAGTGTAGTCGGACCCAGCAGGACTGCCCCACTGCTCGGCCCTTCCATGCCCGTCCGTAAAGCTGCCTGATGGACTGAGAGCTCGCCCCTGATCAAAGAGACTGAATGACTGAGGGCTCGTGCGCTCGGACAGGGAAGTCCGCTTTAAACATTTTCATTTATTGCGTGTCTGGTTTGCTTGTGAGTGTGTGTGTGTGTGTGTGTGTGTGTGCTCGGTGGTGCGCGTGTGGGTCATCGCTGTTACTGGTGCGACCCTTTTTACACTGGCGGCTAGTCTGTCTTCTCACGCGTGTATAATTTTTTAGTAGATGTTCATGGTGAGCATTCAGAGGGGTGCCGTGTGTGGATGAATTTAAATGTACTCATATTTGATTGCCGTGATAAACTGCTGTACAGACTTGCTATGATGAATTGCTGTGATGAATTTTCCACTGAATTGCTGTGATGAACCGCAGTAATTAATTGGCTGTGATGTACTTGTACTCTATAGCCTCTATTTATTATGGTGATCTGCTGGCTTTTTATTGTGGGGGTTTTGGTTATGATTTTCTAGCATGCAGTGTGTAGTAGACTAGTGCTTCACCTGACCTGTGTTGTGTACTCAGACTTCCTTCTGTGTGGAGCAGGGGAACCCAGTGCTGTGAGAAGGTCTATGTGAGCCCAGTAATTTAAATGAATTGTTGACAATAATAAATATTTGTTATTCCTTGAATTTGCTGGTTCAGAATTGTTCCATACCGGACCATACCGGGGCATAATTAAAGGTGGTGGCAGCATAATTAGCACAGTCATTTTGGCGCCATCTAGTGGTTGCTCACAATTTATTGCATTGGTGGCAGCAGAGGGATCAATTGGGTAAAATGGAACATGTAGAGAATGTTGACTCGAGCCAGGCAGCTGGGGGAGGCTCACATAATAGGGCTGGCGTTGTTGGCCGCCCTGTGTTTATGCCTGAAATGTTTACAGGTCAGGGTCAGGACTGGTCAGACTGGTCACAGCAGTTTGCATTGGCAGCAGATGTTAATAAGTGGAACGATGACCTTAAGTTAAAATTTATGTCTCTGTTATCTGGGTGGGCCAGAGATGTTTATTGTGGATTGACTGAAGAAGAAAGTACTTATGCAAACCTATGCGCAGCCTTGAATAAATGTTTTGACCCCTGTGAGAGTGAGGATTGGAATCGAGCTAGCTTCTCCTCTAGGAGGAGGTTGGCTACAGAGTTGGCACGCGAATTCGGTAATGCCCTGAGGCGTCTAGTTTCTAAAGCATATCCAACTGCAGGTGGAGGTACACAAGATTTACTGGCAAGAGAACACTTTGTAGCGCATGTCGGGGTGGGGGAACTGCGTATACAACTTCGTAGTGCCAAACCAGCTACCTGAGAGGCTGCCATAAATTTAGCCTCTGAGCTAGAACTTATAAGGGACATGGAACACGGCCAGATGGCAAATAAGGCTAAAATATGCGGAGTGTCAAGTAGCCCCCCTGATCCACAAATGACTGTTATTACAAACAATAGAAAGCTTGCTGCAAGAGGTGAAGATACTTAAAGTGACATTCGATAAACTCTCCGCTTCAAGCTAGTAGTAGGCCTACTCCTGCTGTCAGAGCTCCCAGGGCGGGACCTCAAGCATCTAGTCGCACTCTTAAAGAGCGCTCTGACATATGCTGGGAATGTGGATGAAAATCAACAGAACTGGGATACTCTTCTTCCATTTGTGATGATGGCCTATAGAAGTAGCGTAAATGCCACTACGGGTTTTACCCCCCATCAAGTCCTGTTTGGTAGGGAGATGGTCCTACCCGTCGACGTAATGCTAAACATTGATGTAAATGAAATGTTCCCCTCTGTTAATAGCCATGTGGAAAAGTTAACTGAAAGCTTATCTACAGTTTTGGAGGCAGTAAAGAAACCCCAGGGAAGGGCTTCAGAAAACCAGAAGGGTCACTTCAATTTTAAAGCACAACACCAGTTTTACTCAGTGCGGGAGCTTGTGTGGTTAAGAAGTAAGGCCAGAAAGAAGAGGGTGAGTCCGAAATTGCAGAAAAGATTCAAGGGTCCTTTTAGAGTTATTGAGCGAGTATCAGATGTGCTTTATCGAATACAACCAGAAGGGGGAGTGTCCTCTAATGTTGTGCATTTCAATCTGCTAAAACCCTGTGTGGCTCCTATAGTTATAAAACCAGCGCCACAGCCGGGGGCTCAAGTTCATGACCAGCCGGCTACGGTGGCATCTCCGCAGTCTGGGCGGAGAGGCGAGAGGCCTCCGTATGGTGCCAGTCGGGTGTTCCGGCGGTCAAGAGGTCCTACTGTGGGGAGCACGGTGGCTCCTACGGCTGCCGGAGTGGTGCCCAGGATCATGCCATTGGCGGGTGGAGGGTCCTGGCGGCCAGAGGCGTCCACAGGACGCTTATCCAGGGGGAGCGGAACGACTTCTGCACCCGTGGCCTCTGATGGCGGGGCCGCCGACTGGGCGGCTGCAGGTGGGACATCTGGCTCATCTGCTGCTGATGGGCCGCTCTCGCCTGATGCATCTGCTGCAGCGGACCTCAGCCTGCCAGTTACCTCTGCTGCCCAGGAGATGCTCGAGATTGCTGGGGAAGAATCCGGCCTGCCAGCGGCATTGGCTGCTGGGGGATCCTGGGGGAGGTCAATTTGCCTTCCACAACTGGAGAATCTTATTCTCCAAACGAGGGGCATCAGCGGGAGCTGGGAACATCACCAGGGGGGTCACAGCTCCCAGGTGGTCCAGCGGCCGTTGATTTGGGCCGGCCGGAGCGAGTGAGAAGGCGCCCCGCATGGTGCCAGGACTACATTGTTTCCTTGTGAGGACTCGGACGAGTCCATTTTTCTGGAGGGGGGGGATAGTGTGATGTAGATTGATTGGAGCGGGTAATGGACACAGCTGCACCCGCTCACCTAATTATCACACTGCCTCTGCTCACCGGGAGACAGTGACTCTTGATGAGCTGGCGTGCTGAAGAAGTTTCGCGTTTGGGTCTTGTTCGCGAGAGGCCGAGAGACAGAAGCAGTTGGGACTGCTGAATCCAATTGTGGGGAACGTTTTGTGGCGTTCGCGGTTTTTGTAGGACCGCCGACGCCTAAGACACCGGGGAGCACTTCGTGACCCGTAGGAAGGTAGTGGGGGGAAATGTGTAGAAGGTAGCCGGGAAAGTGAGTGTAGTTGGATCCAGCAGGACTGCCCCACTGCTCGGCCCTTCCATGCCCGTCCGTAAAGCTGCCTGATGGACTGAGAGCTCGCTCCTGATCAAAGAGACTGAATGACTGAGGGCTGCGGTCGGACAGGGAAGTCCGCTTTTAAACATTTTCATTTTGTGTGAGTGTGAGTGTGTGTTCGGTGGTGCGCGTGTGGGTCATCGCAGTTACTGGTGCGACCCTTTTTACACTGGCGGCTAGTCTGTCTTCTCACGCGTGTATAATCTTTTAGTAGTAGATGTTCATGGTGAGCATTCAGAGGGGTGCCGTGTGTGGATGAATTTGAATGTACTCATATTTGATTGCCGTGATAAACTGCAGTACAGACTTGCTGTGATGAATTTTCAATTGAATTGCTGTGATGAACCGCCGTAATTAATTGGCTGTGATGTACTTGTACTCTATAGCCTCTATTTATTATGGTGATCTGTTAGCTATTTATTGTGTATGGGTTTTGGTTATGATTTTCTAGCATGCAGTGTGTAGTAGACTAGTGTTTCACCTGACCTGTGTGTTGTGTATTCAGACTTCCTTCTGTGTGGAGCAGGGGAACCCAGTGCTGTGAGAAGGTCTATGTGAGCCCAGTAATTTTAATGAATTGTTGCCAATAATAAAGATTTGTTATTCCGTGAATTTGCTGGTTCAGGATTGTTCCATACCGGACCATACCGGGGTATAATTAAAGGTGGTGGCAGCATAATTGGCACACTCATTTTGGCGCCATCTAGTGGTTGCTTACAATTTATTGCAATATGTAGTGGTGGCTGCTGGGTTGGGATTGGGGCGGAGTGTAATGCGGTTCTACAATAAGTTTTTGGTTTTTTGGAGCTGCTGATTCAGAGTACTGGTACCTTTTATTCCAATTCAAGCACTGGATGTAGGCTCGGTGTGAAATTTACAGTACTATGTGTCATTGCAAGAACGTGAGGTATTCCCCTTTTCTCTTGGAGCTCATGCGTCACATGCAATTTTGTATATGACTTATGGAGCATGAAGACGTTTAATATCAGCCCTCATATGAGGCATTTTTTTCCCTTTTACCGTCCTCTTCAACACAACATTTCGGAAACTCAAATAATTTTGCTAGATCCGTCAGTGGTCAATTATGGTACCAATTAGATTTTTAGACTCCAATTCTCGCCTTTCCCCAAAAATATGCGATAAAGAGGTTATGCTTGAAGGAAATGGGATAATGCATTCCACCCAATACTTTCAAAAACCAACGCTGTCATTATTTAGAATTGGTAGACTAATATTGTAGCCAACTCGGGCTGCAAGGTTTTCCACGATAACCAAAAGAAAAGAGCTTTGACAGCTCCTATACTTCTGGGTGAGTCTGATCAAAAAA
The DNA here is from genome assembly GCA_029721435.1 of Gymnothorax reevesii. NCBI lineage: Eukaryota > Metazoa > Chordata > Actinopteri > Anguilliformes > Muraenidae > Gymnothorax > Gymnothorax reevesii. The sequence continues at coordinate 15,081,480 of CM056579.1, forward strand.
GGCGCACGGCCAACTCCGAAGTACCATTAGGCCCACATAAGTAGCCTAACAGCAAATTCCCTACACGCCGTGGTCTAAAAAAGGGGGTACATAGGGACCACTGACGGCGAACCCAACATTGGGTGACACATTCCAACAGCTGTCTAGGAGTGCAAAAAGTTTCATAAATTTGCGCGCTAACTAATGCAGTACTGATCGTCAGCAAAAACGTATGTCTATACATGCAATATAACAAAACTAGAAACAATTCTAGGTACCCCAAACAACTTTAACAGAACAAATTCAGACTTGAAACAATCACGCTTACCCCGAGTAGAATGTTGAAGATTTCGCAGACCCGATTCAGGCACGTTTTCACCATTTTGATCTCAGTGCAGATCTGAGAAATGAAACGCGCTGTCTTTGCAGAAGTGCGTTTGGCCCGTGCGCGCTCGTTGCAGGACACCTATAAGTTTCGTAACCACTGATCCGAAGATGTTGCAATAGCGAAAGAGTCTTGGAAGGCGAACTTCATCATTACTTGGAAATCGACTTTCAACCGCTCTTTTCTTTACAACTGGGAATATTCAAGCATAGTCAGGGTCCAGATGTTCCCTCAGCAAGCGGAGGGAATGGCAGTAACGGGAATGGGAGGACAGTAACATCGTTGATGCATATTAAGCTGATGACGTCAACGGTTTGACTTGCTCTGGAGTTGAGACTCTGTGGAGGACTGTTCTGCCGGGGAGAATGCAGTGATCTTATCTCGCCTTGCAGAAGGGGGGAAATTCCTCGCGTTGCGTTTACTACCGCGTGCGTCTCCTCCAAGCTGAGCATTTAGTCCTCTTTGTGCTCCGGAGTTGACTTTGTATGGTATTAGTTATGGTCCTGCAGATTTTCCCAATATGAAGCAGTAAGACTGAGGGTGGGGACAAATTTCCCTATTGGCTAATGCATGGGAGAGGGATTGTTGAGTCTAAAGTAGGCTGGGTAACAGTGTGTACAGTTATATAAGGCCGAAAAATAATTTAGCCGGGTTGAAAGTATTGCTACTTTTCATTATATCGACTCCTGCTGTTTTATTTTGTTTTGATTGGGTATGTATGAGGGGGCGGGATGATACCCTGTGTTTGTGTTGCCTTTTCACGGTCACGTCAGGATCAACTCAGTTCCATTTATCTGTCCATCCATCATTAATGTTTCCAGGGCAAGCTTATGGGGGGCTGGTGGCTGGAGCCTGTCCTTGCATTCAATCAGCAGGAGGCTAGAACACACCCTGGACAGTCCTCCTGTCCCTTGCACGGGTCACACCTTTTTCACACGCAATCATACCTATTTACAGTCTCCAATTAGCATGTGATGCATGTCTTTGTATATGGGATGGCACGGGAGAACCTAGTAGAAACCTACACAAATTCAGCTTCGAACTAACGATCTTCCTCGTTGTGGTGAAGCAAGGTCATGCACAGCGCCACCACGCCAACCCTCCACCCAAGTGCATTAGCCTAAGTCCATCATTCAACCTATTTCTTAATTTTACTTCACTGGAAAAAATTCCACTTGGTCTGTGGAAGATAATTCCATCACTTTTGTTTTTAAATAATGATGGCAATCAACTGAACCTTAATTTGTTTACCTCATGCAATAAGACACTCTGGACTGTCTAACATCCCCTCGTGGAGGAAATGGTATGTTTGTGACAAGATAATCCAGCAATACCTGAGACACCTGCAGGACCACGGACAGCTCTGGCCTCCATCTGAGTGGCAGCAACTGTGGCCACCTGTCAAATACTCAGTCGCTCCCTAATTAGATCATTACATGATCATGCAGGCGCTCGGCATTATGGGATTGAAGTGGAGTCTCGCTGTGGCAGATGAGATGAGTGCTAGCAGCCTGAAGAAGGGCTTATGGCTCGAATCATTGCTTGGTGGATGTGCTAAATACATGCACTGAAAAGGGAGCTGAAGTGTGCAGACTTTTCTGTTTATTTTGGGAATTTGTCTTTTGTCCAGCACCTGCCTTATATGGATGTGGGCGGCTGCTCTGCCTCTAAATGAGTGCTAGCAGGACCTTCCTTAAAGTGTTATGATTCTGCTTTGATTGCCATGTTTGTTTATGAATTCTGCCTTCTCTGTCCATGCTCTGTTTTGTGATTTGGTTGCCATGCCTTGTTTTGTTTTTGCCTTGTTTCTGTCTGTTTGCCATATTCCACCATTGCAGTTATATTCTGGTCCATGTTTTGTGTCATACCATGCATTGCTCTTTGTCTCCCCCTGTCTGGTCTTATGTCATGTGATCGCTGACTGCCCCAGTATTGCATGCCACACTTTCGGGTAATTTCATGGTTTCTGGGATTTAAATCATTCCTTCCAATCTCGTTTACTTCCTTCACCTTGCTTTTCTATAATTACTAACCAAACTAAGTTTATTTTTATCCCCCGCCAACACGAAGTGGGAGGGGGATATAGGTTTGACCTCCGTGCGTCCGTGTGTGCGTCCGTCCGTCCGTCCGAGATAAAGGGGACAGCTTTACTCAGAAACTACTACAGATACAGTAACCAAATTTGGTGTGTAGCTTCAGACCATAAAGGCCTTGATTGAGTTCGAAAATGAGAAGCGCACGATTGGCGGGGGATGTTATAGACCATGTCGACTTGTTGTTAAAGATACTAACCGCAAACTAACACTGTTTATAGTACTAACTTACTAATGAGCACTAGGGATTGTATAGCTGCGCTTACTAATTGACAACGAGCTCTCAGCATTCACCTTGTTCTAGTCTCCACCCCTTTGGTGTTGTGATTCCGCTTTGGCTCATGTTCTGATCTGCCTTGACCATGTTCATGCCTTATTTCTGATTGCCTTTTGTGTTTTTTGACATTTGCTATGCCTGACCATTCTTTGTATGTGTATTTGGGATTTGGTACCTTGATTAGTTGAATTTATTGTCTTAGTTTTTACTTTTCCATGTTTTACATTTTGCCATAGTCACATTCCGGTTCATGTTTTCCATCATGCGCTGCACTTTGTCTCCCCCGTCTGGTCTCTTGTCTTGTCATTGCGCACAGCACCAGTTCTGTGTGTTACTCTTCGGGTGATTTATTCGATTCTGGATTTCAGCCTTTCTTCCGATCTCGTTTGCTTACTTCGCCTTACTTTTCTATCTTACTAATCATAACAACAGTTTATTTTTGCTAGAAGTTACTAACACCATTTAACATTGTATATAATACTAACTTACTAACAAGCACCAAGGGATTGTATAGTTTCACTTACTAATTGATTAACAAGCCCTCAGCACTCGCCCTGTTCTAGTCTCCGCCTCTTGTCTCTCCCCGATTACCTTTGCTGCATTTTCTGTGGAAGCTCCACGTCTGATCACGCTGTCCTTCTTTAAGTATCTATGCACTTTTGAAACTCTGTAACTGGAGCTGTGTGTCTTTGTATAGGTTTGTCCTGTGATTCCTGTCCATGTTTTGGCTTCTGCCACATTCCATGTGATTAGGTTCTCCCTCATGTGCTGCTCCTTTGTAATCAGTCTGACTGTTTGCACCTGTGTCCCTCACCATGTGATCTCCCCAGAAGTGTATATTAGGTGTCTTCTCACAGCCAGTCTCTGTCAGATCATTTTCCTAGTCTTCTTGTGCCAAGTTCCTTTTTGCCTTGATTACTCAGTGTTCATCTTTCTGACTGGACCGCCCGACTTTTTGATTTTTTGCCTTTGTGATTTTTGGATTATTGTTGCATCTGAGTTTTGACCTTTTTCTGCCTGACCATGAGATCTGTTTGCTGCCCTGGTTACGATCTGGATTACGCCCATTGGATTCTGGTTTTGCTGCTTTGACATTCCTGTATCTGTGAACCAGACCCATTTCTGTCCGACTACGATTACTGTGATTGCTGCCCTAGTTTTCGATTCTATTTTTGCCCAACTGGATTCTGATTTTTGGAGTGTGGACTCTGTACTTTTGCCTTCTGCCCTGCGGGGGTCTTCCTCCTTTTAAAAAAGCAAATTCTACTACATTGCCTGGTTCTCGCGACTGGTTCCTGATCGCACCATTACATTTGGCTTTACTTTGCTGCCGTTTCAGCGGAACCTCTGCACTTGTTTTAACACTGTTCTGCTTCCTTATCTGTGCACTTTAGAACTCCCTAACCGGAGCCGTATGCTTGTCTATAGGTTGTCTTTGTGATCCCTGTTTGCGTTTTGGTTTTCGCCAATTTCATGTCAGGAACTTCCTCTTGTTCATTCCTTTGTTAGTCTGATCCAGCTCACCTGTTTCCTATCATAGCAGGTGACGTTTGGAATGTGTATTTAAGCAGTCATTTCTATCTCAGCTCTTGTCAGAACATTTTCCCTGCGCTGCGATTGTTTATGCCTTGTACTCTTAGTGTTATACTTCTGACTGGAACGTCCCAAATTCTGATTTTGGCTTTGGATTCTCTGACATTCCTGTGCCTGTGTACCGAACCTGTTTTGCCCGACACTGAGTTTTGTTTGCTGCCCTGTGTACAGTTTGGATTACGTCCCTGGGATTCTGATTTTTGGATTGTGGACTCTGTACCGTTGCCTTCTGCCCTGTGGGGGTTCACCCCCAGCTTCAGTAAAACTCATTTTTGCTTAAACTCTCTGGTCTCACATTTTGTTCCAGAATGATATTTCAAAAAAAGATGGCTGGGTGGCAGCATATGTTGCTCCAAAACCTGTGTACATCGTTCAGCATTAAGGGTGTCTTTACTGATGTGCAATTTACCCATGCCACATGCACTTATGCACCCCCTGTCCCAACTTTTTTGAAACGCGTTGCTGGCATCAAATTCAAAATGAACACACATCTTTTCAATAAACAAAAATTGCATTCTGTTTTCATTTGCATATTACATAGCATCCCAACTTTTTTTGGCAAGGCAGTATTGTCATTATTCATCTATCCACTCTCTATACCCCTTTCCTCCTCCCTGGGGTCGCGGGGAGCTGGAGCCGATCCCAGCTGACTGCGGGCTAAAGACCGGGAGTCACCCAGGACAGCTCGCTAATCCATCGCAGGGCGCACACACCATTCACTCTCATTCATACCAATGGGCCGTTTCCCATTAGGCTGATGTACATGTGTTTACACTATGGGGGCAACAATCTAGGCTGTATCACAAGCATCAAGTTTTATTGAACTTTATTTAATTTCATTATTTTTCTTTTTTCATATGCATGAATTGGCCTATATTCAGATAAATTACGATAAGACTTAAGGCACTCATAGGACCCCAAGATATTCAGGTCAAGGCAACATTAGTAAATAATGATGGCATCGGATCACTGCTCATCCCATCCATTAACAAAACTCTTCATATAAGCAGCAACTAATCATATGTAGATAAATCTTCGAAAGCAAATTCTTAAAGATGGAGAGAGAATGCAACATTTTGTTGAGCATCAAGCTCGGTCCAGATTTGCGGCCCTCTGCACACGACACTGAAACCAGTGCATTTTAGCCTTCGTTTTTTCCTCATGATTAGGTGCTTTTCTCTAGTGTCATAAGCGTGCTGAGGAAGGCTGATTGGGATGAGGTCACATAATTTATAACTTAGTTTGGGAGAAACTTGATATATTATACAAGCATTCTGGAAGTAATTGTACTCAGCAAGCCTCAAAAGATCAAAATGACGAAAGAGCGGTTTGGTGGGAGAATTACATTCAGACCATGAAAAAGCGCGAATGACGTTCTTCTGGAGAGCCTGTCGCTTTTTTAAGTGAAATGTGTTGTGATATGGTGCAACACATTTCCATTACAATAATTTACATCAGGATCAAATAAGGTTTTGTAAAGGGTAAGAAGTGAAGGAAGCTGCACGGAGAAAATCTCTCAACTTTAAAAACAAACCAACAAATTTGGACAATTTTTCCATTGGACTATCAATATGACATTTAAAGCTGAGAAATTAATCACTGAGGATCCCCAGGAATTTTGTTGAAATGACTCCTGCGATATACTGTCTATTTATTTTGGGACAAACATGCTCAGCATCAGTTTTTTTTTTTTTTTTTTTTTGAACGCAGCACAGTGTAGTTACTTTCGCTGATATTAAGAGAAAGTTTATCACATCTAAACCAAGTAGCTGCTTTTTTGAGCTCACTATAAGATTTGTTGAAGCTCACTTGGATTCGTGTGTGATAGAAACAAGTTGGAGTCATCAGCAAACAATACTTTATGCAGTACGCACGGGGAATTAAAGTCATTAATATCCTACAAGATTAAAGATGCTCCCGTAATAAAGCCTCTTCCTTGCAATTCGGGAAACTGGTTTTGTCGGGACAAGGCCAACCAGCTGTTCTCTAAGCAGTGAACTTGGATAAATTTGAACATTGCAAAAGTTAACATCTGTTTTAAAGGAATGTCCGTTTTCAATATTTTGTTAGGGTTAAGAGCTGATTGACACGAACTCCTTCGGCAGTTAGGCTACTTTGAAAGTTAGCCATCTCCTCAGTTTATCGAGGAAAGCTTTACTGTCCAATATGGACGAGATTATTTGATATACGGGCCGACGCAATTTAGTCTGTTAAGCATTAGCCATGGTAGATTCTCAACAGGCAAAAATAATTTACGATATTAGTTGCTGACTGAAATGGCATCGAAATATGAAACGACGCTAATGTTTTAGTGCAATCGATTTGGCGTTTTAAGTTATTTTAAACGCCTCGTTTCGTGAGGTGTGAAGCGCGCATGGATTGTGAAGTAACGTTATAACATTTGTATCAAGAATGTTATCTAAGTGAAAGCAGACTTCGGTGCTGAACACTTTTACCGTCTCAGGCAATTCGGGAGGAACGTTTTGCGAACTTGGTTTAGTGCTCTGCGTGTCAGATTACCGAAACTTAGGCCTTATACGGTCACTTACAGCTCTATGGTCACGTTTCACAAGTGAGTTATGGTCAACCTGGAATAGACCCTTTCGGTTTAAGGACGTGAAAGAGCGAGATTTGGAGTGCGCAGGCTCTTTTCAGACCATGTGGGGCAGAAGATGCACAAATCCTATTTAAAAGGTGGGGAATTATAAGTTATTTCGCTTTCCCCATGGTAAAAGGCAGTTTGGCAGTTTACAGCATGGATTCGGCCTATAAACAAATATTTTTCGTTCGAGAAAATTCTAGGGTGTACAGCATACATATTGTGTCTGGATGGCGAGATTAAGAATTCTGTATTCAACCTGTATATTTGTATTCAAATATAGATTGATGTTTTGATACCCAGAGAAACATTAGGATATGAAAACATGTCAAGCGACAAGCGTAAGTCCAGTTAAGGAAATTTAGAGTTTAGTTTCAAGTGCTGCTATTCCTGTCAGTTGCATGTCGTTAACGGCGGCTGTCATGTCGCTGCTGAGACGCTGGGTAGCTAGGGCAGGTGCAGCATATTTGTGATATTAAATATTAAAGTTAAATTCTAAACCCCGTTTCTCACTGATAAAACTCCACTAAAACATTTAAAATCGTTCTGGAAAATAAAAAGCAGGAAAAAAAGCGGAGGCTGAAAATTCTTTTCCCCCTGACAATAAAGCTAGACTATAAGCTCTATTAGTTTTCACCTACAAACTGAAAGCATTGACATCTTCAGCGCAACAGAGACTTGAGAGACTATATCGGCGAGATACTGTCAAGGCAAGTCCTTGATATTGTTATTTTCAGCACAGATGAAAATCTGAAATCAAATGTGTAGCGTTCAGTCCTTGCATTTTTCGTGTACCTACGCACTTATCCATTTTAAGAGGCGATTAGGATCATGTGTACTTGCCGGTTGTTTTGAACAATGCAAATTCATCGCAAGAACACTGTAGCCATTTAGCTGACTTAAGGCCTGGGGCCCAATCATAGTGGTGTTAATGACATTATTTCACGTCCGCAAAACTAACTGACCAGCAAATGCCACTTTGTTGGCTATATATAGCGATTAGCTAATTATGAAATGGAAATCATAAGGAAACCAGTGGTGTAGCCAGAGGGTGGGCCAATACACGTCACTTTATGACAATAATTAGTCCTGGCTAGTTGTCAATCATTTTCCTTTATTGACGCGTTTTCCAATTATCGTAATTTGTAACTGAAGACACGGTTTCTCTCCATATGTGATCTATAACTGCGATTAAATCATGGGCAAAATTCAGTACAGTTGTGGAACAAGAACAGAGAATTGGGTTGCACAAAACATCCTTTTAAAACAATTATTAGTCCTGACCTGTTTTCAGTCATTTTCATAACAGAAGGTTCACTCCGAGAACACTCCACTATTAACAGGTGCTGCTTGTTCTCCCCGATTAGGTAAGACAACAATCATTCATCTGGACGCGTATTTGTTGTAGGCTATTTAAATCAATGTTATTCCAAATTGCTTAGGCTACCTGTTGATTCTCTCACAAATAGCTGGAGCCGCACGCTTTTTATAGCCTATTGAACTGCCGAGTGCCACTTTTTTATTTATTTATTTTATCAACCCAATACCGTGGCGAAAGTCTGCATTTCTTTGGAACACGAACCAGTTAAATCAACGTGAAGCATTGGCTTATTAAAAAGTTAGATATTTTGCTGTATTGAATTTAGCCCATGATTTTATCCTTGTTCGATCACCTATAGAGAGAAACGGTGTCTTCAGTTGCCAATTACGATAATTAGAAAACGCATCAATAGAATAGAGATATGGGGAAACGCATATAAATTAATCTTCAAACAATAAATGTAATGCAGAAAAGGGCTATTAGATTCATCCACAATGTAGGATTTAGAGACCACACAAATAGACTTTTCTTGTAATTGCAAGCTCTAAAATTTCAAGATCTGATTCGGTTTAAAACGGCACAAATAATATTTAAGCAAAAAATAACTTACTCCCAGGTAACATAAATAAACTGTTCTCAGAAGGAGAAGGAGGCTATAATCTAAGAGGGGAACTGAACTTAAAAATAAATCGTGTCAGAACTACCTTGAAAAGCATGTGTGTGTCAGTCTCTGGGGCCAAATTATGGAACAGTTTAACAGATGAATTTAGGAAATGTAAAACCATTGGCAAGTTTTAAAAAACATATAAAATACAAATTTTAAATAAATATAAGGATGAGGAACAGCAGTTTGACCCAGGACGGTAATGGCAGGGTTTAGACAAACGTGGATACATTGTCTTGTAATGTCTTCTTCTGTGTGTGCCTAGGGGGTACTAGAAGTATAGAAATTCAGTATTATATACAGGTGCAATATTCTGTGTATATTTGTATATAAGTAGCTTATTGAATATTATATTCAATAAATTGTAAGTACCATTGGTTCCTGAATAGACGGTGAACGTTGTAAATATAATAATAGAGAATTTAATAACTTGACTGTAGAATGTGGTAATACAAGGGGTGATTAAATAAATTCTTCTTCCTACTCCTTTTCGAGCATATAATCTTGCTGCTCATGCAAGACAGTTGTCAACAGTTTGCCTTTTTGTTTTTGTTTTGGTATAGGCATGGGGACCATTTGTTTGGGTGATTATCTCTGTTTTATCTTTTAACGTGTTCGAAATAATTTCATTTCATTTCAAAAATTATTGAGAACTAGCCAGGACTAATTGCTGTCATAAAGGGACGTGTCTTTGCCCACCCTCTTGCTAGATCACAGCTTATAATATCAACCTTAACTATATTTCTCCAATCAGTTCACTCTTTCTTTGCTCGGGTCGGTGTGAAATCCTTTTGTTTGTAGGGAAACACAGAGCGAAGCCAACATTGGGTCAACAAAGTCGGGCCTGCCCTGACAAAATGAGTACTGGTTTACTTCTCTACGAGCCACTATTTCCTTTTGCCCCACATCAGCTATATTGGGCATGTGCACGCGCAGACCTCCGGCCTTAAACCGAACTGGTCTATTCCACCTGACCGAAAGGCAAGTGGCCTACAGCCGTTTGTTAAAGGATGAAAAGGCCTGCGGAGTTTTTCTTTGCAGGGGATGGCATCATTTGCTAGTTTGCTTACATTCATTTCCTGTTTAAAAGGCAATAGAAATATCAAATTTGTTTCTACGCCAAAAAAATGCATGTTTTTCCTGAAAATTGCTTAGAAATTTCAATTTCTTTTAAATTTTGTGTGGGAGGTTTTGTGTCATAATCTTGTGATGTGATACTAATTTTTTTAACAGATAGGAGGAGGCATTATAGCTATTGGTGTTGGGAATCCTAACTCAAGCATTTTACCATGGAACGGTGGAGGTAATGTAGGCTGTTTATCAATGGATTTTGAATATTGGATGAAATATAGCATTTCAAACGGATGTTTAATGACATGAGATGTGAAATGATGTACAATTTTGTGATTTCATATTTTGCAGTTTTTTTCTCGGTTGCGTCGGGACAGTGTCCAAGACTAATGCTTGGTTCTCCTATCGCACCAATAAACCACAATGTGACCACAATTATGATAAAACTGCAAAATAGTTTTTGCTGCTTTTGTCAAAATGACAGCAGCTGTATCTCTAGACTGAACGAGGCATTTTGTTTACTGGGTTCATACGACCAGTTTCCGTGTGAACAATTGAGGGAGGGGGGAAAAAAACTGATGCTAACTTCACATAGTGTTGCAGATGAACCATTCAGATGGTTTTAATCCTCTGCAAAAACCTCATTTTTAGAAGGGGGGTTGTAGCTGAATCGGCGGTCCGTCCGCGGACCGTGGTCACTGAGCTCGGACAATTGGTCTCTACCACTAGCGACGCTGAGGTTTGTGGTCTGGACCATGACACAGTGGCCCGCGCTGAGACGACCATTGGTTACTACCACTAGGGGCGCTGAAGCTACTGGTGCGGATCATGGCTTTGTGGTCCACGGTTCATTTCAGTGTTCTGTCCACTGACAGCGAAATGAATTTCTGATATCATGATCGTTTTCGTTTTAAATGTTGCATGATCTATAAACGATTATTCCTATAATCTTATTATTGCACTAAATATTCTAATTTGTGTGATTACATCTATCTGGGAGGCGCTAAAGTGATTAACTGTTTATAAGTATGAACTAATGGTCCATAGTCCTTGTGGTCCGAAACAGTTCAGTTGTATGTCGTGTGGTCCGGACCGCGCATACGTATACGTGACTGGGGATTCTTTTTCTCGTTCAGAAAAAAAATTAAATACATTCGCTCTATTCGTTTTTATATCGATAGCACTGCGCAATAATAATAATAATAATAATAATAATAATAATAATAAACGTTTTGAGCTCTTAAAGAAGTCTTGTTTGCCGTTATTTTGACTGACCCTCGGAGATTGTGATGTTAAATATCGACTTTGTCCTGCGAAGATGGAATGGTTGAACTGCACTGGTTCGTCAACTGCACATTTTGAAATGAAAGAATTTTGCAGGCATGATTTGGTAAAATACATTACGTTTTGAGCAAGCTCGGCGTTTATAATTAGCCGTTTGACATAGGCATGGCTGTATTAAATGTTTTCCTGGTAGTGGTGTGTAATGTGAATATAGGCCACTAGATGGCAGTATTTACCTTTTTTTTGTTAAGCAGACTGGAGTCATGTTTAGACATGTCCTGGACATGCCTGGGGCAAGTCTCAGAAAATTAAAAAAAAGAGGTCTAAATGTGGGTGGGGTCTGCAAAAGAGTATATAAGGAAAAGAATTGAGACAGTAGAGTAGTAGGAGAAATTGCAAGAAGATGACCAGACCTGCCATTCTGTTCAAGACCTGTGACGTTTCTTTTGTGGATTTCTTTGCCTGTGTTTGAGCATTTTCTTCATCCAGGACATCACCAAGCCACCCCACCAAAAAGGGACTGTAATTATTTCTGTTTTTTCTTATTTATCAATCTTGGTCTTTAGTTGTAGGTTGTTATTAGTCTTTGTCTTTGTTAAAAATTAAATGTGTTTTAGTTGTTAAAACTGTGTTTGTCATCCCTTGCTGTTGCTGTTGTGTTATAAATGTAAAAACAAATTGGGGCCATAACAAATTGGGGGCTCGTCCGGGATAGACCATTTTGTGAGTAATTTATTGAAAATCTAACATTCCAAGTTGTGAAATTGTTTTTGTGAATTTTCCTAGATATATATTGACAACAGCAATGGATGATTTCTTGGCATCACCAACCGTAGGGGTTTTGAAGTCTTTTAAAAAGACAGAACTGCTAGAAATTTGCAGACAGTTGGAGCTGACAGAGGTAAAACCAGCCATGCGAAAAGCAAGACTGGCTAGAGAGATAGTTGAATATAACATTGATGAAAATGTGTTTGCACCAGGAGATCTGGAACAGTTTCCAGTGGAAAATCCAAATATAGAAATGGAACTTAAATTAAAAATGCTAGAGATTGAAAGGGAGGAAAGAGTAAAAGAAAGGGAGGAAAAAGAAAAACAAAGAGAATTTGAGAGGGAAGAAAAAGAAAAACAAAGGCAGTTTGAGTTAGAAAAATTAGCAAGAGAAGAAAAACAAAGAGAATTTGAGAGAGAGAAAGAGGAAAGAGCAGAAAGAGAGAGACAGAGACAGAGAGATTTTGAATTAGAGAAATTCGATAGAGAAGAAAGACTCCAAATGGAGAAACTAAAAATTAAAATTGAAACTAAAAATAAATTTTGTGCCAGTCAGGAGGTAAAACTGGTGCCTCCATTTTCAGAAAAGAATGTTGACAACTATTTCCAGTGTTTTGAAAAGGTAGCAAAGAGTTGCCAGTGGCCAAAGGAACACTGGCCTCTGATGTTGCAAACTGTCCTCAAGGGTAAAGCTCAACAAGCCTATTCGGCTTTGTCTGCAGATGATTCCTCTGATTATGAGGTTGTCAAAAAGGTTATTTTGAGAGCTTATGAGTTGGTTCCAGAGGCTTACCGACAGAAATTCAGAGGTCTGAAGAAATCTGAAAATCAGACTTATGTGGAATTTGCTAATGAGAAGAAGGTTTGCTTTGAGCGCTGGTGTACTTCTATGGAGGTCAAGGATGATTTCAACTCACTAAAAGAGATGGTGTTAGTTGAAGAATTCAAGAACTGTGTTAAGGATGATGTTAAGACCTACCTTAATGAGAAGCAAGCACTGAACTTGCAATCAGCTGCCAAATTTTCAGATGAATGTTCTCACTCATAAGTCCAAATTTCAGTCTAGCAGTAACAATAAATGGTCCCAATTTCAGAAAAAGGGTTATGGTGATACCCAAGATTCCTCACCCAAAGACAAAGACAAATCTGGTGATGGTGCTCAGAAATCCAGTAACAGGTCTGATCAAAGTGTGAAAGCTGACAGTGACAGAAGTGGTCTAGTTTGCAGATATTGCAAGAAATCTGGTCATGTTACAACTAACTGTTGGTTCCTTAAAGCTAAGAAAGAAAAAGAAAAGGATACCAAACCAAATGCCTTTGTGAAAACAAGGTTAGAAACCCCTGTAGTAGATAACCGATCTGCTAAATTGCCTGCTTCTTGTGGGGCTAAAAAGCCTGATACAGCTGACTTCGTGAGGGAGGAATTTCTTCCATTTGTGTCAGAGGGATTTGTGGCTCTGAATGAGCATACTACTCCTGTCCCCATATATATCCTAAGGGATACCGGAGCTTCTCAGTCACTTTTGTTGATGGACTCCTTGGAGTTACGTGATGAGACCGCTTCAGGGGATTTCATACTTGTACAAGGTATTAAAGGGAGGACTGTATCTGTACCCCTGCGCTCTATATTCTTGAAGTCAGATTTAGTTACAGGACAGGTAAAGGTGGAACTTATGTCAAGTCTACCTATAAAGGGTGTTTCTCTGTTGCTAGGCAATGACCCGGCAGGGGGCAAAGTAGTTCCCCCTGTACATCTTACTTCACAGCCGAGCACTGAAGATGGGGATGAGGACCCATCTCTGTATCCTTCTTGCGCAGTGACTCGAGCTATGGCCAAGAAGGCTAAAGAAGATGATGTTGTGGTGCCGTCCAGCACATTGAATAGTCAGGACTCAGGTGGTTCGCCTCATGACTCTGATTGGCCTACTATGGTTTCTCCGTTTGAGGACTTATCAGATACTTTTATCAGTTCTCTATTCAGCCAGCAGGAAGGATCTGGTGATTCTGATGTGTCTGGAGACTTGTCTCTGTCCAGAAAGCGGTTGATTGAGGAGCAAACTAATGATCCTGAAACATGTGTACTAAAGAGGAGAGCCCTTCCTGATAAAGAAATAGATGCAGTTCCAGTTGGGTATTATCTCAAGGATGGTGTGTTGATGCGGAAGTGGCGCCCTCCTGATATCCTTGCCAATGCAGATTGGGCAGTGGTCAAGCAAATTGTTGTTCCGAAGGTCTATAGGAATGAGATCTTAACAATGGCTCATAGTTTACCTTTAGGAGGTCATCTTAGTGTTAACAAGACTGTTGATAAGATCATGAAACATTTCTTTTGGCCTGGGCTTCGGAAAGACGTTTCCAACTTTTGCAAAACCTGTCACATTAACATGCTGAAGCCTTATCATGACAGAAATGCTAGGGTTGCAGCTGTCACTTTAGATTCTCCTATGGCCGAGATTTGTGAAGATGAGGGGGAGTTTCAAGATGATGAACCTAGAATTAAAGCTGAAGTTCTTTCATGTAAATTGTCAAATTCTGAAGTGTTGCAAAATCTTGATGTAAATCTCCAGCACTTAGAACCCTCACAGAGAGATCAGTTTGAAAGGTTGATCAAGAAATCAACCATGCCTGGGGCAAGTCTCAGAAAATTAAAAAAAAGAGGTCTAAATGTGGGTGGGGTCTGCAAAAGAGTATATAAGGAAAAGAATTGAGACAGTAGAGTAGTAGGAGAAATTGCAAGAAGATGACCAGACCTGCCATTCTGTTCAAGACCTGTGACGTTTCTTTTGTGGATTTCTTTGCCTGTGTTTGAGCATTTTCTTCATCCAGGACATCACCAAGCCACCCCACCAAAAAGGGACTGTAATTATTTCTGTTTTTTCTTATTTATCAATCTTGGTCTTTAGTTGTAGGTTGTTATTAGTCTTTGTCTTTGTTAAAAATTAAATGTGTTTTAGTTGTTAAAACTGTGTTTGTCATCCCTTGCTGTTGCTGTTGTGTTATAAATGTAATAACAAATTGGGGCCATAACAGGTGGTACGGTAACGCGTGTGCCGGCCTATTTTGCCATACTAGAAACCTGAGGACAATGATGAGGAGAATGCTTTGTCATTCGTAATAATTTTCATAACATGGAGATTTGCTTTCATTTGGGGAAAGACTTAATCTCCATCTGCCAGTAGACTTACTAACTTGTTGGCTTGGCAGGTGCGTTGTATGACATTACATAAGGTAAAACCCGTCCAGCCGCAATTTGGAATAAATTTAATACTTTGAGGATAAGGATTTCCGGCCTACTAAGACTGTAGTCTGGAAATATGCGAATGGGTGTCGCTTACTGAACAAAGACATGTAAATCATCATGTGAGACTTGCGCTCAATTTCGCTCCACATAAAAGCACGTGTCTGTTGTCAGATTTGTTGTTTGTGGTCTTGACCTGCTGGAGGATTATGTCGATGTTGTGCAGAAGTCCACTCCTTCCATGCGTTATGTCGAAAAACCAATAAGCATTTTCAAAAATGTGTAAACATTCCCACCCCATGTCCGGACCAGTTCTCAGGGCCCATTGCATGTTTCTTGTGGTCCGCCCTCGCAGTCCTGTCCAGCTGCTCAGTGGTCCGTCCTGTGGTCCTTGTGGTCTGTGCTGGTCTGGGGTCCTCATCCATTGCACAACTTTTGTATCTTCTCCCCTTCTACCTCCTGAACTCATGTACTACACTATTGTTACCTATTAATGTATTATTACCCACGCGCGACGAGGCGCGTGGGTATACAGTTTAGCTGTGTGCGTGCGTGCGTGCGTGCGTGCGTGTTTCTGTCCGCGCGACAGCTCGGCCACCACTGAAGCTAGGGTGACCAAACTTTGTGGGGTAGATGATCCTAGGGTACCCTGTCCAAATTTGCATTTTGAGGTCGAAAGGTCAAAGGTCAAGGTCACAGGGTCAACAAGAGGCGTGGGTTAGCATCTCCATAGAGTGCACATCATCTAGTTTAGTTAACGGAAACAAATAAACACCACAAATCATGATTATGTTTGAATTATATTCTCGGACCAGTTCCACCAAGCAGGTTTGGTGAGTTACCCAGATAGCTACTAAATGTAAACCCCAGAAAAGATATTTTTTCTTCAGTCAATGATCAAGACTTGAGCAGGGGTCCAGGTTTTACTTTTTGCAGTTAATTGACTGAGTAATCCTGCTTTGTAGAACAGGCTGGAGTTGCCAATTAGGCTAAGGTTATATTGGTAGCCTATTGTTGTTGTGAAATCCTTGAGTTTCCAAAGTGTTCACCTCCAAGGAACACTTTTTTTCAAGAAATGGAAAAATTGATCTATTGTTTTGCCCATATGTTTTGACCCATACATTTTTAATTTATTTCTTCACAAAAGGGTGTCACTGGGATACTTTTGGCTGAAATTACTAGACAGTTCCTTTTTTGTTATAAGATATGCGGACCTCTAAATCATTGGAGTGGCCCTTTGGAAACTGCAGGATTCCATTACTACATAAACCTGAGGGAAAGTTAGGGATCAGTGTGGTATTAAGTGACTTTGTTAAATTGTGTAACACTGCTGTGCGCTGTTGTATAGCCGCAATCAAAGAATGGACAGCAACATTTAATAATAAATATACAACATAAACACAACACCATTTCCAAAAAAGTTGGAACACTGCGTAAAGTGTAAATAAAAACAAAATGCAATGATTTGCAAATCACTCAAACCATACATTTTCTTAAATAAAGTAAAAAGACAACATATGAGATGTTTAAACTGAGGAATTATATTGTTTTTTGAAAAATATCTACTCATTTTGAATTTGATGCCAGCAACATTTTCAAAAAAGTTGGGACAGGGGATTATTCATCACTGAGTTGCATCACCTCTTCTTTTATCAACTCTTAGTATTTTCGTTGTTAAGGAGACCATTTGCTGTAGTTTTGAAAGCAGAATATGTTCCCATTCTTTCTTGATGCTGGATGTCAGGTGTCAACCCTTCACGGCTCCCTGCGTCATATGTCTGGTTTCATAATGCGCCAGATATTCTCAGTGCATGACAGGTCAGGACTGCAGACAGGCCACTTTAGCACCCAGACTCTTAACTGCTGAGCCATGTCATTGTAATATGTGCAGAGTATGGTGTTTGGCGTCGTCTTGCAGAAATAAACAAGGCATTTCTTGAAAAAGACATCTTGTTGGCAGTAAATGTTACTTCAAAACTAGTGTATATTATTCAAATTCAAAACAACTTTATTTGTCCCCAAGGGGCAATTCGGTTCAACGGTTCACCAAGGCAACACAATCAACACACAATCATGCATCCATATCAGCATATTTAGTAGTCAATGAGGTCTCACGGAGACAAAGGAAGTGCACAGCGATAATGTAGTCAATGATACAACAGGAGATGTGTGCACAAGTACCCAAAATACATGCACACAACAATAAATAAATAAATAAATAAAAAAATAAATAGAATAAATCCGCGATAACTCCATCCGAATAAAATCAGTTCCAAATTAAGCCAAATTCCATAAACTAGGATCAAGATTTAAAAAACTGATAGCAGATGGGATAAAAGACCTGGAAAAGCGGTTCGTTGTCCTAGGTGGAGCTCTAAAGCGACGCCCTGAGGGCATAAGCGAAAACTCTACAGACAATATGTGGTCATGCTGATCAACAATCGCTTTAGCTTTTTTGACCACGCGTTTGCCCCAAAGGGAACTCAAGTCTTCCTGCTTCACACCTATGATCTTAGAACAGGTCTTCACAATACTATTTAGGCGGTTCTTATCTTTTACACCCAGGCCGTTGAACCAACAGATAAACAAAAAGGTCAGCAGGCTTTCAATAAAGGACTTGTAAAATAGACACTGAATCCTTTTGCTGACGTTGAAGGAGATCAACTTCCTAAGTAAATAAATCCTCTGTTGACCCTTTTTTACAATAGTGTCTGTGTTAACCTCAAATTTTAACTCAGAGTCGAATGTTGTTCCTAAGTAGTTAAAGGAATCAACAATCTCCACTTCCCTACCATTAATAAAATGAGCAACAGGCTCAGTACGATTCCTGCTAAAATCAATAATAAGCTCCTTAGTTTTTGACATATTAAGGTCCAGAGAGTTATCGTCACACCAGCTGATGAAGGCAGGGAGAGCACTGCCGTGACCTGCAGCTGGACCATGGAGAAGAGAGAAAAGAACAGTGTCATCGGAAAATTCAACATTTTTATTCAACATTAATGGTGTCTTCACAAATGTGCGGGTCACCCATGCCATCTGCTCTAATGCACCCTGATACTGTCATGGATGTTGGCTTTAGAACTGTGTGCTGATGATGAGCCAGATGGTCTCTGCTCTTTGGCCCAGAGGCTGAAGCTTCCATGATTCACAAACATAATCTCACATTTATCGGTCAGACCACAGGACAGTTTCGGACTTTGCTTCTGTCCATCTTGATTGAGGTGGGTCTAGTAAAGGCGATGACATTTCCAAATTTTGCGTACACATGGTTTAATGTTTATTTGGCGAAGTTTTACCTTGCATTTGCGGATGCAGTGACTAACTCTGTTCACCAACAATAGTTGACAGCCCAGGCTGTGATTTCCATGACAGAAACCTGACTTTATTTTAATGCAGCGCCGCTTGTGGGCCTGAAGCTTTTGGCCATACACTACAGTATTTTTCAGCCGGGTCCCTTGCACATAGAGATTCTGAATTCTCTGAATATTTAAATAATATTTTGAATCATAATCTGTAAATTCCTCACAATTTTACATTGAGAAACTTTATTTTTAAATTTCAAAACAATTTGCCCATGCAGGCTTTCTCACAGAGGTGAATCCCACACCATCTTTACTTCTGAAAGACATTTTAAACCCAATTATGTAATTGACCTGATACCAATTAACCTAATTAGCTGTGACATGTTCCACTAGGTGTGTTTCTTTCACAGTGTGCAACTTACCCAGTCTATTGTTGCCACTGTCCCAACTTTTTTGAAATGTGTTGCTGGCATCACATTTAAAATGAATAGATAAAAAAATGTATAATTTCTTAGTTTAAACATCCAATATTTTCTATTTGTACTATTTTCAATAAAATGTATGGTTTAGCTGATTTGCAAATCCTTGAATTCTTTTTTAATTTACATTTCACACAGCGTCCCAACTTTTCCGTAAATGGAGTTGTATATTCAATGCATACTGCACATGTAAAATATGTGGATCTTCTGTTAACTGATTTGGCTACATCAGAAATTTGTTAATGTCATTAAAGGAATTCGAATGGAGTTTTATTATAAATGCTTGTCCATGCGTGTGAATATCTATCCATGCATCATTAAATCACAGTCCTCAATGGCTGAGACCTGCTTGTTTTCCACCCTCTCTATACCTGGGAGTTTGGTGTGATCAGTCCGGCCCAGCAGTAACTCTAATCATCCAATTATTTAGTTATTTCTCCAGGAAGTAAGAAATCCAGGACTAAATTTAGAGTCGCGGACCAAAGTTAATGCTTGGTGGATTTCGACCCATCATCCTCTACAAGCCTACGCTGTGTAATCCTTGATCATTGGCACAGTGGTTCAGTGGAATACTTAAATACTTCTAATATCTATACATACATATTTTGAGTAATTGTCGAAAATTAGTTTACTTAAGTTCACTTTGTACTGTAAAAATACAACTGGGGTCGGAGGGCAACTCGAGTTCAGTGAAACCGCTCGTCAGCAATGCCCGAAGTGAATGTTTGTGTGCCAAACTATGTCTTCATGACAAAGATAATATCTTACCTGAAGGTTATCACCGGCCTGTTGTCGAAAAGAAAAGAAAATGGTGGATAGTCCCCACAATGCATTGCGAAAAACAACTGAATGTGTGATTATGTTTGGGGGTTATGACCAGAGCCTCTGGTTATGATCAAAGGTTTCCCTGACCAACTTACAACCTTTGCTATTACCATTTACTCATGTTATACCACGCGCTACCGAGGCTATTAGTTATGTCCACTGAAAGCCCCACATGAAGCCGAATCTCTATGTTGTAACTGATCTTAGAAAATCAAGCGTGACATTGTGTGGAAATGTAATAAGAAAACACTATGCTTCTGAAGGACATGTATTCATACGCAACAATAGGATAATAAATTCACTGTAATTACGTTACCTTGTTTCCAGCACTCAGCCACACGAACAACAGAAATGTTTCACCATATCATATAAATTATCTTAGCCAACCTTATCAGCGGCTTTTCATTGCACGAATGCTGGTGAAATATGTCAACTTAACCGAACAGTCGTTATTGAGCAACACAATCCACGACAGTTAAAATAATGGCAAACGAGACCTCTTTATTTATCATTCTACAACTGCTGCTGGCAGCCAAGTTACTAAGAGAAAACAAACATTAAGGGAAAAAAAAACACTGGGAAAAATGATAACTTGGAATAAAGGAAAAATGTTCGTCACTGGTGGAGGCTGCATAAATTACACTCCCACTTATGGTGACAATGAGCAACATCAGAATCTCACCGCAACAAATTGTGACAAAGGAGAGATCATGATACCGTTACTTTTGCTTGTGTGAGAGAGGAGAGATTATGTGCACATTACTTCCAGCATGTCACATACTTTCCATACTCGGTTGTACCATGTGTTTTAATTGTTCCGGGGTAGTACACAGTACATACTTTTATAGGCTACATTGTTAGCATTGTGCAGCCTGTCACGTGATACAATGAAAACTTACTACATTCAAATACAATTTTACCGCAAAATATTAGCTGTTGAATACTAAGAAATATTTCAAATGCTCTCGGCAGTGTCGGCAAGTTCTCTGTATTCTGGCTCGTTGGAATGCACACTGAAAGACACCGGCACTGGCTTCATTCGTCTTCTCATTTGACAAAGCAAGGCTGACGCCATAACTACCCCAAGAATCTGCAGAGAAGTAATAAACACATCAGGTAGGCAGCTGTTATAAAATAAGCACTGTAGAGTTAATGGACCAGGCCCCTCATGTACAGTTAAAGGACCGGGCCCCTCATGTACAGTTAATGGACCGGGCCCCTGACGTACAGTTAATGGACCGGGGCCCTGAGGTCAAGTTAATGGAAGGGCCCCTAATATAGAGATAATGGATCTGGCCCCTGATGTAAAGTTAATGGACCAGGCCACTGAAGTGGAATTAATGGACTGGTCCCCTGATGTAGAGTTAATGGATCTGGCCCCTGATGTACAGTTAATGGACCTGGCCCCTGATATACAGTTTAAGGACTAGGCCCCTGATGTAAAAATAATGGACCAGGCCCCTAATGTAGAGTTAATGGACCTGGCCCCTGAAGTAGAGTTAATGGACTGGGCCCCTGAAGTAGAGTTAATGGACTGGGTCCCTGATGTACAGTTAATGGACCTGGCCCCTGATGTACAGTTAAAGGACTGGGCCCCTGATGTAAAGTTAATGGACCGGGCCCCTAATGTAGAGTTAAAAAACCGGGCCCCTGAATTTGCAACACTGTATTTTGGAGAGCACTTGCTGACACTTTGCACTTGACAGAGTATTTGCAGGTGCTGTGTATTTGAGACCGTATTTGAAAACACTGAGGCAGAGTATAACACTGTGTTTGAGTGTGCTTGCAAGGACTGAGTATTTGATTGAGACTGTATATTTGCAGACCCTTTGTTTTTGAGAGACTTTGTACTGAAGACAAAGTGCATTTGAGAGTGTTTTTACAGACACTGTATTTGACAGTACATGCAGGCACAGTGTATTTGAGAATGAATTTACATACAGTTTATTCGAAAGAGTATTTTCAGGCACTGAGTATTTAAGACAGAGTATTTGTAGGCCTTGAGTATTTAAGACAGTGTAAGACAGAGTACCAGAGTACATGAAATAGCAGATACATACCAACAGGAAACCAAATCCAAAAAATAATCCCAAGCAGACTTTCACAACTGTATCCATGAAGTTCACCAAAAAAGGAAGGCAGGGCTACAGGGAGAAAAATGTTGATACATTTTTTTTGTTTAGATTGCAGAGGCACCTTTGCTAGAGCTTCCAAACTGCAATGTCAGTTACTCTTCCCAAGCTATGCAACTTCATCCATGGCTGTTATCAATATTCCCCCATCTCATCAATCACACCCTCATATAGGAAATAGCAGTCGATATAAATTCTTTAAACAGTGGGAGGGACTGATGGGCCATGGCCAGGATTCGAACCCGGACTTGATTACGGTGAAAACAGCTCTGCTTGGGGACACCAGCAGCTGTTAAACTGAAATCATTGTTTTATTTTTTTAATCTATTTGACAAGCATGCATTGGCTGTGTGCCACTGTGTGCAGCTTCATATTGTGTGTTTTTGTGCGCTCTTTTTTGTATGTTAGTCTGCTCTGTTTGTCATGTGGTTTCTTTCTGTTGAACCTGCCAAGGGACTACTGTTATGACTTGAAAAAATCACAACAAAGAAAACCAGAAAGTACAACTAAAATAAATTAATTCTACACAAAAAAAATTGTACAAAAAAAATCCACTATTTAATTCTCTAATAACACTCCAATGCCACTATTTAACTGTTGCCAAAACAAAACTCTGTTTCTGCTGTGCTCTATTCTGCTGTCTGCTCTCTCTCTGCTGTGCTTAAAATCACAGCCTTTTTATAGTCTAGCAACCTTCCAGAAAGATCCACAGGATTCTAGGGAAATCCCGCCCCCTCCAAGCAGGAAAGTGCCAGAAGCTTCTAGAAATCAGTAGTCTTTTCTTAATGATTTTACAAATACCTGCCACCAGAGGGTGCCAATGAACAAAATAAATATAGCTGACCAGCAAGGCAGCAAAACAGCATGTAACAAATCTTCATTTACAAATGAAATGTAATGTTGTACAAAAAATACTCATACATAACACTACAGATGCAGATTAGCTTGAAGCTATAATCTGCTACGGTGCGTCAGATGGCAACATTTATTTTTAAACTGTACATGGTCCCTTGTAAATAAAAATAATAAATAAATAAACAAATAAATGAAGACCGCCAAGTCCAACAGAGAGCATCCTTGTTCAGAGGATAATAGTAATACATAATGTAAAGGCAACCGGAACCACAGAAACTTGTCAGTGTGGGGTGGCATGGAGCCCAATGTGTGAAGCAGTTGACAATACAGGTCTTCAGTGCATCTAAAAATGTTTATTTTGAAGATGCAGCAGAGTGATATGGAGCATAAACAAAGGCCGAGTGTTAACTGTAAATTAAACAACTGACTTGCGGCAGGAAAATAACCCGAAATGAACTCAGAACAACGGCAAACAAACAACGGCCTGCACGGTTGAAAAACTGTGAGGCTTCGGCCTGATTCATAACCCCTGACACCTGTGCCCCAGCGACGCTCTGAAGTAAACGTCATGTGGCCTGTCATTGGCTGGACCCCTCCTATGGCCAGGTTGTCATGGTAACACCACAATAACATAGCAAAATATATAGCAATAAAAAACATCATATTGGCTACAACACATAATCAGGAAGCATACTCTACCTTCTGGCTTTATGGTATCTCAGTGGTTTAGTATTATTTTAGAAACGAAGTTTCCAATAACGACAAACCCTGGCCTGCCTCCACTCGCACAACCGCTTGTGATGTTTTTATTAATAATACATGATCAGAGGGGTCTCGACTGTACCTCGGAATAAACTGATTCTCCAGACAGACTGGCTGATCCATGATGCACTTCAATCTGCAATGAAAGGACACGCATGATGAATGACAGTCTAATGGGGTAGATCCATAATGCAGTAAAGTTCCGCAAGAGGAGTTTGGCCGGCATAAATTTACATAAACCTGCGTATGGTACTTTTGTAGTCGAACGTGTGGCGCTGCACAAGTGACAGCAAAGATCTGCACATTTATGTGACAGTAAATGTATGGTCACGGGAATATCGTACGGCAAACTGCATATTCCACTTTGGAGGACTTTTTTTCCCCCCAAAGCTGTGACGCTTGTCAATCATGTTGAATTAACGGTTGCGCAGAATACAAAATGATGCCAATTTTTCCTGTTATGCAGGAGCTTATTTAAGCTTTATAACTCAGTATTTGTGTAACAAAAACTGAAAAATTATTCCAGTGAAGACATTTGGAAATTCAACTACAGAATTGTTTGGAATTGTTTTGGAATTTATGGATGCTGGCTTCTATATCTGTGCAAAGGGGTTAAGAAAGGAATAAGTCCCGAGAAGCAGTGGGTTACAGTGATTTTATAACGGCGGAGGGCCGTTCTAAGGACGCGCAGCGAAGTGTCTTAGTGCCCCTCCGCCGTTAGAAAATCACTGTGACCCACTGCTTCAAGGGGCATGTTGCTTTTACAAAACGGTTACCCTACATATAG
The DNA here is from genome assembly GCA_029721435.1 of Gymnothorax reevesii. NCBI lineage: Eukaryota > Metazoa > Chordata > Actinopteri > Anguilliformes > Muraenidae > Gymnothorax > Gymnothorax reevesii. The sequence goes on from CM056579.1 coordinate 15,105,894, forward strand.
CAAGTGCTGTTACCGTCGATACCAAGGCTTCGGAGCCTGTATCAAAAATGTGAAGCACTTCCTAACGGAGCTCCATGTCGAGGCTTGTATCACCTCAGCGAAATGAGTTCAGTCAGTCAGTTGACTATAAAATCTCCCAGTTCTCTTCTGCAGCTCGTGGGTTGTTGTCAGTAGTTGAAGTTTGTTGGTGCGGTTTGCGATTTTGTGCGGTGTGCGAGTTAGTCATTGCGTGCGATGGAGCCAGCAAGAAAGAGAAAGTAGTTTCCCGTTCGGGAATACTTTGATTTGATTTCACCGAATAAGGTTGCTTAGTGAGGCTATTAGGCCAAATTGTGTGACACTTATGTGATGTCATATTTTCAAACCTTTACAGATAATTTCCAATACATAATAAATTCCCTTAATTTGATAGTTTTTCATTTTATTATTAGAGGAAACGCTTATTATTTTTGAACAAAAATACAAGGCTCTTTGTTTCACATGCGCATTCACTGCCCTCAGTCCTGTCCCCGAAAGCATCTTTTAGTTTCGTTATGACATAACATGTGGTCAAAATACTTCATTTTATTTTGCATTTATTGATCTGCCACTTTCGTGATGAAGGCTTATGCTTGCCTACCATTTCCAAAAAAAAGAAAAACCCAAAATCAACAATTTATCGCTAATACTGAAATGGCGAGCTAGTTAGCAACGTAGCTAGCAAGCTAAATGATATCGAACTCTGTAATGCAATAGCTAGCTAGGTAGATAAACAACTGGTTAGTGCGTTAAAAGGCTAAACTTCGCTAACACTGAAATTGCGAGCTAAAAGTCTTGAAACAAACGTAACTAACGAGTCACTTCAGCGCCGAGTAGTTGGTCGCGCGCAGAGGATTCCTTCTGCTGCGGTCTGCCTCGATACAGTGGGTTACACTGGTTTTATACCGGCATGGAACGCGGCTCAGCCAATCACATTTAAGGATGGGAAGCACCCGTTTTATAAATATTTATATGTGCCTCAAATATACTCTGGCATTTTGGCGGCAGATTACTGCATGCTGCCCATTCGAACGTAAGGATACATCATGCTGCATGGCTGATTTTTTTTTTTTTTTTTTTTTTTTTTTGCGACAAGCTTATAACCTTTTCGGGCGCTCGTTTTATTCATGACTTTACGCAAGACCCTACGCTTGAACCTATCTTACGCAGACTGACGCAGCATTCCGTAAATGCCGAGCAACTGGTTTGCAGTTAGCTTCTGCAAGAACGCAAGATTTCTGCAGCAAGTTTGCGTAAGGCATTGCCTTAACTTACATGCGTAACATAACTGCACAGTGGATCTATTCTATAAATCATTGTAATTTCTGGCATATGCAGTGAAGTATGCTTCAATTTCTTTGTAATAATACTGTCATACATTTGCAGTGCAATCATGCACATCATTCTATGACATAAATCCAGTTTTACTCTGTGCAGTTGTCTGCTAACTTTCCTGCTTTGGGAAACAAGCTCCGATCTACAGTCAATGATCCTCAGTGAGCAAGACCCAAAATAATTTTCTCTCCTTAAAATGTATTAGGTAATATAATTGATTTTTTTATAAAAAGTGATATTTGAGGCAGAGGATGAAGGGAGAATGTTAAGGACATCGGAGGAGACCCACGCATTTGGAGGTGTGATTGAACATCTTTGGGCAGCGACAGGAGTCGGGGATGTGTTCGCCCCAGTCCTGGTAGCCCACATCCAGGCCACAGCAGTCCCACTGTAAGCAGAAAGCATTTGGGTCATTCCATGTCAATTCACACGTTTCCCTGGAAGCTCCCCAGGTGACCCTCTTCGATTTGCCCGATATTCAGCACACAGGCACCTTTTGATGCCAATACAAAGAATCCAAAGTATTAGCATCCTACGTCTAACGGTTTTGGAGATGAGCCCCTCCAAAGTTTGGGTGCCACGCCCACTTTTCAAGCCTGTGAATTGCATACAGAATTCACAAGCAGGTTTGGACACCTCTAGTTTTAGTTTGAAGGAAGATACAGGCCTAAAAATCACCATATCCCCTCAGCATGATCTTGTCTATCAGATGGTGTACTTAAGAATAGCATAGCTTGACTATTTCTGGATATATTAAGCTTTGAAAACTGTAAGTGTGAAAAGTGTGATGAAGAGTCTTGACATTTTGGGATTCCAGATCTTGGAAACTATGTATGCTGTTGGGGGTATAATTGATTTTCCATCATATTTGGTAACTGTATAGTGTATTCAAAAGAAGTGTGTGGATATTCAGACCTTAAATGACAGAATAGGAGGCACTCAAAATGGCTTTGGGAGAAAATGACCCTGCGGTACCCCCTACTTCATGCCCCAATGTAACCATGTGGGCATTTGATGACTGGAATGCCCTTTTAATCCCATGCACAGTGACACTGTATCAAACAGTTAAGCTTCGAAAAACTTTGTTTTTCAGAGTTCTTCATACTAATTTAGGCATTCGAAATATGGGGAAATTTGTCCCTTTTTCACAACAGTATCTGGGTAAATTAGTATGAAGAACTCTGAAACAAAGTTTTTCGAAGCTTAACTGTTTGATACAGTGTCACTGTGCATGGGGTTAAAAGGGCATTCCAGTCATCAAATGCCCACATGGTTAAATTGGGGCATGAAGTAGGGGGTACCGCAGGGTCATTTTCTCCCAAAGCCATTTTGAGTGCCTCCTATTCTGTCATTTAAGGTCTGAATATCCACACACTTCTTTTGAATACACTATACAGTTACCAAATATGATGGAAAATCAATTATACCCCCAACAGCATACATAGTTTCCAAGATCTGGAATCCCAAAATGTCAAGACTCTTCATCACACTTTTCACACTTACAGTTTTCAAAGCTTAATATATCCAGAAATAGTCAAGCTATGCTATTCTTAAGTACACCATCTGATAGACAAGATCATGCTGAGGGGATATGGTGATTTTTAGGCCTGTATCTTCCTTCAAATTAAAATTAGAGGTGTCCAAACCTGCTTGTGAATTTTGTATGCAATTCACAGGCTTGAAAAGTGGGCGTGGCACCCAAACTTTGGAGGGGCTCATCTCCAAAACTGTTAGACGTAGGATGCTAATACTTTGGATTCTTTCTATTGGCATCAAAAGGTACCTGTGTGTCGAATATCGGGCAAATCGAAGAGGGTCATCTGGGGAGGGTGTGTGAATTGACATGGAATGACCCATTTAACTTCTCTTTCACAGCTCAACAATTCAGCAGATAGGATTTGTAAGCAGTGCCCATGAAGCTAAATTGGGAATTAAAATCTTTAAACTGAAAGTATTTACACCCGCTATGTGCGGACAGTACAGGCACTTCAGGCCGTTCATGCCGGCCACATAAAACCGCATCCCTAATCAGATCTGCGCTCCTGCTGGGCCTTTGTGCAAACCTCACATTATTACAGCGCAGGCACTGCTAAAAATGACAAAATCAATCAGTCAATCAATCAATTGGGGATGACATCAATCAATCAGTTATCAATATTAACCAGCTATTACCTATCAGTAATTATTCAGTTATTCATGGTGTATTAATATTACTATATTGGCAGCATTTGTACACCATGTAATCCAATAGTCACGCGTGCCTGTTTTAATATCTGTTTTTATTGTAGTATAATTCCTATATGTATTAGGATATATGTGTAATACTAGTATTAAGCCGCTTTCACACTGGACACGAAACAAATTTTTCGCACAACAGATGCCAGTGCAAAAACGTGTATACATGCGTTTTGCGTTTGTTTGTGTCTTTGCATTGACTTTGAATGTATTTTGTCCTGTGAAAAATTCGTTTCGCGTCCAGTGTGAAAGCAGCTTAGCACTAGTTTTACACATGTAATGGGCTGTACTTGAGACTGGAATCCAGAGAGAGTGTATTATTCCCAAACTAGAATTCTGTGAAGTATATGTGTCACCTGCGAAATGTTTATTGAGTAAGTAGTACAGTAAAGTGGCAGTTGTAATTATTGGGGAGAGAGGGGAGAGAAATGTATACTACATTTGAACTGTGAGTACACACCGGGAAGGTGAGACTAGCAGGATAATGTGAGAGTTTCTACAAACTACATAAAGGCGGATATGGTAAGAAAAGACTGTGAGCAGGTTATATGGTGTTACCGGCACCACCGCGAGGAGGCGGATCACAGCGTGAAGGCTTGCAGAATTTGATATGGCAAAAGTAGTTGTACAAAACATTCTGCAAACCTCCACAGGTGCCAACAGCAGGGAAAGGTTGGCATAAGTAATGATGGAAATCACTCCAGAATCAAACTCGAGCATGGTATCCATAGAGAAAGCCTGCATCCCAAATCTGAAAAAAATCCACCAACTACAACAAAAGATAGAGCACGGAAACCTAATGACCAATCAGATTGCAGTATGCAAATTAGTTATGGACGGAATCGCTCCGAAATCGAACTTGAGCGTGGTATCCACACCATAAGCCTACGGCCCAAATCTGATCAAAATCCGTCAACCCCAACAGAAGATAGAGCACGGAAACCAAACAACCAATCAGATTGCAGTATGCAAATTATTTTTGGTCGAAATCGCTCCGAAATCAAACTCGAGCGTGGTATCCACACCAAAAGCCTATGGCCCAAATCTGATCAAAATCCGTCAACCCCAACAGAAGATAGAGCACGGAAACCAATTCTTGGACGCCGCCGAAAAGCAACACCTAAGTGTCTCCTGCTGTCGCAGGTGACACAAAAGGAATCACTCGAGAAGAAACCACATTATTTAGCAGAACACACATTAGTTAATTTTATCCGCCTCTGGGAGCTGGCCCACAGAACAGTGGAAGGTAATGAACTCAAACGGAAGTGCTTTCTCTTGCAAAATTGGGTAAGGAGTGTATTCAATCAAATTGAGCCTCTTTGAACTAAGAGTGGTCCAACTCACTTTTTTTATTTTTCATTTACGGCCACTATTGCACTGAATGCTTTATACACTCTTGAACTATTTAATCTGCCTGAATGTTAGGCGGAACCTAGTCAGGGTTAACCTGACCCAAAATAGGGCTGCATTTATAGGAACTGAGCTAAATTTGAATGACTCTCTGATTTCCTGAGGACAACGTGTTTGATTTCCATCATGTTCTTGGACAAGCGCCATGTACTTTTCTGTGACGTAATTTTTGATTATAAAAATAGTTTGGAGGAAAAGATGGTCAGCTTTGTTTTGCACAGAATAATTATTCTTGGTGAATAAAGTCTATAATTCTGGAAGGATCTGCCTTGCTCTAGTCACGTTACAGTCAGTTTTTTGGATTTTTCTCAACATGGTTACTGACCTCCTTCTTAAAGTGCCTTGGATAAAAGTGTCGGTTTATTGACTGTGCTGTGATGTGTTTCCTCCAAACCCCTCAGGCTGGGCCCATACCTCTTCCTGCATACCGTCTACAAGCTTCTGTGTGGCCTCATCCGCCGTGTCCAGTGGCTTCTTCTCATTGTAGTGCACTGCTAAGTCTTCCAACATCTTCAAAAGATGGCGGAGAAAAATAAAAGATTCAAAAATAAATCAAGCATGTTTTACAACCCCTTTGGTTTTGAGCAGATGCTATTTTATGAGGGTCCAAATAAAAATAAGCTGCCTAACTCCCGAGCCGAGATGCACAAAAATATCACTATTAGCACAAATCAATCAGGGTTTGGTGACAAACTGGTAAAGGCACGCTAGCTGAAATGTTGGATTATTTGTAATAATGAAGTTATTTTTGTGCATCAAAGATATGTTGATATTCAGACTCACTGCGCAGAAATCCATGTGTGTGTTACTTCAGTACACAAACGTACCTTTTTACTTGAAGTGGCTGCACTCACTCCAATGAAGACCAGCGTGATGCCCAGCAGTGATGCCCCAATGCTGTACTGAGAACAGTGATTCACTGGAGTTAGTCTCTCACTTCTCAGCGAACATGCTTTTGATGCACAAAGGTAAAATGACCCTTACGACTCATTCTAAATAGTTTACTAAATTTTGCAACAAATATCACAAATGATGAAATGAAATGAAAAATGAAAAGAAAACAATGAGAAAATGTCCTCACTAATTAACACATCTTACGGCGATGAGAAAATTCCGTCAGTAAAATAATAAAATTGAGACAAACATTTTTTATGTCATATGAACTGTGATAGGCTTAAAATCTCATTTTCCTTCCCCTAACAGTGAGGTCCTTCAGTATTTGGAATGGAACTCAAAATTTAAAGACTGCAGTTCCATTATCATTCAATCATCAGTCAAAAATTTAAAGTTTCGCTCTGAGCATCGATTACAGGCGAGCAGTACATGTGAAGCAATTACAGCACTTATGTGAATTGTGGACCACTCCCAAAGTGCAGGAGGGTATTCAGTCGATCTCTGGATAGGGGATCGGGGCGAATGTGATGTTGGACTTGGTCTGTGATTGTGTGAACATTGGGAGGCCCAGGTGGCGAGACTCAGGGTGGGGCTCGCGTCTCTTGTCGGAGTCCGTGTGGCTCCTAAGCCCCCCGGGGACCCAGTTGGTGGCTGTTTCTTGCTTCCATCTTGGAGAGGGGAAGGGTGGGAGGGACGGAGAAACGAGACGAGTGGGGATTGTGGGAATGTGGTACAGCCCTCCATAATTATTGGCACCCCTGGTTAAGATGCGTTCTTTAGCTTCAAATAAATTCAGTTTTTTTCTAAATAATATAGGACCACAATGAAAAAAAGAGGCAAATCCAACCATTAATTCAAGTGCATTTGTTCAGTGGGAAAAGAATAATCCCACATTAAGAAATAATACTTCAAATCATGTGTGCCACAATTATTAGCACCCCTGATGTTAATACTTTGTACAACCCCCTTTTGCCAACAAAACAGCACCTAATCTTCTCCTATAATGTTTCACAAGATGGGAGAATACAGAAAGAGGCATCTTCGACCATTCCTCTTTGCAATATCTCTCTAAGTCATCAAGCCACCTAGGTCCTCTCCTCTGCACTCTCCTCTTCAGCTCACTCCACAGGTTTTCAATGGGATTGAGGTCTGAGGACTGAGATGGCCATGGGAGGAGCTTGATTCTGTGTCTGGTGAACCATTTCTGTGTAGATTTGGCCACATGTTTAAGGTCATTATCTTGCTGAAAGACCCAGTGATGACCCATCTTCAGCTTTCGGGCAGAGGCCACCAGATTTTGATTTAAATTGTCCTGGTATTTCAAAGCGTTCATGATGCCATGCACCCTAACAAGGCTCCCAGGGCCTCTGGAAGAGAAACAGGCCCACAGCATCACCGATCCTCCCCCATACTTCACAGTGGGCATGAGGTGCTTTTCTGCATACTCATCTTTTGTGTTCTGCCAGACCCACTTAGAGTGTTTGTTGCCTAAAAGCTCTATCTTGGTCTCATCTGACCAAAGCGCATGGTCCTAGTTGAAGTCCCAGTACCGCTTGGCGAACTCTAGAAGTTTGCGTTTATGATTGTGTGAGAAAAGGTTTTTTCCATGCATGCCTCCCAAACAGCTTGTTAGCATGTAGATAGCACCTGATGCTTGTTTTGGAGACTTTGTAACCCCAAGATGCTACCATTTGTTGCAATTCTTTAACAGTGAGCTTTGGAAAACTTTATATTTCTCTTTCCATCCTCCTCACTGTGCGTGGTGGCAAGATAACCTTGCGTCCTCGTCCAGGCTTGTTTACCACTGTTCCAGTTGTTTTGAACTTCTTCATGATTCCTCTGACAGTAGATATGGGCAGGTGCAGGCGAGCGGCTATTTTCTTGTAGCCATTGCCTGACTTGTGAAGGTCGACACACATCTGCCTTACTTGAATGGTGTGTTCCTTTGTCTTTCCCATGTTGAAGAGTGGATAAGAGAAATGGCCTCTGTGTCACATCATATTTATACCCCAGGGAAACAGGAAGTGATGAATTACTAATTAAATGTTCCTAGATACTCTGATCAACTTTGTAAACTAATATAGAAATGACAGAAATACTTCAATTATATTTATTTCCTAGGAATTGTTAGGGGTGCCAATAAATGCGGAACAGGTGATTTTCTGAAAAATAATTATTTTTTAGTCAGCGATTTTTTTTTTTTTTTTTTTTTTTTTCCTCCCCTAAAAATTCACCTATGGTGAAGGCTACTGTATATATAGGCGTAAGGATGAATAGGAAGGCGCATTGGGAGTGGCCCTGTTCATTAACCTACGTTATCGGGAACACACTTTAAAACAGGGTCAATGTACAAATACTGATGCATCTCACTATTGTGCAATATGCGTTCTGATTGGTCCAGATCCTCCCATAAACTGAAGGTCTTAGCATTTTAATTTTAATATTGTCAGCTATATGCTTCCATAGGATATGGCTTTGGATGAAAACATCAACCGAATAAATCTGACATGAAACAATTCAGTGTTGTTTTGAAATACCATAGATCAGAAGGGCTTTACTGACTAAAACTTTTGTTTGCACAAAACCTTACGGCCCGCGGAGCAGCGTTAATGCGGCCAATGACAGGTGCAAAACTAATAGGGCGACTCGTCGCTGGTCAGGTCATCGGATTCAGCATGCCTTGAAAGGTTTCACCCATGTCATAGGTCCCAGGAAATCTGGATCGGACAGTCTTACCAGAATTAGAGACCATTTTTTCTCCTTCCGTGATCCGTAGATCCCAAGAACCGACAGCGTTATGACCAATATCCCAAAGCAATAAACAAACACGACTCCAGGCAACATGCTGTCAGCCTGAAAACAAGGAAGTAAACACATAAGGATGTAAAAGTGAGAAGGCAAGCAAGCTGATTGGTTCAATTCACAGCACACTGTTGTGATTCTGCCTTGTTCCCATGTTTTGATAATGATTCTGCTTTGTCTGACCATGCTCTGATTGTGATTTGGATCCCATGCCATGTTTTGTTTTGCTTTGTCTGTGTGTGTTTGCCATATTCCATCTTCTCAGTTGGATTCCGCTTCTTGTTTTGTTTCATGTCATGCATTGCACTTTGTCTACCCCTGTCTGGTCTCATGTCATGTGATTGCTCTCTGCCCCAGTATTACGTGCCCCACTTTCGGGTGATTTCATGGTTTCTGGGATTTCAATCATTCCTTCTAAACTCATTTGCTTCCTTCACCTTGCTTTTCTATAATTACTAACAGCAATAACAGTTTATTTTAGTTAAATTTACTAACCCAGACTAACATTGTTTATAGTACTAATTTACTAACGAGCACTAGGGATTGTATAGCTGCACTTTACTAATTGACTAACGAGCTCTCAGCATTCGCCCTATTCTAGTCTCCACCCCTTGTCTTTACTCAATCTACTTTGCTGCGTTTCAGCGGAACCTAGGCACCTGTTAAACTCTGTTCTGCCTCCTTATCTGTGCACGTTAGAACTCCCTAACTGGAGCTGTATGTCTGTCTATAGGCTGTCTTTGTGATCCCTGTCCGCGTTTTGGCTTTTGCCAATTTCATGTAGTCAGGAACTTCCTCTTGTTCATTCTTTTGTAATTAGTCTGATCCTACCCACCTGTTTCCTATTGCTGCATGTGACTTCCCGTATGTGTATTTAAGCAGTCATTTCACAGCCTGCCTTCGTCAGAACGTTTTCCTTGGCTACGATCGTTTATGCCTACAACTCTTTGTCATTCTCTTCTGACTGGACCGTCCCTGATTTTTATTTTGGCTTTGACTTGGATTTGTTCGCATCAAAGCTTTTTTGCCCAACCACGAGTTTTGTGTTTGCTGCCCTGGTTACAACTTAGATTACGTCCCTGGGATTCTGATTTTTGGATTGTGGACTTTGTACTGTTGCCTCCTGCTCTGTGGGGGTTCACCCCCATTCCTAATAAAGCTAAAGTTTTTTGGATTACTTGGTTCTCACGTCTGGTTCCTGAGCTTAACCTCACACATTTTGTACTCTGACATGCTCTGCAAATATATGCTTTTGAAACATAAAAATGTTTGACGAAAACAAAACATTTAAAATAACTATTGAATAAAAAATTCTCAGGCAAGCAGGTGACTTTCAATTCAACAAAAACAAAATGCTCTAATTTAAGAGCACCAGTGTTTATCGCGCAGTAAGGAAATACAGCTGAATCCATATCTATTTTGACAGGGGAAAAAAAAATTTCCTACAGGGCTCCTTCCGCATCATTCCATCACTGAAAAATGACACACACTGAGTAAGCCTGGTAGGAATTAGTCGGCTAATATTATATCAGTGTCCATGTGCCTCCATCCTTCACAGAATAGACTGGTTTGGTTTGTGTATTTAGAAACAAAGGAGATGGGCACAGCTTCAAGGCAGAAAACGTCCCATTAAACTCATTCGCCATGACAAGTTCATGTTCAAATTCAACAGTTAAACTTCATTTGCATCAAAATGACTTTTTGGAGCGATAAAGCCCCATCACGTGGACAAATACCCCGGCATCTCCTGTGTTGTTTTTAGCGGAAAATAGTGGGTTGTGTTTCCCTTGAAAAGTTCCGGAGAAACCAAGTGTTCACAGGAGTGTGAGCTCACAGGCGTATGAGTCGCTGCCGTTAATAACATCCTCTGTGCCATATAAATAAGAAAAAAATGCTATCTTGCTCACTTAAAAACAGTATTTTCTGCCTTGAAGCCATGCACGCTCCTCAATAGTCACATGGCCAGTAAACCCCTCCACATGCACCAAAATACTAGGATAGTAGGAATTCTTGTCTCACATACCTCCTCAGCTACATGGTAAATGCCGTGTGAAAATACTGCCACTCCGAGAATTATGCCCCCTGTAATCTGTGAGAACATAACATAATGATGTAAAATTCAACAAAATCCGACTGATAGTAAGATGCTACTAATACCTAAGGACTAGACAGTACACAATAAAAACAAATGTTTAAGTTCTGAACATATGCCAAACACTTTTTGTAACACTTTTTAAACATGTCAGTGTTTAGATTCAGTTTTAAAGTGTATTCAACAAATCTGAAAAACCTTGATCGCAACATCCAATAAACATCATTGTTTACACACTGGTGTTTATATTATGAACATGTCACGTGTTCCACAGTTTTACATTGCATCTAGCACTGTGTTGAATACAGCCTCGACATCATAAAGAGCTAATGCATCACAACTTCCCATAAAAAGTCTCACCAAAAAAAAAAAAAAATCATCAAAATTTGGCTGGTTTCCCAGAGGCAGAGAATAAAACTCATGTAATGTGTAAATATTTTACACAAAATAGATAGTTTGATGCGCTTGCAGATGCATTTGAGAGATGGATGCTAAAAAAGTAAAATCCACGAGGACGCTACTTGAACAAGAGCCATATTTAATGGTTTGTGGTGGGCACCTCGGTTTTACAGAAGGAAGATCTTGACACTGTAGTGCACAGCTACATTCCAGCTGAATCTGCACTGTCAGCGGTATGGAGGACGGCCTCTCCCTGTTTTGGTGTTATCATACCCCCATGCACAAAGGGCTGTGTCTATGCCTCAATAAAAGAGTACAGATTTTAAAATGGAGAGCACTTCAGTCACAGACTGATGCAACTCAGCCTCAAAAGCTGAGACAGATCATTCAAATATTCCTGTGCCGACTGCTCTGCAACAATGTTAACCCCTTTTGGCAGAAGCCAAATCTGGCCATTTACTATACTTCAAGCTTTATGATTCAAGATTGCTGCTTCACAGACAGGAAAGGAATGGCCAACTGAGTCTAGACACTTGAAGAATTTAGAATTCCATCGTATTTCAGTTTATTTTCATGATTTTGGTAGAGAGAAGGGGCTGCAAACACAAAAAAATCATCATGAAAATTCAGCATTGAAATTGTAGAAAAAATAAGACTGAGAATAACGTTAATGATTAACGCCCTTGTGTCCGCTAGGTGGCTTTGATGATCACTCCCATCAGGGCGTTAAAGGAAAGCTACCTTGCGGCGCTTCGCCTGAAATTTTTTAGCTGGACCAATCAGCAGGCAGCTTTGGTGTTGACGTCATTTCCTTCTTCAAAAGCCAATGCATTGCGTCTACATTCGGCTCGTAGATTACACGAATCGAAAGTGTAATCACACTGAACACATGCAGAGTGCAAACACATTGTTAGACATAGTGCACCTTTCACTGTGGCGAGGCTTTGGTGGGAATTCGATATAAGAGGAATAGGGAATTTTATGTTGAATAATCCAGTAGTTGGCGGTAATACACCAACGGGTCTGTCAACCGCCATAAAACCAAAAAGAAGAAGAAGCCTCCCACTCATAACGAGGCCGCGCGAAGCACTTTGAGTGCTTTCGCTTACAGGCGATAGTGTAGTGACAGTTAGTCAGTGAGGAGTGCATCATAACGACTGTATCATACAGGTTAGACTGAGAATGGAAAAATTGCTGGAGCTGTAGTTTTACAACTAAAACTATTCTGGGATCATAAACTCTTTAACCACAAGTGCAAGTCATCTGAGTGTTGAATTCTAAATTACCCACTCTCTAGGACCCAAATAAGACCGCTATCCAAGTGGCTCCCCAAAGTCTAAGATCCCTCAAAATGGCACACCATCAAATCATAAAATAATCATATATTTAACACAACTTAACTTTTGACACATGAAATTCAACATGAACTAATGATTTTCTGGGTGATTTTAGCATGAGTTTTACAATATTGGTGCAGTTGGATGTCACTAGTCACCAGTAACATCTCCAAACACAAAACATGCATTTTCTCCATGATAAAGTTTAGAGTTTTGTCCATTTTTCTTCAAAGTCCCCCCAACCTGCACGCCTACCCATTAAATGAACTGCTTATTTAATGGTCAGAACATTCACTCTGCAATGAAAAGACAGCAGTTCCTAGTTCTGAGCTCACAACCTTACATAAACACTCTCTACACCTTATAACGAACAAGTCTAACACTACTAAGGTATCTGAAATATACCTTATTTTAACAGAACAGACATTCCACTATCAGGGAATATCAGACAATATATGATTCCCTAGATTTAACAGAATAGTGCAATGAATGTACCAGGGGGTCCACAGAAGTGCTTGAGCAGTTCATGTTTTGAACGTGAAAAAACCTCAGCATTCAGTTTCGTTGACTATGGTGAAAATTCAAAGACAGAAAGCCACATTGAGCAAAATGCTACCACAGTAGCAGCATAACCTTTCTTCATTGAATCCCTCCTCCAGAGACAGATGTAATCGGTAGAAGGAACCCACCGATTTCATTAGGAAAAACTAGGCTTATGCCGTCGGAGACGACAGCTTGGGGTATATCCCCGAATGCCACCAATCCTCCAATTCCCCAATTCTTGAATAGACTTTTATTTGAACTTAATTTTGGGTCAATTGGACAAATGGTTCTGAAGATATGGCCAAAATGGTAATTTTCCATCACAAAGCGCCACCTGGTGGCAAAATATTGAACCATACAGGTATGATATCATCATGGGACACGTTGAGAGGACGTGACCTTGCAGTTGCACATAGTTTCATGTCAATTGGACAAATGGTTCCAAAGATATGGCAAAAATGGTGAATTTTATGTGACAAAGCCCCACTTTGTGTCAATTTTGAACCAAATGGGTATAATGTCATCGTGGGACACATCCTCAGGTCATGACCTTTCATTTGCCCTTGATTTGAGGTCAATCAGACAACTATTTCCAGAGATATGATAAAAACAGTGATTTTTCAGTTTTTGGCCCGTGGTGGCCAATCTAAAAATTTGAAATTGTCCAAAATCGAATCAGTTCTTCCTCTCAATGATACTTACTCATATGCAAAACATGAAATTTCTAATTGAAATATTACTGAAGTTATCACGTTAACACACAGGGCGGCGCGGCGGCTGTCGGACCAAAAACATAATATCCCCGGAACGCCGTTCGGGGATATAATTACCATTGACCATGTCCTTACCTCATTTAAATCATACAAATGTAACGGAACGCTTCAAGCTGGTTTTGAGAGTCTTTTTTTTTTTCTATAAATCTTGTAATTTTCAGCTGCGCAATTGTGCTCAATGTTGAGAGGATACAACCTACTTTGCTGATACGCATAGGCTTGTATGCTCTTATGTTTGTCCAATCATTGTCTTTCAGCTACTGTGGAAAGTTTAAACACTCGGGGAATTGGATAAGAAACGAGTCAATCAATACATCCTTATTAGGGAAGCTTCATGAGGGCGTGAACTAACTTTGCAGCCTGAATATATAAATGAGTGATTAGCTTCCAACACCAGTACTTCGATGGATGTAAGGGAGTGCTGAATTTGTCAATGGAGGAATCCACGCATAAATCCACGGTACAGAAATACGCAGTTTTATATGTGATGACTACAATTGACAGTAGAATGAGATAATATCAATGCCATGTCAAATTTTTGCTTCAGAAAACTGATTTTTCTTCAGTACTTGTTATGATTCTGCCTCGTGTGTGTTGTCTTGTGCTTATTTGTTGTCTGCTGTCTGACGATCCACTCCCTCTCTGCCAAACTCCAGTGATGTCGCGTGACAGCCTTCATGCCTGCATCTCGTTGTCCAATCACGTTTCCTCTTTCGGTTTCGGCTCTGGTATTTCATTCATTGCTTCCACCTGTGTTTAATTCTGGGTCTCGCAAACTCTGAGTGAATGCGTTCTCTGATAGGATAATTACTAACCCGTACTAACCAGCACTCATTTGAGGGTGACTGTAAATATTTTGTCACGTAGTATTAACCTTAACTCATTAGCGAGTGCGTGTGATTCCAGTTTTAGTAATTCCTGCCTAAGCTTTCCCTGATTAACTGCCTTTAAAGCTGTGCTTTACTTTGCTTCTCTCCTGGTGCTTTTTACTCATCACCTTTAGATTAAGGTAATCTAAACTGTCTAGTTTGATTGATTGGTCTCAGCTTCTTGTCTCGAGTCATTATTGTTAACCCAGTCCTTAATTCGTTTATTAATCCCATGTGTTTCTGTTCCAATCAAGATTGCTTTTCGAGTCCCCGCCTCCTCTCATGACTATACATGTGGCAGAGATGAGAGGGGCGATCAGACGGAACCTTGTTTAGACTCAGATCTGCATGGTGAAATCTCAGCTCCTTGTGCCTTCTGAGTATTTCCTTTGTACGAGTCTTGTATTTCTCTGCGCCCACGTCTTGTCTGCCCCGTGTTTGAGTCTCCCAGTGTGTCCGTCAGTTTAGTTAGGTACAGTTTTTGTTTTTCTAGTTTATCCACTCTTAGAGTGTGTTTTTCTGTTTCCCCCTGCCTTTGGCAGTGTACCTCAGTTCTCCCATGTGTTCAGTGCATGTGCACGGTGTTTTATGTCTGGTTTGTCTGCCAATTTTCTCCTAGTGTTTTGTGTTTCAGTAAACACTTCAGTTCCTGCATCTGGTGTTTCCACTGACCTGTTCTCATCAGTACTAATAAGGATACCATTGGTTCACTGTAGCTGAAGTGGTTGCTACAGGGGAAAATGTTTTTTTCTGTCGCGAGAGATCTTTTTTAACTGCTGGTTAGATACTATGGGGAAGTACATTGAACAGTTTCCACATCAGGCTTAGCTGAGGAGTTCAATTCATGCAACTCCTGGAAATTAGGTAGGACGACAATCATTCATCTGGATGCATATTTGCTGAATTTAAATCAACGCTATTCAAAATTGCATACCTGCCCAAATAGCTTGGGCCGCATGCTTTTTATAGCCTATTTCACTGCCGAATGCCACTTCTTTCACTCAATACCAAGAGTAATTTTGAATAATGTTGATTTAAATTAAGCAAATATGCATCCAAATGAATGATTGTCGTGTTACCTAATCGGGGAGAACAAGCAGCACCTGTTAAGTGCGGAGCGCGCTCGGAGTGAACCTTCTGTTAATCATCAAAATGACAGAGAACAGGTCAGGACTAACAGTTGTTTAAAACGGATGTTTTGTCCATCCCAATTCTGTTATACTAAATTTACCCCATGATTTCATCGCTGTTAGATCGCATGTGGAGGGAAACCGTGTCTTCAGTTGCCAATTACAGTAATTGGAAAACACGTCAATAAAGGAATTGATTGAGAACTAGCCAGGAATATTCTAATTGTCATAAAGGGACATGTCTGTGCCCCCTCAATTCCCTGTCCTAGCGCCAGGCTTGGATGGGAGGGAACTCGTCCATACTCTAAACCGCGCTCGAGCTCTGCTTGGTAGTGAATATTTAATAACTGATCCAGGTGTGCCATCTAGTGATAGAACATTGTAACTGTGTGCATAAATACAGCAGCTCTATGTCCATGGGAGGACAACTTCAGCAGAAATGGGTTAAGCGGAGCGTGGCAAGGAAATAGCCATAGTTTTCTCTAGAAGCGGGACTCAGCAAAATCTGGTGCTATTCCTCTGCTGATCCAAATCAGGTTGCTGCAGATGAATTTATGGCACTCAATAGCAAAGTGGCAAGAGTATCTGATGGGATCTCATGTGATTGTTCGACAAGTGTAGCTATAATAAGATCAGTGCAGCTGGTTTGGCCCATAAATCCACAGAGCTCCGAGAATGACTGGCTTCTGCTTTCTTGAATCAACAGTATGTTGCAGAGAATAAATGGTGCCACATAATAGCTGAGCTAAGTCACTTACAGAGGCAGACCTGCAGAGAGAAGCAAAAACCGTGATAAGCACACAGCCTCTTCCCTTGAAATAAGAACCAAAACTGCGTACGCAGCACCAAATTTCCCAACAATATTCAAAATTGGGAACTAGAAACACATGAAAGAAACTGCAGATTTCTCTACAAAGGCCTTATTATTCTAGTCACTTGAGCATTTTACAAATGTACATATATCACCGTAAATATTTCTTTCTGCTAATACCTACAGGAGACACACTGCCACACTGAAAAATAAAATTTGACTAAACTTAAAAATGTAAGGCTGCTGGCTGCAAAAAAATGTTCAGTTTGCTCCACCTCAAGTTACTTTAAGAAAGGAGTTTGTGGAACTGCTGGGACATAAAGTTGAGCAAACTCAAAAATGCCCTGCAGCTGGTTGCCATTTGAAGTTGAGTCAACTTTTTTTTATTTTTTTTATTTCACTGTGTAATCGAAGAACTTCCAAGCAGTCTTAGAAAAAAAAAGTAAGATAAACATATTTTACATCACAAAAAATGATATTCCAAGTCTTAGATCCATAAAATGGCCCTTTCTTACCGTGATAATTACTGAGCATATTCATGACATTTTGTCCAAAATCATATTATTCTGAAGGTTCACACCTAACTCAACTGTAGTTGATACGACCAATATGAACCTTGATGTTAAAATGCTTAGTATACCTGCTTGATTCTACTTCCCTCAATGTAAAAATGAAATAGCTTGTTCACCTGTTTATTTGGCAAAATCATGCGATCCACTCCAAAATCTAGGCCCCCATCCAGAGGAGTAACAGATTATTTTTGATTGCTGTTGCATTTTTTTGCTAAACGCGCGGCGGGGGATATAATATTCAGCTCCGACCATCCGTCCGTCCATCCCGAACATTGTCAGTGCGATATCTCAAGAAGGAGACAACCTATTTCAATTCTTTTTGGTACCAACCCTCCTACTGGGAATGTGCAGGCACCAGTCGGTTTTGGTGACCTAACGGCGGGGGATATAGTCACTTTAGTGACAAACTCTTGTTTCTTCTTACTCTGTGCTGTTTGAGGTTACTCAAGTTAAAACTGCTCATATTTTACCAAAACATGAGCTCAGTGAACAAAAATGGTCGACTGACTGCATACTTTGAAAGAAATACAAGTGCTAGGTAGGACAAAGGGTACTGACCTAATTGGGCAAGTGGGAAATCAATCAACTGGCCTGAACCAATCAGCACAGTCATAGGCCAGTGGGGCATCTATTGTCCAGCCCTTCATTCTGACCAGCATCTTTGCCCTGATGTTCAAATGCAAATATCTAAATCCTTCCTCAACTGGTATAGATGATATTACCAAATTAATATTGCACTATATATTACTATGCCAGTACATAGCGACTCCGATTCTGTTTTGCCCACTCCTGCCTCAAAGATTACTGCATTCTTTGCCATGGTATGAATGCCTCAAAACCATTAAAAAGCCATTAGATCAAATAATGGAAATTTTGCACATCGGCGTGAACAAACAATACAAACCCCACCAAATTCTGAAATTGCCAGAAGGTGAAACAGAACAGGAACTTGCCTGCGGTGAACTACCCATTCGTGCAAAACTATCTCACCAGAGCCATCAACAAATTCTGAAGCACAGATGACAAAACCAATCTCTGAGCTCTCTTCTTGCCGATGAAGAGTTTGTTTCCAAAATGCAATAAGTGCCAACATTAAAAGAAAATTGAGATAATACCATAGAGCGATAGCCCTGTGCTTCTTACACATGGTGAAAAAAATCCATTTTTAGAATTTCATACTATAAGTTGTATTTTTTCATGGTCAAAGTTTGCGTTTTTAGATAAAATGCAATAGGCGCCAACACAGAGAAAGCTGATTTACTCAAAATGAGTACAATGGATATATGGCATTTTGGAAACAAACTTTCTTTTTATTTTTATAATTTTTTTCAGACTGGGATCCTCAGCAGTTCTCAACTTACATTTTTGATTGGCCCAGACTACAACAATTCTGTGATCGTTGTGACAGATTTTGATTGGGCTTTTCTTGATTCATTTGCCAAGACGGTGACAGCACTCTGGCCATCGTACGCATAACACACCGCCTGACAGAATACTGCAGGCCAGAAAATGTACTCCGGCGTGAAATGGTACAAAACCGTAATGTAACCGAAACGTAGGCCTGAATGTACCTTCTGCCCAAACCATGTGATTCAAGTGTACAGTGTGTACTGTACGCTACATTTTAGTGTGCCATGTGACAATTTTGAAGTGCATTATCAAGTGTCGTGAATTGACAGTTTACATTTCGAATAGCACTATTAAATGGCTGATAAACTATATAGTGAGTGAGGGTCCATTTGGAACACAGCTGTAGAGCCTGTAGGAATTTGTAGTAGATTCTTTTTCATCAGCAGCCAATTAAAGCCCTGAGAAGGAAGCATGTGTATTCTTTTGCCAATCAAATGCTTCGAAGAAACCAACAGATAAAGTAGCAAAAAAACAGGAGCTAGCTCTTGTGCTAATTACCTCAGCAATTCGCGCGTCTGAGGAAGGCTCAAATTCAGTGCTGTTATAAACAAGCACCTTTTTGCCAGTCATATTAACTGTAATTTTACAGTCAGTTTATAACAGAGTGGAAGTGGTGATTCAAATCCTCGCCCTCCTGCATATCACTTGTTGTAACTAGAGAGGGATCAAAGCTGCATAAACTGTTGCAGAGCCTGGACCACGGCAGTGTCACACGTCAATTTTGTGCTTCCGTGTTTGTTAACTGTTAACCACAGTTAAATGCGTGTGGGACTCTGCCGACAGTCAAGGTAGCAAGAATTCAGTGTTAAATTAACTGTTCAATTCAGTCAATGTATAACGGTGTGTAGAGATGCCGGCAGAGTAGCCCTGCTGGAAATTACATGAACAGTTAACGGGGCCTAAATCTCCCCGGGTGGCGAGAGAGGCACCAGGCAGTGAGGAGGTGCCAGTGGTCAGAAGAGGACACACACACACACACACACACACACACACACACACACACACACACACACACACACACACTCAAGTTCACCTCCATTTTACACAGACAACAGAGATGCCAAGTCTCATGTATTTGGCGTAGATCTCACACATTCTTTAGGCTTATTCACTGTAGTCCACAATTATTCAATGAAAGCTTTTTAATGAGATTCTCAGGTGGAATTAAAATCTTTGAGCATTGATGTTTCAGTTTCACTTGCGTAATGGTGCACCTCACCACAAGTAACATGGAAAGCGATTATGACTCCGGACTTCTCGTGCTTCTCTTTACTCAGGGATTGGAAACAGTGCATGTGTTCCATGATAGTTTAAATTTCGTAAATGAAATAAGACCATTTAAAACTTCTTCATGCAATTGCATTGCTTTCACTCCCTCAGTAAAAACAAGCCTGAGAATTCCTGAGTCATAATCGATTTCTGCGTCACTAGTGGGGAAATCCGCCGTAATGAACATGAAACTGATTAACTTCATGCACAATGACTTAATTTCGGCAAGTGAATTTCTTCAGTTTGCATTTATTGACTACTTGTGGACTACGGCACAGGAACGTGAATGCCACAAAAAGGCGAGAGACTCCCAGCGAATGCGTAGACTTGGCATCTCTGAGACAACTCAGTAACTACCTGACAAATGTAACACAAGCGCATGCACACATATGCACACAGTGGTGGGGTGGACACTATACCCACTTCTTTTTCCGTCAAATTATGGTATAACCACCTATCCACCAAAAAGCCAGAGAAGTACATAGGAGAGTATACTCACTTTCTCCTTATTGATCAATCCATTTACCTAAAAGAGCATATCCCACAGAGCTAAAGAAAACACATGAGTGGACACAAGACCAGTTTTGGCAAGATTCACGTCCGCCATCTTACCAAAGGACAGCTTCCTGTTTGGAACTATGAGAAACGTTCGACCAAGGTAGTTTAGAGGTGGAATATGGAGATTATGTTTATGATTTTTACATGATGTAAGATTCAAAGGGTATATCAACCTCGGTGAAGTTTGTAAATGAGCATATGAGAAAATTAGACCCAATAGTAAATTTGATGCCGATGATACTACATTTAACAGATTTATCACTTATCATACATAATATTTTTATTGTGAAAGAAACTTAGTGTTTTTCATTTCATTTTATCTAGTCTCATATGCACATGTATACAGAGGTTGATTGCACAATTCCCCAGCCAATTCCTTACACAAGATGGTGGACGCGTTTCACATTTTCTGGTTGGTTCAGCCAATGATGTTGTCCGCGCTAGAGTTTTCTTTCACTCTGTGGTTTTCCCACTTTTCCAGGGACCACTACACCACTCTCCTGTGATCTGGAAACACCGAGTGAGTTTATCAGTGGCAAAAGTCTTGCAATTCAACAAAAATAATAGGATTCTGGACTTTTCCTCACTGAAAGAAATAAAGGAAATGTGATTTTGACAGTTCAAATAACTCCAATAACTGGTGTTTAAAGATTTTCACCACTCTTAATTACTGCAAATGACGGTCAAACTCAGTTTCTCCCGAAAGCGACATACTGTGAGGCCTCGCCTCCAGCCCTCAGCCCCACTGGTCTTTTAAGACTCGAACTGCACTTTGCCTCATTATTCAATTATAACATAACATGAATGGCAAGAACAGGCCAGCCCAACTAAGCTCGCCAGTTTCTTTATACTATTGTGAATATATCCCTTCAGATACTCAATGACTCAGTGGTATCTAGCTTTAAGTCAAGCCTGCTCTTGAAAACCCCCAAGGTCTCCGCCTCAACAATATGGTCAGGCAAGCTATTCCACATTGAAATTACTCTTTGGGTGAAGAAATATTTCCGAATATCAGTGCTAAATTTACCTTTGGTCAACTTCCATTTGTGACCCCAAGTTCTACTCACAACACTTGGTCGAAGGAATCCTACATAATTCACTTTGTTAATCCCTTTAACATATTTAAAAGACCACAATCAAATCACCCCTGATTTTAAGGTCTCCTTTTGCTAAGATTAAGGATCTTCAGCCTCTTCTCGTAGCTTTCATCTTTTATACCTGGAATTAGCTTAGTGGCTCTTCTCTGAACTTTCTCTAGAGCCTCTATATCTCTCTTCAAGTATGGTCCCCAGAACTGTACGCAATACTCCAGATGTGGTCTGACGAATGCGTTGTACAAAAGAAGCATCACCTCCTTAGATTTGTACTCAATACTTTTGGCAATGTATCCCAGCATCCGATTGGCTTTTTTAACTGCTACGGCACAATGGCTAGAGCTTGTGAGGGTTTGGTCAACAATCACTCCCAGATCTTTTTCGTGTGCAGCAAATTCCAGTTTTAAACCTCCCATGAAGCAATCCCATCTAATGTTTTTATTACCTACATGTACAACTTTACATTTTGCTACATTAAATTTAATTTGCCTCATTTCTACCCAATTCTGGATTCTATCCAAATCATCCTGAATTATTTTAGTGGACCCTAAACTATTTGCCAAACCCCCCAATTTAGTAACATCTGCAAATTTAACCAATCTGCTCTCAATATTCCTATCAAGGTCATTAATGTTGATGAGGAACAGCAGGGGTCCCAACACTGATCCCTGGGGGACGCCACTCTCCACCATACTTAGCTCAGATGAGATACCACTGACCACCACTCTTTGTGTTCTGTCCTGTGACTAGTTTTGAATCCACTCCTGAATACCTCCTTTAACTCCAATGGAGCTCATTTTAAAAATTAGTCTCTCATGCGGTACTGTATCAAATACCTTCTGAAAATCCAAGTATATGATGTCATAAGCCCTGCTCTGGTCATAAGCCTTGGTGGCCTCTTCAAAAAATTCCAGAGGGGTTGTCAGGCATGACCTTCCCTTACGAAAACCATGTTGGCTATCCCTCAAGATACTGTTACGTTCAAGCAATAAGTCCAGCTCATCTTTCATGATAGATTCCAATATTTTGCACGGAATGCAAGTTAAACTGACTGGCCTGTAATTTCCTGGCTCGGTACGGTCCCCTTTCTTATATATTGGCATTAGATTGCCCTGTTTCCAATCATTTGGTATTTCTCCAGTTTCTAAAGACCGTCTGAAGATGGCGAATAGCGGCTTAAAGATGATCTCACCAACTTCCCTGAGCACTCTAGGATATAAGCCATCAGGACCCGCCACCTTATCTGCCATTAGTTTAAGCAACTTGTCTAATACTTTGTTATCCCGAACCTCAATTTCCGCTAAATAATCTTGAGCATTTAACATGCCCTCTGGCCAAATAAAGACCCCATCTGAGGTAAAATCCTCAACAAAGTAACTGTTTAAGGCATCCGCAATATCCTTGTTATGATATAGCAGCGATCCGTTTTTATTCTTTATGCACTTAACCTGCTCTTTAACTTTCCTTTTTCTGCTACAATACTGAAAGAAGCGCTTAGGGTTAGTTTTTGCTCCCTCTGCAATTTGTCTTTCATACAGTCTTCTACCATTCCGAAGCACTTTTTTGACCACAGCCCCCATTTTGCAGTATTCAGCCTTAGTGTTCTCATTGTTATCCTTTATGTACATCTAATAAAGATTCCTCTTTTCCCTCAAAATCCTACAAATACTTTTGGTCATCCACTGAGGATTCTGTTTTTTTAGCTTACCTTTGGACACCTTTGTAATGAATCTGCATTGTGATTCAAGTAAAACCCCCGTAAATCTTTCCCACATTTCATTTACGGACTCACATTCCAGGAGTGTCTCACATTTTATTTCACTTAGATATGAGCGCATCCTGCCAAAGTTTGCTCTCCTAAAATTGAAAATTTTTGTTTTTGAATACACCTTTTTAACTTCCCATGAAACATCAAAATTAACAACAGAGTGATCACTTGTTCCAAGTGGCTCCAGTACCTCAACATTGCTAATTCTATCTGGGTCATTACAGAGCACTAAGTCTAAAATTGCCTTCTCTCTTGTAGGTTTATTAACATACTGCACCAAGAAATTATCATTTAGAACAGGGGTGGGCAATCACGGTCCTGGAGGGCCGGTGTGTATGCAGGTTTTTATTCCTATCAATTACCCTGACAAATTGAGTTAATTGATTGCATGCACAAACATAGATTTTCGCAATGATTCGATCAAAGGAAAATGTTTTATGAAGGGACACAAGACTAGTCTTTGTAGTTTCATGATAATTTAAAGAAATGCGCATGAAGCGTCAGATTTCATAAATGGTTTGGCTAATTGAGACAATCAACTAATTAAAGACCAGACGTTGGTGTGAAAACCAGGGACAGATACGGCCCTCGCTGCCCACCTCTGATTTAGAACATCTAGAAATTCTTCCTCCCCCCTACCCTGTCCTGTCACCATTTCCCAATCGATACCATGATAATTTAAGTCTCCCATAATAATAGTCCCTCCACCTCTACAAGCTTGCGTAATCCTCCTAAAAAGCATTTCATTGACTGTACTGTCCAAAGCTGGTGGTCGATAGTATACTCCCATGTTTAAACCTGTCTCGTGTTTGCAAATGAGCCTGACCCAGATATCTTCACAGGACAAGGAATGTTCAATTTCGGGAATTTCCAGTACATTTATGTTTTCGATCACATAGATTGCTACGCCCCCTCCTTGCCTATTACATCTATCCTTCCTAAAGAGCTTATAACCCTCTATATTATATTCATTTCCATCCTCTTCACTTAGCCATGTCTCTGTAATCCCAACTATGTCATAGCTCTCACTAATCATAACAGCCTCAAGCTCTGGAAATTTATTTTTTATGCTTCTTTGATTTAACTAAAAATATTTCAGGTTATTACTAATGCTCTTCCCCCTTGATTTCCCAATTGGCCGCTGCTTCAAGCCCCCCACAACGCTTTGTTGCGGGAAAAGTATATCATCAATAGTGCATGTAACGCCATCAGCTTCCATCGGGGCAGTCTGCATTTCCCAATGTGTAACACTCACGAACCTCCCAGCCCCCCAAGTCCCTAGTTTAAATAATCCTGTGCTACCCTCAACATACGTTAGTCCAGTGCAAAGGTACCCCTCCAGTTCAGGTGCAGCCCGTCAGGCTTGAACAGGTCACCCCTGTCCCAGAAAAGTTCCAGTGCCCCATAAACCTGTACCCCTCTTTCCTACACCAGGTTCGTAGCCACATGTTAAATCTCCAGATAAAATTCTGCTTTCCTCTGCTTGCACGTGGTACCGGTAGAATCCCGGAGAACACTACCGTTGAGGATCTGCTCCTAAGTTTCTCAGCTAATTCCACAAATTTGTCTTGCAGAACCTCAAACCTACCCTTACCTATGTCATTTGTCCCAACATGGACCATGACAACTGGATCCCTCCCCGCTCTGGCCAGGAGCTTGTCCGCACGCTCCAGGAGGTCTCCTACCTGGGCACCAGGCAGACAACACACCGTACGAGACTCTTTGTCGCGCGAACAGACTAAGCTATCTATTCCTCTAAGTATTGAGTCCCCCACTATCACTAACTCTCTTTTTTGAGGGGTAGAGGACAACAGGGGGCCCTGCTGCTCATCAGTCCCCTCACTCTCAGGGTCAGGGGCCAAGTCAAGTCCCTGCAAGGGCTGGAATCGGTTGAACACCTCAACCACTGGAGGAGCTGTCGCTGTACGGCGTGCACGTCCTTTCCTGCGCTGCTGACCTACAGTCACCCAACTTTCTCTCCTTGCCTGCTCTGGGATCCCAGTACCACCCTGCTTTGGCGTACACACCATTTCTCTAAACGACATACTACTCAGTTCCTCTAGGAACTCTACTGATTGTGAACTATGTAGCGCCGCCAACTGGCCCTGAAGATCAAGGATCATGCTCTCCAGATGCTCAATTAGCTGGCATCGTTGGCAGACAAACCCTCCCTGGAAATCTCTTTCCAAAAGTGCGATCATCCTGCAACCGTCACATAGTTTTGGCCACATTTTGAACCCCCTACCTCATGACCTTGCTCACCCTAAATAAAAGAAAATTACTAATGCCGAGACAGAAGCTGAGGAACCACAAATTAATTTATTAACCCAAGAAGCCCTAAGCAGCAGTCACAATAGAAATCATGGGGAACTATGTAAATGGATTATAAGCCTCTTTTAACAGGGGCTTAGTTTCAGTTAACAAAAATGAAATACCAAATTGAGCCAAACTCATATGTAATAAGCACTCCTAATAAGGGTTTGTTACAGGCGATGTTTTTTCGTTTGGCTCTGGTGAAAATGTATCGACTTCAAAGTGTTGTGGTGCGAAGTTTAGCGGGAATGGGGCATGTTCTCGATTTCATGTTGCTGGTTGTTTGAAATGGCAGGCATCTGACAAACTTTTGTTGCAGCTTGGCCGTTTTCTTTGGTAGGCCTGTTTTATGTTTTTCCAAATAACAGGAGCACTGTACACTCTCACTCCTGCTTATACACTGAAGCATGCGCACATACGCATTTATGTGCATGAGCAACCTCACACACGCCCACAGAATAATATGCACACACTCACACACGCGGGAGCACGCTTGTCCATACACACATGGAATGGACACTCATAAATCAGCAACCATTTTACGCATGCACATTCACGCACGTGTGCGCACACTCACACTCATGGAGGAATGCACACTTAAGCGGGCATGTCATTACATACTCACTTGGCAAATCTTTGAGAGCTGACATTGAATAACAGAATAATTCTGCACCTGTCTGTATTTTGGTACATTCATCTATTGTCTGTTACTTAGTTCCTCTTACTGCAGAGACACTAGATGTACAAATGTTCCGCAACAATTCAGTGGTTCACAATTAATCAGATACAGCACAGTCCTTATAAGTTCATTTCCACGCTGCTCACTCAGCCTCAAGTATTCTCAGGGCCAGGGCCTTATTTACTTTCCCCGACAACCGTCACTTATCTTCTCGGCGATAATCTCAACACCGAACGTTTGCCAAGGCGCTATGACAAAAAAAAAAAAAAAAAAAAAAGATCGCTTTTGGCCAGAATCGACAGAGGGTTATGACGCCATAACGTCATAAGAACATTGTTATGCATGACAGTACTGTATGGTTATTTCCGATACAACAAACATATGTGCTTATGATGAACTGGGGCTTGCGTCTCGTCATTTTTTTCAACTTTCCATAAAGTCTTGTCACACATAATTTCCAAAACATTTGCAATAACCTCAGGGCGAATACAAACCTGTATCGCCACGGCACTGTGTGCCAATTGTGCTCGGAGGAGAAATGAACGCATTTTATTTATTACATTATCTTTTTGCAATGACTAATTCCTGTATACATTGTGAAAAAGAAAACAGATTACTTTGAGCCGAATTAGCCTAATTATACTGAGGGCAGTAGCGGAGCTACAGGGGGGGTAAAGACACGTCCTTTTTAATCCTGGCTAGATCGCAATCATTTTCCTTTATTGACGTCTTTTCCAATTATCGTAATTGGCAACTGAGGACACGGTTTCTCCCCGTATGCGATCTAACAGCGATGAAATCATGGGCTAAATTCAGGGCAGAAAAATAATTTACTTATTAATTGGCCAATGCTTCGCGTGGTTGAGCTGGTCCATGTTCCAATGAAACGCGGACTTTCACCCTCGGTATTTCTTGGGTTAATTAAAAAAAAAGAACAGTGGCACTCGGCACTAGGTTATAAAAAGCGTGCGGCTCAAGCCATTTGCGTAAGAGTCGACAGGTAGGCTATGCAATTTTCAATAGGTAGATTTAAATACAGTAAATACGCGTCCAGATGAATGTTTGTCATCTTACCTAATCGGAGAGAACTAGCAGCACCTGTTAAGTGCGGAGCGCTCTGGGAGTGAACCGTCTGTTAATCATGAAGATGACTGAGAACAGGTCAGGATTTATAATTGTTTTAAACGGTTGTTTTGTGCAACCCAATTCTCTGTTCCGCCACTGTATTGAGTTTAACCCGCGATTTAATCGCAGTTAGATCGCATGTGGAGAGAAACCGTGTCTTCAGTTGCCAATTACAATAATTGGAAAAGTCACTAAAGGAAAATGATTGAGATCTACCCAGGACTAAAAGGGACGTGTCTTCGGGATTTAGGCTCGGTGAGAACTTTACTGTACGATGTGCCATTGCAAGAACGTGAGAGAGGTAGGCCTATTGCCTTTTTCTCTTGGAGCTCATACGTCACACGCAATTTTGTATATGACTAATGGAGCATGTAGACGTTTAATATCAGCTCTCATATGAAGCATTTCTCCCCTTCTACTGTCCTCTTCAACGTAAAATATTTCGGAAACTCTAATATTTATTTTGCTAGGTCCGTCAATGGTCAATTATGGCACCAATTAGATTTTCAGGCTCAATTCTCGCCATTCCCCCCAAAAAATACGCGATAAAGAGGTTATTCTGTTAGAAGCAAATGGGACAATGCAATCCACCTAATGCTTTCAAAAACCAACGCAGTCATTATTTAGAATTGGTAATATTGCAGCCAACTCACACTAAAAGGTTTTCCACGACTACCAAAAGAAAAGAGCTTTGAAAGCTCCTATAGTTTTGGGTGAGTCTGATCAAAAAAGGCGTACAGCCAACCCCGAAATATCATTACATAAGTTACAGCAAATTCCCTGCACGCCGTGGTTTAAAATAGGGAAAACATGGGCACCACTGACGGTGAACCTAAATGTTCCAACAGCCGTGTTGGAGTCCGAAAGATTTCATAAATCTGCGCGGAAACTGATGCAGTACAGATCGTCGCAAAACAGCAAAAACGTATATCTATCCATGCAATATAACAAAGCTAGAAAAAATACTTAGTACCCCCAAAAAAACTTTAAAAGAACAAATTCAGACTAAAATTTTAAAAATCACGCTTACCGCGAGTAGAATGTTGAAGATTTCGCAGACCCGATTCAGACACGTTTTCACCATTTTGATCTCAGTGCAGATCTGAGAAATGAAACGCGCAGTCTTTGCAGAAGTGCGTTTGGCCCGTGCGCGCTCGTTGCAGGAGAACCAGAAGTTCGCTAACTTGGTTTCGTAAACACTTGTCCCAGTACGATGTTGCAATAGCGGAAGAGGCTTGGAAGGCGTACTACATCATAACTTGGAAATCGACTTTCAACCGCTCTTTTCTTCCCAACTGGGAATATTCAAGCATAGTCAGGGTCCAGATGTTCCTTCAGCAAGCGGAGGGAAAGGCAGTAACGGGAATGGGAGGACAGTAACATCGTTGATTCATATTAAGCTGATGACGACAACGGTTTGACTTGCGCTGGAGTTGAGAGCTCTGTGGAGGACTGTTCTGCCGGGCTGCAAAGCAAAAACCACCAATCATAAATTTTTTTCCAAAATTTTATGTATTTATTATTCTGTAACTAATTAACATAGAGCCCCGAGACTTGGTACGCAAACTTTTGGTCAACTTTCTGAAGACCACAGAAATATCAAAGTCACGATGGTAGTATTAAATGTTGTAATGTCCTTGAAAGTGGGCTTCAGAATGAAAAGTACATATTTTGGGTCATTTGTGGTATATATCTCAAAAGGGACACAAGACATCAATGTCATAGTTTTAGTGCTTGAAGACATGGGACTTGGGTCTAACATATACTCAGCAACGAAAGTTTCTGTGACACCAATATTGTTAATTATTTTTCATAACGCAATTATGAAATTGTCATACATGGTGATATCAGACTGAAACAGTACACGTAAACACAACATTGAAATGGAAATCATGAAAATGCGAGAAAATGACTTTGCACGTGAAAATGTGCGTAAATCATGCTTGTGGATGGCAATAAAAGAGGAGAATTTTTGGAATGTTCACATTGTGCCTGATGAACGACGGAAGCATCACTTATCGAAAACACAGCCATTTCGGATCAGGAACTCTACCCTCTAAATGCCAAGACTGTCTGAAAATGATCGGTGGAGGGCCATTGGGATGATTGAATCCGGAACCTCGCAGAGGGAAGTTGCTCATCGCCTGAATGTCCACCGAAACACCATTTGGAACTTATGGCAGCGTCATCAGCAGACAAGACATGTCAGAGACCGTCCTCGCAGCGGCCGTCCACGAGTAACCACTCCCAGACAGGACAACTGGATTTGAACAACCCATCTCCGAAATCGATTCCAACCTGCAACCATAACTGCAAGAACGATACCTGGTTTGAGGCGACTGTCTGCACAGACAATCCGTCGCCGTCTCCGTCATTTTGGCATTGTCCCACGTCGGCCAGCAAGACGTCCAATACTCACAGTACAACACCGACGACTGCGTCTACAGTGGGCACAACAACATCGACGGTGGATCCAACGTCAGTGGGATCTTGTACTCTTCACTGATGAATCAAGATTCATGCTAAACCGATGTGATGGTCGTTTACGTGTATACCGTCGACGTGGAGAACGTTATGCCAACAACTGTGTTCAGGAATTTGATCGTTTTGGAGGTGGTAGTGTCATGATTTGGGGAGGGATCACGGCTAGAAACAGAACAGATTTGCTTGTTATTGATGGAAATCTGACAGGTGCAAAGATATCGCGATGAAGTGCTACGGCCATTGGTGGTACCGTTTTTGATGCAACATGGTCCCGGAATAACGCTGCAACATGATAACGCCAGACCACACGTTGCAAGGATTGTACAGCAGTATCTGATGCAACAACATGTCAATGTCCTGCCATGGCCAGCCAGATCCCCAGACATGTCCCCAATCGAGCATCTTTGGGACGAGATGGATCGACGTTTGCGGCGGTTGGATAACCCGCCAGCTACACTCCAGGAATTGCGACAACGTCTACGTCAGATTTGGAATGACATCCCACAGCAATTTCTGGCACATCTGATTCGGTCCATGCGCCGGAGATGCGTTGCTTGCATCATGGCACGAGGAAGTCACACCCGGTATTGAAGTGTGAAGGTCACAATTGGTTAGACGTCAGACAAGTGCTTCATGACGCATGAAAATGACATTTTTCGTTTTGAGTGACGTTGGCACTGAAAAGTCAGTGTTTCTCCTGTTAAATAAACATATTGATTGCATTGAGATCTTTGCGTGTCATTTATAACATACACATAAATGGTGTCACAGAAACTTTTGTTGCTGAGTATATTAAATAAATGGAGATGTAAAACTCTTCCTTTAGACTGTTAGGCTTAAACTAATGCCAAACCACTATTAACACTAATAACCACTATTATGATGAGCGTGATGTAAGAACAGTTTTATATCTCCAGTTTCATAATATGTTAGACCCAAGACCCATGCCTTCACAGCAAAATGTTCAGTGTTAAATCAACACTTGAAGAGTCGATTTGGATCCATGCGGATCTAAATAGACTCTTTAAGTGTTGATTTAACACTGACTGTTTTACTGTGTTCAAGCACTAAAAATGACATTGATCACGTGTCCCGTTTGAGATATATACCCACTATAATGACCCAAAATACACACTTTTCATTCTGAAACCAAATTCCAAGGTCATTAAAACATTTAATAAAGCCATTGTGACTTTGATATTTTTTGTGGTCTTCAGAAAGTTGACCGACGTTTGCGTACCAAGTCTCAGGGCTCTATCTTAATTAGTTACAGAATCATAAATACATTAAATTTTGAAAACAAATAGTATGATTGGTGTCTTTTGCTTTTTCCAGGCCACAGTACAGGTAAACTAAACACACTGAGTAAAGAGAAGTATCTCAAGCCAAGAGTTCAGCAACTTTTCTGATGAGAAAATGAATCTTATGCATCTGCAGAGCAAACAGAGTCATATCTCAGGCCCTCAAAATTACCCCAAAATTATGGTGATTTCCTTAATACTGTGTTATGACTTGGAAAAAATCACAACAAAGAAAACCAGAAAGTACAACTAAAAAAATTTATTCTTCACAAAAAAAGTACAAAAAAATATATCCACTATTCAATTCTCTAATAACACTCCAATGCCACAATGCCACTCCAATGCCACAACTGAGAGAACTAAATTTTTTTTGGTGGGCAAGTTCCTAAAACTTGATTGATTTGACATGGAATGCGCCCAATAAAAACTGCCGTATCTGTAGACGCTGCAAAAGAATTTTGCCGGGTTGAAAGTGTGCTTTGCATTATATCGACTTTTGCTTTTATATTTTGCGTCGATTGCATTTTTATTTAATTCCAAGAAGGCAATTCATTTTACTCATCAAATCTGAATGTTTGGAGAGTTAACGCGAGTGGTATTCATGAAAAGTTGCGGAAATTCTGTGAGTCCTTGGGTTTTCAGGGGTAAGATGAACTGCGCAATATGCGCAACAGGATGAGAGACAGCTTCTTTTCTCAAGCTATCATCAGACTGAACTCGCGCATGCACTAACACCCCCCACCACATCTTACTAATTCTGTGAATCACTCACTGCTGTCGTGTTGATGCTGAGTGCTGCTGTTGTTTTATCTTAATGTTTATTAAGATTTTCTTGTTTGCCAGTCAAACCTAAGTATGTATCTTGTGATACACCTGCGGAGAAGCCTCCCCCAATCTCGTTGTGTTTTACCTGACATAATGACAATAAAGATTATTCTATTCTATTCTATTCTATTGCGCGACTAGACTGGTGGTATTGAGACCAGCCGGGTTAGCAGGCAGATCTCACTCTCAATGCGTCGTGTGTCTGTTTGGACAAGAGTGTCGCTGTATGAAGGGACGGGCTGATACCGTGTCAGCGTTTGTGTTGCCTCTTCATGGTCACGTTAGGATCAACTCAGTTCCATTTATCTGTCCATCCATCATTAATGTTTCCAGGGCAAGCTTATGGGGGGCTGGTGGCTGGAGCCTGTCCTTGCATTCAATCAGCAGGAGGCTAGAACACACCCTGGACAGTCCTCCTGTCCCTCGCACGGGTCACACCTTTTTCACACGCAGTCATACCTATTTACATTCTCTAATTAGCATGGGATGCATGTCTTTGGACTATGGGATGGCACGGGAGAACCTAATATTAACCTACACAAATTCAGATTCGAACCAATGATCTTCCTCGCTGTGGAGAAGTACGGTCACGCACAGCGCCACCACGCCAACCCTCCACGCATCATTCAACCTATTTCTTAATTTTACTTTGATGGAAAAAAATTCCACTTGGTCTGTGGAAGATAAACAACAAAAAAACAAACAAATGGAATTTTAAATAATGATGGCAATCAACTGAACGTAAATTTGTTTACCTCATGCAATAATATGACACTCTGGACTGTCTAACATCCCCTGGTGGAGGAAATAGTATGTTTGTGACAAGAGAATCCAGCAATACCTGAGACACCTGCAGGACCACGGACAGCTCTGGCCTCCATCTGAGTGGCAGCAACTGTGGCCACCTGTCAAATACTCAGTCGCTCCCTAATTAGATCATTACATGATCGTGCAGGGCTCAGCATTATGGGATTGAAATGGGGTCTCGCTATAGCAGGTGAGATGCGCGCTAGCGCTAGTGAATATTGATGTGTTACGTGCAGAATGTGGCATTGTTTGGCATTGTCTTGCTGAAATAAGCCGGGCCTTCCTTAAAAAAGATAGTTGGGTGGCAGCATATGTTGCTCCAAAACCTGCGTACATCGTTCAGCATTAGGGGCGTCTTCACTGATGAGCAAGTTACCCAAGCCACATGCACTTATGCACCCCCTGTCCCAACTTTATGTCCCGTCCCAGCTTTTTTTAAATGTGTTGCTGGCATCAAATTTCCAATAAAAAAAAAAAGCACTCTGTTTGCATTTGCATATGACATAGCATCCCAACTTTTTTGGCAAGGTGGCATTGTCATTGTCTCCCATTGTCTCTGGCGAAAGGGAGACATAGGAATGCAGCCCGTGTGTGCGTACATGCGTGTGTCCGTCCATCCAAAAAGTGCCGTTAACATGATAAGAAGATTATAGATTACAGACCCCATGTTCTGCATATAAGATCAGATTTTGAACCAGTTTCGTATTTAATATCAGTGGCCTTGACCTATTATTTGACCTTGCAATTAGCAGGTCAAATATTGGTACTTCACCTGTTTTTTTCAAACTTGATTTACAAGCTCAATATTTTTCGCTGTGGTGTTTTTTTGCGGCTTTCTCTTTAACCTGATGGTCACATTTTGTGGATCCAGTTCCTTGCCATCAAAAGTATCCATTTTCACGTTGAACAGAATTGACCTCCTTTAAGATCATAGGGTACATATTTATTTTGGCGACGGAGACCGTGGGCCTCTCGGCCAGCTTGTTACTATTATTATTCATCTATCCACTCTCTATACCCCTTTCCTCCTCCCTGGGGTCGCGGGGAGCTGGAGCCGATCCCAGCTGACTGCGGGCTAAAGACCGGGAGTCACCCAGGACAGCTCGCTAATCCATCACAGGGCGCACACACCATTCACTCTCATTCATACCAATGGGCCGCTTCCAATTAGGCTGATGTACATGTGTTTGGTCTATGGGAGGAACCCCACGAGAACACGGGGGAGAACGTGCAATCTCTACACAGAAAGGCCCCAAGCTAGATTTGAACACACAACCTATTATTATTATTATTGTATACTGCAGCTAAAGCAGGATAATAAAATATCATGGTAGCCGTGGTCTCTCAGGTAGTGTCCGCTCGATATTAACCCTTTGAGCGTCGTAGGCAACTATAGTTGCCCAATGATGTAAGATACCAAAATCAGACGTTGTTGAAAAGCTCTTGTTTAAAAGAGCTTCTGCAGGGATATGATAGGTTTTCATCAGCTCAGGATAACTACATTTTTAATTCCTGGAAAATGTCTTCAGTGCTCAAAGGGTTTAGGGATTCGCTTTTGCCACTACTGTTTCCAATCTCCAAAAATACAATATATACAATATGTAGCAAAATGTTTTCCAGTTTTACTTCATTTTATTTTCCCCCCAGTATTTTGCTTTATTGATCTTGGAATCATGCTCACTTGTGCATAATGTCACAAATTTTTCTCATTTCTGCCCAACACAGGAAATGTGAGTAGGTGTTCTGTGCTTTTCTCGGAATAAATGAAACTTCACCTGTAAAGACTACTCACTTCCTACTTTCAAGTTGTCTTAGAGCGTCCTGCCTGAGGCAAAACGAACTCCTAATCCTCAGAACCCATCCCAGGTATGAGTCACCACAAACAATTCTTTTGGCCCTTTCTGCGAATAGTTGTGTTGCAGCGATATTATTTTCTGTGACTCCGAGGTTAATTGCCATAGAGAATAGCTCAAACCAGCTGCCAAACAAGTCCAGCGGCTCTAAACTGGAAAGAGAGCTTTCCTACGGAATTCAGGTCAAACTTTGCAGATTTTTAAAGAATTATTATTTTTTTTTAAAACAAGACCAGCGTAGTGGTTGAGGTGTGCAAACCCTGACAAAAAACCACTATAGGCCACTATAGGAATGCCATAAAAATTACCACCCAAAAACTTTGGTAATACTTTCGAAATTTTACGGTTTTTTGGAATGCACTATAGAGAGTGTAGTATTACTATTGAAATGTTTCGGGCTGCCATAGCTAATAAAATAACACTCCAGAAAAAACTATGATAATACCTGGTGAAATGTACTAATGAAATGTACAAATGAAATGTACTAATGAAATGTTCTGGTGAAATGTACTATAGAACTCGATACAAATCTTATATTACACCATAGTAATCCTTTAGTTGATTTATGGTCGTCTCCTCCTTTGCTCCGCAGTGCTGTGATTGGTTGCCTCGTCCCTTTTGTGGGTGTACCATCTATACAAGTTCATTGTGGTGTCAGGGTGGTTGCTGTATTATCATGGTTTATACCCTGCGAAACCATCTAGTCAGTTTGGATCTTCCAGAATTGAGCTGAGCTCTTCCCTGTGTTATTAGGAAATTAATGATAAAGAAAAAATACAATAACTCCTCAGAATCTTCTTCATGGGAGCAAGCCTCAAGCCTTAAATTCAGTCACCGGGATTGGAACCACGCTCCTGTCGATCCTTTGTTCCTGCCTGTTCCTCTGAGTCTGTTTATTAGGAACATCTCCCAAACTTGCATTAGTGTCCACGATTGGGACTGCAGTCTTGCTGAACCCTTCGGTCCTACAGTTCTACTTCTAAGAGGGGGATTCACCACCCAGCATCTGCCCCGGGACAGCCACTGGCCTGAGTGTGGACACGCCCAGCATCTGCCCCGGGACAGCCACTGGCCTGAGTGTGGACACGCCCAGCATCTGCCCCGGGACGGCCACTGGCCTGAGTGTGGACACGCCCAGCATCTGCCCCGGGACGGCCACTGGCCTGAGTGTGGACACGCCCAGCATCTGCCCCGGGACGGCCACTGGCCTGAGTGTGGACACGCCCAGCATCTGCCCCGGGACGGCCACTGGCCTGAGTGTGGACACGCCCAGCATCTGCCCCGGGACGGCCACTGGCCTGAGTGTGGACGCGCCCAGCATCTGCCCCGGGACGGCCACTGGCCTGAGTGTGGACGCGCCCAGCATCTGCCCCGGGACGGCCACTGGCCTGAGTGTGGACACGCCGCTGCCTTCTCCGGTCATGACCAGCTTACTTGGATTGTCCCTCTTCTGTTACTGTCTCCTGTTAATAAAAACGCCCTGTGTGGGTTGTACCCTTGAATCTCCATTTGGTTCCTTTTCTGGATCATAACACATGTGGAGAGACAGATGCATAATTGACATATGCAGCATAGGCGTGACAAATACTTCATTAATATTAAATCAGTACTGAATTGAATAAATCAGGCACCTGCATTACATTAAGGAAAAGACTTCGAAATTGTGACAATTTGCTGATGTCATTCTGACTTCACTTCCATTATAACTTGTTTAACATGCTAGTTTCTCCTTCTTCAAGCTTTAGCATTATTGACTGTCACGCCCCTGAGTGCAAAACGACCATGTTCTGCTGTGGGCTCATAAGAAAGGATTTACAATTTCCACATCAAAGAGTAAATTCATGATCTTTCGTCTACAGACGGAGATCCCTACCTTCAGTCTTTGTATGTATGGTTGTCCTTTGGTAAAATGTTGAGTATCATATTTCAATATTTCTCATCATATTCATCAGTAAATCAATAACCATAATTAATAACCATCATCACAATCAGTAACCATTTTATGTAGCCAGCAGTAACACACACAGACACAACACACATACATACAAGCAGTTCACGCACGCACGCACAGGCAGTACGCACGCACGCACGCGCACACACACACACACGCGCACACGCACACGCACACGCACACACACACGCACACACACACAAGCAGTTGGCTTCTGTAGCTTGGATTGACATCTGCTCAGTTGATTCAGGCAGTATCTGTTCAGTCCTCAGCATTATTCAGCATCATTCATCAGAAATCATAAAGTTATGCATCATGATCCAGTTTTACACTGGAAGAGGGTTGTTATCTTTTGGGTGTAGTTTTCAAGGCAAGTTGGCAGAGTTTTGTTTTGTCTGTTGCTGGGACGACTGTGACGCAGCTCAAAGTCTCTGAAACAAGCTGCCTTGAGGTTGTTATTTTGCAAATGACACCAACTAACGATAAAAACAGAAAACAAGTAACATGCAGACGCCACATGATTGTACCACTGAGAAACAAGTAAGAAGCAGACATTACACTATTGAACCATTGTAGCGGGAGAGGGCGGAAAAACCATATTTGGAGGATATTTCCTGTGATGAAGGTATAAACACTGGGTGTGAAAAGCAGAGTGTCAGTTCTTCTTGTGCAAAAAGAACTCGGCTTTATGTTCATCAATACACCTCAATAAAGCCCCATTTTCTGAAGAATCTGTCTCTCTCCAATTGAGGATGGGGGGACCACATAATTAGAAAATATGTCTAAATGAAAACCACGACAAAAAGAAATTTATTTAAAATCCTGGGAGTGTGGCTGGATGAGAAAATAACAAACTCATAAAGATCAAATCAAAATAGTAAGTGTGGGAAAGTAATCAACGTCCTCCATTCCTCTGCAGGAAGTGATTGGGGCACAGAGAGAGGCGCCTCGCTAATGATTCATAAAGCAGTGGCTGGATTCGGCTGGCAGTGGCCGAGGACTGAAAAAATGTTCCCCACCCACCTGCGCAGTGACAGATTGTTAATGTCAGCAAATCTATCAGTTAGTTGTGTTTTGAGATCGGGACAGTGGTGCTCCCACATCGGAGGAATGTCCCAAGAAAGAGGAAGTAGAGGTAAAGAGGCATTGTGCCATAAAAAAAGCACAGGAAGCTGAGGAAGGGGGATGGTTTGGGTATTTTTTCTCTTTTTTCCCTAATGCAAATCACACACATTACGGCCTGTCATAAACTTTTAATCTATTGGTGAGGATCTTCTGAAGCAGCACTATGGCCTAACCGGGATACAGGCTTCTGAAGCAGCACTATGGCCTAACCGGGATACAGGCTTCTGAAGCAGCACTATGGCCTAACCGGGATACAGGCTTCTGAAGCAGCACTATGGCCTAATCAGGATACAGGCTTCTGAAGCAGCACTATGGCCTAAGCAGGATACAGGCTTCTGAAGCAGCACTATGGCCTAATCAGGATACAGGCTTCTGAAGCAGCTCTATGGCTAAAACAGGATACAGGCTTCTGAAGCAGCTCTATGGCCTGATCAGGATACAGGCTTCTGAAGCAGCACTATGGCCTAACCAGGATACAGGCTTCTGAAGCAGCTCTATGGCTAAAACAGGATACAGGCTTCTGAAGCAGCACTATGGCCTAACCAGGATACAGGCTTCTGAAGCAGCACTATGGCCTAATCAGGATACAGGCTTCTGAAGCAGCTCTATGGCTAAAACAGGATACAGGCTTCTGAAGCAGCACTATGGCCTAATCAGGATACAGGCTTCTGAAGCAGCACTATGGCCTAATCAGGATACAGGCTCCTGAAGCAGCACTATGGCCTAACCAGGATACAGGCTTCTGAAGCAGCTCTATGGCTAAAACAGGATACAGGCTTCTGAAGCAGCACTATGGCCTAAACAGGATACAGGCTTCTGAAGCAGCACTATGGCCTGATCAGGATACAGGCTTCTGAAGCAGCACTATGGCCTAACCAGGATACAGGCTTCTGAAGCAGCTCTATGGCTAAAACAGGATACAGGCTTCTGAAGCAGCACTATGGCCTAACCAGGATACAGGCTTCTGAAGCAGCACTATGGCCTAACCGGGATACAGGCTTCTGAAGCAGCACTATGGCCTAATCAGGATACAGGCTTCTGAAGCAGCTCTATGGCTAAAACAGGATACAGGCTTCTGAAGCAGCACTATGGCCTAACCGGGATACAGGCTGCTGAAGCAGCACTATGGCCTAATCAGGATACAGGCTTCTGAAGCAGCACGATGGCCTAATCAGGATACAGGCTTCTGAAGCAGCTCTATGGCCTAACCAGGATACAGGCTTCTGAAGCAGCACTATGGCCTGATCAGGATACAGGCTTCTGAAGCAGCACTATGGCCTAACCAGGATACAGGCTTCTGAAGCAGCACTATGGCCTAACCAGGATACAGGCTTCTGAAGCAGCACTATGGCCTGATCAGGATACAGGCTTCTGAAGCAGCACTATGGCCGAACCAGGATACAGGCTTCTGAAGCAGCTCTATGGCCTAACCAGGATACAGGCTTCTGAAGCAGCACTATGGCCTGATCAGGATACAGGCTTCTGAAGCAGCACTATGGCCTAACCAGGATACAGGCTTCTGAAGCAGCACTATGGCCTAACCAGGATACAGGCTTCTGAAGCAGCTCTATGGCTAAAACAGGATACAGGCTTCTGAAGCAGCACTATGGCCTAAACAGGAT
Organism: Gymnothorax reevesii; assembly: GCA_029721435.1. NCBI lineage: Eukaryota > Metazoa > Chordata > Actinopteri > Anguilliformes > Muraenidae > Gymnothorax > Gymnothorax reevesii. Next base: position 15,145,298 of record CM056579.1, read on the forward strand.
ACAGGCTTCTGAAGCAGCACTATGGCCTGATCAGGATACAGGCTTCTGAAGCAGCACTATGGCCTAACCGGGATACAGGCTTCTGAAGCAGCTCTATGGCTAAAACAGGATACAGGCTTCTGAAGCAGCACTATGGCCTAACCAGGATACAGGCTTCTGAAGCAGCACTATGGCCTAACCAGGATACAGGCTTCTGAAGCAGCTCTATGGCTAAAACAGGATACAGGCTTCTGAAGCAGCACTATGGCCTAATCAGGATACAGGCTTCTGAAGCAGCACTATGGCCTAACCAGGATACAGGCTTCTGAAGCAGCTCTATGGCTAAAACAGGATACAGGCTTCTGAAGCAGCACTATGGCCTAAACAGGATACAGGCTTCTGAAGCAGCACTATGGCCTGATCAGGATACAGGCTTCTGAAGCAGCACTATGGCCTAACCAGGATACAGGCTTCTGAAGCAGCTCTATGGCTAAAACAGGATACAGGCTTCTGAAGCAGCACTATGGCCTAACCAGGATACAGGCTTCTGAAGCAGCACTATGGCCTAATCAGGATACAGGCTTCTGAAGCAGCTCTATGGCTAAAACAGGATACAGGCTTCTGAAGCAGCACTATGGCCTAACCAGGATACAGGCTTCTGAAGCAGCACTATGGCCTAATCAGGATACAAGCTTCTGAAGCAGCTCTATGGCTAAAACAGGATACAGGCTTCTGAAGCAGCACTATGGCCTAATCAGGATACAGGCTGCTGAAGCAGCACTATGGCCTAATCAGGATACAGGCTTCTGAAGCAGCACTATGGCCTAATCAGGATACAGGCTTCTGAAGCAGCACTATGGCCTAATCAGGATACAGGCTTCTGAAGCAGCTCTATGGCCTAACCAGGATACTGGCTTCTGAAGCAGCACTATGGCCTGATCAGGATACAGGCTTCTGAAGCAGCACTATGGCCTGATCAGGATACAGGCTTCTGAAGCAGCACTATGGCCTAACCAGGATACAGGCTTCTGAAGCAGCACTATGGCCTGATCAGGATACAGGCTTCTGAAGCAGCACTATGGCCTAACCAGGATACAGGCTTCTGAAGCAGCTCTATGGCCTAACCAGGATACAGGCTTCTGAAGCAGCATTATGGCCTGATCAGGATACAGGCTTCTGAAGCAGCACTATGGCCTAACCAGGATACAGGCTTCTGAAGCAGCACTATGGCCTAACCAGGATACAGGCTTCTGAAGCAGCTCTATGGCCTAACCAGGATACAGGCTTCTGAAGCAGCATTATGGCCTGATCAGGATACAGGCTTCTGAAGCAGCACTATGGCCTAACCAGGATACTGGCTTCTGAAGCAGCACTATGGCCTGATCAGGATACAGGCTTCTGAAGCAGCACTATGGCCTAACCAGGATACAGGCTTCTGAAGCAGCACTATGGCCTAATCAGGATACAGGCTTCAGAAGCAGCACTATGGCCTAACCGGGATACAGGCTTCTTGTGCAAAAAGAACTCGGCTTTATGTTCAGCAATACGCCTCAATAAAGCCCCATTTTCTGAAGAATCTGTCTCTCTCCAATTGAGGATGGGGGGACCACATAATTAGAAAATATGTCTGAATGAAAACCACGACAAAAAGAAATTTATTTAAAATCCTGGGAGTGTGGCTGGATGAGAAAATAACATAAACTCATAAAGATCAAATCAAAATTGTAAGTGTGGGAAAGTAATCAACGTCCTCCATTCCTCTGCAGGAAGTGATTGGGGGACAGAGAGAGGCGCCTCGCTAATGATTCATAAAGCAGTGGCTGGATTCGGCTGGCAGTGGCCGAGGACTGAAAAAATGTTCCCCACCCACCTGCGCAGTGACAGATTGTTAATGTCAGCAAATCTATCAGTTAGTTGTGTTTTGAGATCGGGACAGTGGTGCTCCCACATCGGAGGAATGTCCCAAGAAAGAGGAAGTAGAGATAAAGAGGCATTGTGCCATAAAAAAAGCACAGGAAGCTGAGTAAGGGGGATGGTTTGGGTATTTTTTCTCTTTTTTCCCTAATGCAAATCACCCACATCACGGCCTGTCATAAAATTTTAATCTATTGGTGAGGATCTTCTGAAGCAGCACTATGGCATAACCAGGATACAGGCTTCTGAAGCAGCACTATGGCCTAATCAGGATACAGGCTTCTGAAGCAGCACTATGGCCTAAGCAGGATACAGGCTTCTGAAGCAGCACTATGGCCTAATCAGGATACAGGCTTCTGAAGCAGCACTATGGCCTAATCAGGATACAGGCTTCTGAAGCAGCTCTATGGCTAAAAGAGGATACAGGCTTCTGAAGCAGCTCTATGGCCTGATCAGGATACAGGCTTCTGAAGCAGCACTATGGCCTAACCAGGATACAGGCTTCTGAAGCAGCTCTATGGCTAAAACAGGATACAGGCTTCTGAAGCAGCACTATGGCCTAACCAGGATACAGGCTTCTGACGCAGCACTATGGCCTAATCAGGATACAGGCTTCTGAAGCAGCTCTATGGCTAAAACAGGATACAGGCTTCTGAAGCAGCACTATGGCCTAATCAGGATACAGGCTTCTGAAGCAGCACTATGGCCTGATCAGGATACAGGCTTCTGAAGCAGCACTATGGCCTAACCAGGATACAGGCTTCTGAAGCAGCACTATGGCCTAATCAGGATACAGGCTTCTGAAGCAGCACTATGGCCTAACCGGCATACAGGCTTCTGAAGCAGCACTATGGCCTAATCAGGATACAGGCTTCTGAAGCAGCACTATGGCCTAACCAGGATACAGGCTTCTGAAGCAGCACTATGGCCTAATCAGGATACAGGCTTCTGAAGCAGCTCTATGGCTAAAACAGGATACAGGCTTCTGAAGCAGCACTATGGCCTAACCAGGATACAGGCTTCTGAAGCAGCACTATGGCCTAACCGGGATACAGGCTTCTGAAGCAGCACTATGGCCTAACCAGGATACAGGCTTCTGAAGCAGCACTATGGCCTAACCAGGATACAGGCTTCTGAAGCAGCACTATGGCCTGATCAGGATACAGGCTTCTGAAGCAGCACTATGGCCTAACCAGGATACAGGCTTCTGAAGCAGCACTATGGCCTAATCAGGATACAGGCTTCTGAAGCAGCACTATGGCCTAACCGGGATACAGGCTTCTGAAGCAGCACTATGGCCTAACCGGGATACAGGCTTCTGAAGCAGCACTATGGCCTAATCAGGATACAGGCTTCTGAAGCAGCACTATGGCCTAACCGGGATACAGGCTTCTGAAGCAGCACTATGGCCTAATCAGGATACAGGCTTCTGAAGCAGCACTATGGCCTTACCAGGATACAGGCTTCTGAAGCAGCACTATGGCCTAATCAGGATACAGGCTTCTGAAGCAGCACTATGGCCTAACCGGGATACAGGCTTCTGAAGCAGCACTATGGCCTAATCAGGATACAGGCTTCTGAAGCAGCACTATGGCCTAACCAGGATACAGGCTTCTGAAGCAGCACTATGGCCTAATCAGGATACAGGCTTCTGAAGCAGCACTATGGCCTAACCAGGATACAGGCTTCTGTAGCAGCACTATGGCATAATCAGGATACAGGCTTCTGAAGCAGCACTATGGCCTAATCAGGATACAGGCTTCTGAAGCAGCACTATGGCCTAACCAGGATACAGGCTTCTGTAGCAGCACTATGGCATAATCAGGATACAGGCTTCTGAAGCAGCACTATGGCCTAATCAGGATACAGGCTTCTGAAGCAGCACTATGGCCTAATCAGGATACAGGCTTCTGAAGCAGCACTATGGCCTAATCAGGATACAGGCTTCTGAAGCAGCACTATGGCCTAATCAGGATACAGGCTTCTGAAGCAGCACTATGGCCTAATCAGGATACAGGCTTCTGAAGCAGCACTATGGCCTAACCGGGATACAGGCTTCTGAAGCAGCACTATGGCCTAACCAGGATACAGGCTTCTGAAGCAGCACTATGGCCTAATCAGGATACAGGCTTCTGAAGCAGCACTATGGCCTGATCAGGATACAGGCTTCTGAAGCAGCACTATGGCATAATCAAGATACAGGCTTCTGAAGCAGCACTATGGCCTGATCAGGATACAGGCTTCTGAAGCAGCACTATGGCCTAATCAGGATACAGGCTTCTGAAGCAGCACTATGGCCTAATCAGGATACAGGCTTCTGAAGCAGCACTATGGCCTAATCAGGATACAGGCTTCTGAAGCAGCACTATGGCCTAACCGGGATACAGGCTTCTGAAGCAGCACTATGGCCTAATCAGGATACAGGCTTCTGAAGCAGCACTATGGCCTAACCAGGATACAGGCTTCTGAAGCAGCACTATGGCCTAATCAGGATACAGGCTTCTGAAGCAGCACTATGGCCTAACCAGGATACAGGCTTCTGAAGCAGCACTATGGCCTAACCAGGATACAGGCTTCTGAAGCAGCACTATGGCCTAATCAGGATACAGGCTTCTGAAGCAGCTCTATGGCTAAAACAGGATACAGGTACTTGAATCTGTTTTCTTCAACATACTAACCATGACACCATCCAAAAATTGAACACGACACCCAAATTACTTAATAACTTGGGCAGGTATTTTCCATTCATGCGCTTCTGCAATGTTTTCTGCTACTTTGCGAACGTCATGCAGGTTTTTCGCTGGTGAATATAGTAATCACATATCTGCACTTGTGATACCAGTTGAATCATTCAAAAATATTTATGGAAAACAATTACTTTATGAAAGCACCAGTCTAATGCGACCAGTGATAAGATCTACTTTAGAATATTAGCGTGTGGTGTTTGGATCAGCAGCAAAGTCTGCTTTTAACAAGCTGGATCGGGTCTAGGCAAAGGCCCTCAGAATTTGTTGTGGCGCTTTTAAAACAACCCCTATTGCAGCCCGATTGTAAAAGGAGCCTCCCCATTTCTATCAGGAGAAATAACCTCGGGCTCCATCATTGGTTTAAATTATGTAGCTCGAAACACAATCCTACAGCAAAATATCATTTTGGCAACTATTGGGAATTTAAAAATTACAAAAAAAGTCTCACTTCCATTGTCTCATAAAACAGATTGCACTGAACTTTGGTCTTCAACAAGAGCTTGATTTTGTTTGGTCTCCTGTTCCTTTCTCCACAAACCTGAAGCTTATTTGCTATTGATTGACAAGACGCATGAGAATAGTCCTCCTTGTAGCAAAGCTCATTGTGTTTTAAATAGTTTTCAGAAAGAGTATATGCTAATTTTTGCTGATGGATCTACGGATCCAGTTTCTGGGAAATCTGGTTTTGGATGTATGTGGCTAGACTTTGGTACCAATAGCGCATCCAAATATCTGACAATTTGTACGTCTTTTCAGTTGAGCTCTTGGCAATTTTATGGGCCAAGTGGTCGGTAGAGGGGGTCAAACCTTTAAGAAGTTTGCTCAGATTCGGCAGCTGCCTTTTCAGCTCTGAAATATGGGGCCTTGTTGGCTCCCCCTGACTTGGCTCAGGAGATTTTAAGCTGCTAATTTAGAACTGAAAAAATGCAGCAACAAGTCGAATTTTGTGGATATCTGGTCTTGCAGGGATTGAGGAAAATCAAACATGAAAAAATATTGTTGCGCTCAAGATGTAAATTCTTTTCTTCAGGTGCGTAAAACCAGTGAATGAAAGAAGGATGGGGTGATTGGTGCTCACTCTGAATAAAAAAAGACTAAAAAGTCTTCGCAAAAAGAAGCAACTTTAATAGGGAGCACGAGCAGCCGTTCCAGCACGTTGCTATTCTCAATGCTCAAGGAGAAAAAACACTGACAAACAGTTAAGAAAGAGCAGTAGCAATCAGACAATTAACAGACAGGTGTCATGGGAGGGGCTACACCCAAGCCTAGGCAAGTGGAAGCAATTATTCCATTAAAAAAGAACCAAACATGTTAATATTAAAATACTTCGTTATATAGCATATAATCACAAAACACATGATGAGATCCATAAAAAACATGAGTAGTTTATATATTCATTCATCCCTTTAGGAAACAAGCTTTTACATTCACAAATCCAAAAAGCTTCTCTCTGTAAAAGTTCTCTCTCTAAGTCACCGTCTCTCCTGTTAGGCAATCCTGTCTCAGTGCCTTGTTGGCTCCCCCTGACTTGGTTCAGGAGATTTTAAGCTGCTTATTTAGAACTGAAAAAATTTCATCAACAAGTCGAATTTTGTGGATATCTGGTCATGCAGGGATTGAGGAAAATGAAATTGCTGCCAAACAGGCCAGCAAATTTCTGTTCAAGGGGACTTTTAATATGAATGTTTTGCTGGGAAAATGTGAATGCTTTAGTATTTGCAAAGAAAAATTAGAGCTTCAGTGGCAAAAAGAGTGGAGAGAAGAAAAGGGGGTTGGCATTATCTCTCTCTGCAGCCATTTGTCAGTAGAGAAAGGCTGGAGGTGAGCTCTGGGAGCGGGGATGACGCTGCTCTCGCTGGGCCGAGACTGGGTCGTCGTGGTCTGGCCAGTTATCTTCGTGTTATAGGTAAACTTCCAGATGGTTGTTGTTTGTGGGGAAACTGTCTAGCACGTTGTATTTTCTTGCAGGAAGTATAGCAATGAAAGAAAACAAAAATATAGGAAATTATTAGATCTGGGTCTTTCTCTTTCAAATCGATGTTCTCCTTTGAAACCCAGTTTCAACCCACTGGCAGAGCGGTTGTAAGTTTTTCCTCATACAACTGGCTTGTACTTCTAAGTACAGGATGAGCGGGAAACTCTAACCTGTAGGGGGCAGCATTACACTTTGCATTATAATGCTCATTAGAAGAAGAATAACGTCAGTTAAAGCCTAAATACATGACTTTGGGTATAAAGGAAAATTACCAAATCACGGGCTGAACATGTATGGGTCTCCTTCAGAGAAGATTAAAGTCTTTAAATTTCTTAGTGTCTGGTTTGATGAGCGTATTACATGGGCTGCTCACATAGCTAGTATAGTTAATAAGTGTGAGAAAGTGATGGATATTATGCACAGTTTGGCCGAATGTGACTTGGGGAAGGGGGTGGAGGAGAGACAAGGAGACCATCTATTTAATATATCAAGCAAATGGTAAGATCAAGTGCTGATTATGGTTGTTTTGTTTATGGTTCTGCTGCCAAGTCACTTCGACAAACTAGATGTTCTCCAGGCTAAGGCACTAACACTATGCTGCGGGGCATTTAGAACTTTGCCAGTTCCCGCTCTACTTATTGAAATGGAGTGTTATGACCCCAATTTGTTATGACATTTACGACAGCAAGGGATGACACAATTTTTAAACTTAAACATGTTTGATTAAACAAAGACTTTTAACTAATCTACTATCTACTCTACTGACCAAGATTAATATATACAAGAAAAAAAATATTGAGTCCCTTTGGTTGGGTTTCTTGGTGATGTTCCAGGTGAGGAAAATGCTCCAACACTGGCAAAAATCCACTAAAAGCTTCACAGGTCTTGAAAAGAGTGACAGGTCTGGTGAAATGTATCCTTCTCCTTGCAATTTCTCCTACTACTTTACTCTCTCAATTTTCCTCCTTCTATACTCTTTTGCAGACCCCTCCCACCTTTTAGACTTTTTTTTAATTCTCCGGGACTTTCCTTCTCAGACATGCCTAGGTCATGTCCAAACCTAGCTCCAGTCTGGGCTTAACAAAAGAAAATGTCAATACTGCTATTTAGTGGCTTTTATTCACAGTACAGGGGGAAATGCCTTTATCCTTAAAGGTGCACTAAGCAAGTTTGTTGACATCACTTCTGTTGACATTCGAATTCAAACAAAACAGAGGTAGCCTGTCCCTCCCACCCATAGTTCCGTTACTGTCAACTCTTGTCGGTGATTGGCCAGAACGGTTTGTTATGTCATGAGGCACAGCCTTTGCCCCTTGTGTTTATTTGCAGTTTGTGACACCAGTGCAGCCTCCAGAGCCCGGGTTTTATTTTACAGTGAATTCAGGGGCTGGCAGCTAGCGGATTGTGGGGAGATGTCAGCGAATTGAGACAAAAATATAATCGCGCAGAAAGTAAACAAACTTGCATAGTGTACCTTTAAGGCGGATTAAGTTAGGCCTGCAGTATTGGATAAAATTAGGATTTTCAAGTCAAGCATTTCCAGCTAAGTGTCTGCTGCAAGACTCATGGGAAGCTGGGGGCAGGGTTAAACGCAAATCATATTTTAGTTGTATTAATCAGTGGGCAGGTAGACTGGGAATGGAGTTTGAGTGAATAGTATCTCATATGAGCTGGTATCAGTGCCTTATTGGCTAATGCAAGGGATAGATATAAATCTGTCCTTTCTAGTCAAGGAAGATAAAAGTGGAATCATTGTAGATGTTGAGAGTTATCTTATGAAAGAAATGGCAACACATTTAGGTATTTTTACGGATGGGTCTAAGGACCCAGAGAGTGCAAGGGCTGGGTTTGGGATCTATGTGGCGCAGCTGAAACTTTGGTCTGGTCTGCGTATCTCAGATGGAAGCTCTGTCTGAACTGTCGGCCAGTCTCTTGGCTTTGTGGTGGGTGGAAGATGTAAAACCAGAGAGGGTTCTCATATGTTAGACTCTGCAGCTACATCAATGGCTTTCAGAGAAGGTAAATCAAAAGCCCGGCCTGACCTGATTCACGAGATTTATTTTGTCCTGTATAGAGTTGAGAAAGCAAGTTACGAAGTGAAGTTCTGCTGGTTTCCAAGCCATGTGGGGATTGTGGGGAATGAAATGGTTAACTCTATAGCAAAAGAGACTTTAAAGAAAGATGTCCTTGGGGAGTGTGGAACTAAAGGAAAAAATCAAGGAGGATCTTCTAAAAGAATGGCAGGGAATGTGGGAGAAGGAGACTAGAGGGAGCCATTATTTTCTCTGCAACCTCGTGTTAAAAAGGATTCTTGTTTTGTGGGAAATAGGAAAGATTCTGTTAAAATCTGCAGCATAAGCCTAGGCCATTGTGGGCTTAATCAAACTGTATGTTGTGGGAAAACATTCCTCTGGGTTATGTGAATGTGGTAATCCTGAAAAACTGAGTCGTGTATTCTTGGATTGCAGCAGATACAGAGAGCAAAGGGCCTATTTTTGCAAAACTTTGTCGGCTCTGGGAGTTTGTTCGTTTTCCTTTAGTTCTTTTTTTGGTCAGAGTGAGAATCATTAACTGATAATGGAAGCAGTTTTACAATTCCTGTTCAATACGGAGTTATATAATAGAATATAGTGCTGTTTTAGAGTGGAGTTTTTAGTCACGTTATAACTTTTTCCAGTGGAGGGCAGTAATAAGCCGTAACGCGTCTGTTATACAAAAAACTCCCAAGAAGAATAACGTCAGATGTTTGATTTGACAAAATTGGTTTGTTTTCCATTGAAAAGAAACGCGAATTTTAAGGGGGTCATCAGCGGCGTGCCGGTATCAGTTGAGGCCAGTGATTTTTTGAATATTGAAGGAGTTTGTGAGGCAAGAAGGCTGAAAATACGAAGGGAAGGAATGGAGAAGGAAAGTCTATCTGTTCTGTTGGAATTTAAATCTGAGTTACCTGAGAGAGTGTTTTTAGATTACGAAAGTTATCGGGTTCGTGACTATGTAAGGGCACCACTCAGATGCTATTGGTGTCAGGAGTATGGGCACGTGGCTGCAGTATGTAGAAGTAGGTCACACAGATGTAGAAAATGTGGGAGAGAAAATTGTGTGGAGGATGAGTGTACTACAAAGGTTCAGATAGTGCGTTTTCACTGTGGGGGAAACCATGAAGTTGGAGCATTGGAGTGTAAAAGAAGGAAAAAAGAACAGGAGGTGGACAGAATAAGAACACAGGGCAGAGTGTCGTATGCAGAGGCTGTTAAGAGAGTGCAGATGGAAAAGGACAAGGTGGGGAAAGAGCAGGCTAGGGTTCAGGAAATTGGAAAAGGAGATGAGAATTTCATAAGGATGGAAAGAAGACACTTTTTGGCTATTATTGCTATGGTGGTGATATGTTCTAGAGACCTGGAAACTTGAACTGAGAGAATCAAAATGGTGATAGATGCTGCACAGAAATCTTTTGGAATAATGAATGTTAAAGGGGAAGAAATTCAAGGGATTTTGGAGAGAGGGTTTGGCGGGGGTCAGGTGACCGTATAGTGAAGTTTAAAAATGGGGATTCAAGGAGATAATGAGCAACAGGAATATAGTCTGTAACTGCCTGATCTCTCGCCATAACCGTCAACCCAGTAGATGGCGGTAATGGCCCATGTCTCAGGAATATTTACCTCAAAAATGAAAGAAGAAGAAGAACGTCAGTTGCGTCCTCACGTACGTTTCGCACGCGGGAAAAAACAAAAAATGATCCGTACGCGGTTATTTTGAATGCGCTGCTGCTTTATCGGCTAAGCTAAGCCTTTCAAGTTGGATCAGGAGCTAAATCTTGACATTTTATTTCCGATAAATGCATCTGAAACTCCAATAAAGGTAAAAAAATGCTTTGATTTGACCCTTAATTCTGTCATCTTTCCCACCAGAGTGTCCACTTGGATGGATTGCAGAATGAGGGTGCATTCACAACGGACGCGAAACGAATTACATTTCGCGCAGCGTCATTGCATTGATAGTGAATGTAACCTGTCGCGCGAAACAAATTCGTTTCGCGTCCGGTGTGAAAGCGGTTCTAGCCTCGATCATCAAACGCCATTAATGGCCATTAGGGTAGTTTGCCTGGTAGCCACAACTTTAGCTTTTCATTAGACTGGCGTTAATCCTGATAGTGAGCATTAGCTAAATCACAGCTAGTTACAGTTAGTTAAGAATGCTCGCTAGCAGCAGGAATTAAGTTAGTCGTTGGCCACGTTTCTAAATTGGTTAGCTCGCTGGTCATCGTGTTTGCATTGGGTAACTGTGGGTTTGCTCATTAAACCGGGTTCGTATAGTTGCCCGATGATGTAAGATATCAAAATCATATGCTGTTGAAAATCTATCACGTGGTAACTTGTTTAAAAGAGCTCCCTTGCTGACCCAAGTCGAGTCACCCTGGCGAGTGTATCTGTTTCCACAGTGACTGCTGTTTAAGGATCCATCAGCATGGATGACCCTGAAACTCGTTTCACTCATCTGCTCCAGCCGATTCGGGACCTCACCAAGAACTGGGAGGTTGACGTGGCCTCGCAGCTGGCGGAGTACCTGGATGAAGTTAAGATCTGTCATTTGTCACTGGCTGTTTTGGAAATGTGCTCTTTGTTAAATATCTGGGCGGGTGGGGAGACGCATTACTTTTTAGTTCTCAATATCGCATAGATTTGACCCATTTACCCCAGTACACGTGTTTGCATAACCTCGCTATGAATGATTTTGTTAAAAATCGTACCTGCATTACAAGGCTGTAGGACCCCCCGCTCAGGAGAAGTGCGGTTTTCTTGATGTTATTTTGTGCCCACAATGCAAACATTATATCCAATAAAACACAAATCAGCGGTAATTTTTCTTTTTTTTTGTCAGCTGGACCAGATCTGTATATCGTTCGATGACGGGAAAACCACAATGAATTTTGCGGAGGCTGCACTGCTGATACAAGGATCCGCATGCATTTACAGTAAGAAGGTGAGGGTAGATGAAACTGCTTTATACTTCAGTCAATCGTACTTTCCGCAGTGAAGATTTGGTGTTTCATCATCCCTCCACTCAGTGGGCGGATACGCACGCACACACACACACACACGCACACACACACACACACACACCGTTTTTCGGTCACTTGCCCGTCCGCCTGTTGCATGTATGATGTGTGTGCGAGATCTATCGAAGGAGAGTATGGATTTTGATCAGATCAGAAGTGGTAGGTTTCATACCGAGGGTAGGTGAACTGATTAGGTTTTGGAGGTCATCATCAGGTCAAAGGTGAAGATCACATAAGGTCGGCTGTGTGCAGGGTTCAAAAATCGTCTGTTCGGGTGTATGAATCTATGAAAGCATAACTATCAATTCTTTCTGTTGACCTCTACCTCATTACATTCAGTCGTATATGAGCGCATGAGTGTAACTTAGTCCATGTGGTTAATGTGCATCTAATGTTGTTGCAGTTGCACCAACATTGAATACAGAAATGTATTGAGCCTGGTTATGTTCATTCGTGATGGAATGAAAGGCCGCATATGTGCGCACGAAAGTTTCTGTCCTATGAGCACATGGCACATTCAGCCTTCAACAGCATGAGTATTCCTCAAAGATGTGGTGTAGATCAGGGGTGGGGAACCGCATCCACAAAGGGCAGGTGTGGGTTCAGCCTTTTTTTCCAGCCTAATAATGACACGCTTGATTGTACTAATCAGGGTTCTAATCAAAAACTCTGTTGGCTAACTGGTGGAATCAGCTGTACAGCTAATTGCTTGGAGAGAACTTCTGCACTGGCTCCTCTCAAATGAGGTCCTCCACCCCTGCTGTAGATGACTATCCACCGACTGCATGCCTTTCTCTTTCGATCACACAAGTGTAACAACAGTTCGTGACTGGAGGGAGTCTCCAATGGTCTTATGACTTTGTGCCCGATGCGTTTGTTTATTTGGACAGGTGGAGTACCTGTATTCATTGGTCTACCAGGCTCTGGACTTCATCTCTAACAAAAAGTAAGCTCAGACTCCAAGCCCCTGTCCAGCCAGCGTTGCTTCCTGTTTCTTGCGTAACGTTCATTCTGAAACATCGATTATAAATATCATAAAAATGGTAAAATAAACTGGAGAATGGCTTTAAAAAATGTTCATTCTTTTTTTAAATTCTCATCTTTACATGGTTGTTGTATTGAACCTGGAAATTTGTGAGTAGAATTGAGCTCTAGTTCTGTTGATTGTGTCTATGAGAAATCTTTCCCACATTTATTTGGGGGTTTAGACGGTGGGGGTTTAATGTCATATTTTCACAACATTAGGAGTTTATTCAAAGGCGCCGCAGTTGTCTACTTCTTTTTGGCAAGATCATTTTCTAAAAAAATGCAATTTTATATTGAACCTGCAATTGAAACTGTACCGAGATCATTTTAAATCCAGTGATTGTACTTGCGTTAAACCTGCTACCGTTTAAAGAAAAAGAGACTTTTCCCTTTTGAATAGGCGGGACAAGCAGCCAACATCAATTGGACAAGACGGTCAGGACAAAGACGCCACCTTTGGCAGGGGAAAAGACAAGGTGGAGGTAATGATGGGGCGGGGCGGGGGGGTTCAGACCTCTGAGCTGATGCATGTGTTGGCTGAGGTTAGGGCACAAACGCACAGGATATTAATCACTGTGTCCTAGTCCTGTCTTGGATAGTAATGATGTGTATCGGGCGTAAAGGGCTTGGCCTGCTTTCTCAATGAGAATGTGTCCTCCTACACGTTTTGCCAATGCCGGGAGGCTTCAAATTACTTTTTTTATTAAGTTCATTATTTTTGTCGTTCGTTTGTATGTTTTTCCTTTTTTTCAATGAAAACTGGTCTTTTCTACTCCTCACGAGGGATGCGTCATTAAGCCGTGCCTCTCCTGTCCCTAGTTCCTCTCGTTGGATGACTTCATCGGCAGCAGTTCGTCAAGTAGGGAGCTGAGGAGTGATTGTGCCAGAGTTAGTATCCACCCTTCTCCAGTCCTCTGTCAGTGTGTGCAGTTAATTTCACGTTAATGTTGTGTAGTTTTTGCAGATTTGTCCCACAGAACATGTGTACTCTTGTTTTATCAATCGTTGTTGTATATTTTTCTTTTTTGTTTGACTCCTGCATTAATCCCATTTGTTCTCTGGAAACTGAATATGTACTTGGTGGGAAAATGATGTGGAAGCTAATCTGCTAACTGGGATGCGCTTGTTGGGTTCTTTGAAAAATGTCAGGCTAGAGCCATGCCAACATGCGCAGAACTGCAGCTTTCAGAAATCCTTAGCTTGAAATGCCCTGACTGTGTCGTGTGATGCTCGATTTTCCGAGGGACCGTGTAAACTGTAATGAGCATAAATGGTATTGTGACCCTCGGCATCTGTTTGCTTTTACAGTTCAGGATCTGACTGATACACCTAGAAGGAGTTCAGGCAAATGTTAGCTGTAGGGCTGATGTAAATATAATTTCCTGTCTTGTGAGACTTTCCCTGAACGCGAAAATTTAACTTAATGAAGGATTTTTGCTGTAATGTGTTATCTGTGGGGCTGCTTTTGCGCTGATGTGTGCCTCTGCAGGGTTTAGAGATTGTGCCTCTGACCCCCGAGCCTCTGATTCCCGAGGAAGAGGAGGAGAGGAGGAAGGACCCTTTGCTCAGGTAAGACAGGCGGAGAGCCCACCCAATTTTATTTTTATTTATTTATTTAACCCTTATTTAACCAAGGAAGTCCCATTGAGATTGAAATCTCTTTTTCAAGGGAGCCCTGGGGGTTGAGGTGGGGAGGGAGAGGTCAAGTTGTGTAGCCAATCAGATCAGGGGATGATTAGGTGGCAGGTCGAAAGAGCCAGGTTGGGAGTTTAGCCATGACACCAGGGAACCCCCGGCTCTTATCGAAGAGCGTTATAGGATCTTTAATGACCACAGTGAGTCAGGACCTCAGTGTGACATCTCATCTGAAAGACGGCGTCTCCTTCAGTACAGTGTCCCCATCACTGCACTGGGGCATTGGGTATTATTCCACCAGAGGGAAGATCGCCACCTACTGGCCACCAACACCTCTTCCAGCAGCAACGTGGTTTCCCCAGGTGGTCTCCCATCCAAGTACTTACCAAACCCACACCTGCTTTTGGATAGTGGTATGACAGCTGAGTCCTCGGCTGCATTCAAATAGTCAAAAATATGTGTCCAGTCGTGTAATTCCTACCCTCTTTTCCTTGACTCAGCGGAAAACGTCCTGAGGTTAAGGAAGGAGGAAACAGAATTCAAAAGGACTTGGAAAGATGACCGTGGAGCAGAGAGAATCTGACTGCACTCGCACTCTTCGATGCAATCGTGCGTGCCATCCTGTCGTGTTCGTTTCTGTGATTGGGAGGACAGATGGTTGTCGTTTTAAATATTCTGCAAGTTATTACGGGATGGCGTTATCACGGCTCAGGGTACCCTATGCTACTGTGGATAAGTTAGGAAGCATTGAAGCACCGGGCAAGCGGGTTTGTATTTTTTTTTGCTCAGGAAAGTTCCTAACTCTTAGGAAATGACCTGAAAGTATTTTTGTGGCAGCCATAATAAATGTGTTCAATTTCTCTAAATGTTAAGGAAAGGTGCTTCAGTGCTTCCTCACTCATCACCTTCAGCCTGGAGCACTGAACCATCCTTCGCAAAAAATAAGACTACAGCGCCATCCCACAAATCTGTGTGGCAGCAATATTTAAAGTGATGACCATCCATCTGGCCAATCGCAAGAGCAAGCGAACATGACTGACGCATGATCACGTCTCCTAGTGCGAGTGGATTCGGATCCTCTCAGCAGTGCGTTTGTCTTGTCCTGATCCGTTATGAATTCCTCTCTTCACCTGTCCTTAACCTCATGATGTTTTCCATTAAAGAAACGTGGGGCAGAATTGGTCGATGGGACGTAATTATTCGAGTATTGGAGTGGAGCCCTTGGGTAGGGCATGGATCTTACCAGCTCATCAGCGCTAAAGAGCTCGACCTTCTATAACGGACATGGAAAATCCTTCTTACCAGTACTCATGATGACACGGGTGTGACAACCCCTTTTCAGTATTTTTTGTGGTCCTTTGGACGTCTTGCGTACCTTGTAATTAAGGAGACGTGTTGACACCTTTTGTTTTTCTAGTGATTTTTGATGAGTATATGTACTAATGTCCATTCTGTGTGTGTTTTTTTTTTTTTTTTTTTAAATGTATACTTTGTAATTTTTTATCTCGATCGCTGTCGTGCAGAAAATTGCCCAAATTGTGGGATAATAAAGAGTTATTGTATTGTATTGTACCTACATTACCTTTGATTTTAAAATGGTATATTTGGGTCAATGTGCTTGTTCTATTTGTATGTAGCCGCAAAGGGGAGGTTCTGGCCAGCTGCAGAGATTTCCGGATGAACAGATTCACCCCGCAGGCCGACGGCATCATCCGCCCGGACCTGACCTCCACCCCGTCCCAGTTTGTGCGGGGGGACGCTCACCCCTGCATGCCGAGCCTCGCCGGTAAGAACGGACCCGCACCTGGGCACCAAGTGTACAGAGTGTCGTGCAGCAGCAGTGTGTGGTGACGTTTGCCCGTCTCCGTCTCTCTCCGATCTCAGTCGGCGGCACTGACGTGGACCTGGAGGACGCGAGTTACCAAAACGCCCCTCTGCCACATCTGAACCTGTCGGAATGTCCAGGTGAGGGTGAGGGGTGAGTCGCGGCGGGTTTGTTCGTGTGCACTGATGGGCTGTAGGTTTGCAGCGTTTCCTGATGGGCCGGCCGCTGTGTGCTCTCTCTGTACAGAGGATCGGGACGCACCTCAGGGGGAGGCCGAGGCCTTCCTGCCTCTGGACGAGGGGATGGAGCTCGACCCCGTCATGGACGAACACGTCGAACGACAGCAGGTATGTCCCTCGTCTGGATCAGTACTCGTGACAGGAGTTTGAGGCGTCCCTGGGAGCGGTTCGCGTCTCATTTGAATCTGCTCTCCCCGTTTTCTGAATTTTGTCGAATGAATCACTTCGCTGTGATGATTGTGAGATTGCGAACAAGTGCTCTGCACTGACTTCCTTTTTGTGGCGTCTCCGGTAACCTGTAATGACATGAAAGTACAAACAGCACTGATGTTTCAAACGGTCCTGCAGTATTGGAGTATTGTGTCTAGATCCACTGAATTTTAATTCGGTCAGTATTGAGCAAAAAAGTCTTATGCTCATTTTCTACAGGTACCATCAAGATCGTAATGCCCCAGCTGAGCTATATGAAGGTGCGCATGTTTGTTGATACTTACCAAGGCTTAAAAAATGCCTGGTGAGGAACTGAAGTCTCCACAAGAATAGCCAAGACTGAAAAAAATGGCTCTGTGGAGATGGTTTTTTTTTTTTTATCCAGATGAAAAAAGGACTTAATTCAGGGCTAAGGACAATTTTTAGGTCTTTGATTACAATTTGGCTCCTGGTTTGGTCTAGGCTTAGTTTTAAAGATCAGGTATAAGAATTATGGTGAAGGTGTGATGCTAAATTAAGCCGATTTAAAAAAAAAAAAAAAAAAATCTTTGAGGCGGGTTCTAGGTTAGATTTGGTTAAGGGGTAAAGATGAGGGTTGATTTGTAGGGTTGGGGGAGTGGATTAAGGTGTGTGTGTGTGTGTGCTGGAGATGACGGCTCTGACCCTCTCCACACAGGCTCCCCGTGAGCGGAGGGTGCTGAGGGAGGTGTGTGTGTGTGCGTGCGTGCGTGCATTGGAGATGACTGCTCTGACCCTCTCCACACAGGCTCCTTGTGAGCGGAGGGTGCTGAGAGAGAGGCCTGATGCGCTTCCAGAGGCCCAGGAGAGGAAGGTACTGCTGACTACAGTCTCCACATAGAGTCGCGGCAACTCCAGAATAGAAGCCATTTTGTTTCCATTGCGTGAAACCGAGGCAGTGGGAACAATGGAAATTGTTGCTTTTTTTTGTTCTTTTCTCGGAAAGGAAACCTATTACTTGCACGGGAAAACCAATAAACCAGGAAGCAATGGTATCGACTAGCATAGGAGGGGAAAATGTTCAAATATAAGGCAACGGAGAACTGGAAAGTTAAACTCATTGACTTTGAGGTGGTGACCCATAATGCCATGGAAACAAAATGACTCCATGATCAATTTTTTTTTTTTTTTGGAACCCTCATGTCGCAACCTGATGTAGGAACTTCACTGTTGACTATCCCTCCAGATGAAGGACATGATTCCTGTAGAATCAGCTTCTTGGCTTGTGTATCATATCTGCTACCATTACCATTTAAAGCAGTGTTTTTGTGTCTCCCATTCTGTGCATCAGGAAATCCCGGACCCTTGGAAGTGTCACAATCCGTTCTCCACTTCGGACAAGGACAAGCCACTTAAAATCGGTGAGAGGCATAGTATTTTATTTTCATTCCCGCCTCGGTGTTCAGAGTGATGTCGGAATGAGTTTGGTCCGTCCTCATGTCCGGCCCAGTCCTCTTAAACCGCTCAGGATTTTTCCCTGACATGGTGTATATTGTTGCATCTTATTGTGTTGATGGGCCTTTTCATCCTGCTGTCTGTCAGTCCGTCCCTCCTGTGCATTTAGTTTCAGGCCAGATAACAGTCATCTTATGTCAGGTGATCAGACTATTTCATGGTTGTTTACTTAGGCTCTGTGCTATTATGATGGGGCTAAATTTGTACTATGAAAAATCTGGTTCAACAAGGACCGCAGTGGTAGTTGGTCATCATGATACGGTCTACTTGAAACCATGATTTTAGAGTGTAGGGCTCTGCAGAATGGCTTCCTGTTTTTTATATATTTTTTCCCCCGTGGAATATAATCCGGGGGCGTATAGTCCTCAGTGCTGTTGTCCGTCCGTCCATTTGTCCTTGGTCATTTTGTTCCCTTGACAGAACTCAAATACCATTCAATATTTTTTCTCAAAACTTGCAGTGCCCATTAATCAGGTCCTGGACTGGTGCCTTTTGATATTTTGGGATTTCTGAGGAGATATTGTGGGGGCTGGGGGGGGGGATGTGTCATCTTTTGATCACTCATCAGAATTGGGCAAATAAAATCAGTAAATCAATCAATTCGTCGATAAGACGGCACTTCAACTCAAGCTAATCAAGTCTGTGAAAAATGCCACAAACATGTAGTTAAAGGTCCAGTTTTATTATCCTTTTAGTTCTGGGTGACGCATTGGTCCAGGCCATCTGTTTGATGGAGAGGACTGGTCTACAGTGTTTGCCTGCGCAAGAGCGCAGCTCCTGAGGGCTGCACTACAAAGCAAGTTCAACATTAGCTTGGCTTCCTGCGCATGAGGCAGCTCGACAAACCCCGATCTCGCAATCAGAGACGCCGTAAGCTACTGTGGCGGGTTGAAACGGTCACCGTCATTGCCTTGAAGACCCTGCCTTTGGGCTCAACATACCTGCTAATCTGGCCCCGCAGTGAACCCCTCTGCTTGTGAGTCGACATCTTTGTTCTCTGTGCTCTTCTCCAACAGGAAAGACCTTCTCCATCCCGCCCAGCGTCCAGGAAGTGACGGGAAAGAAGAGGAAGAGGAGTGGTGCTGAGAGGCTGCAGAACTTCATGGACTGGTTCACTGGCACCTGTGAGTACTGGGTGATCCGAGAGTCAGGACTGTGCTGCCGATATGAGCCGTCCGCCGTGATCTAGGGCACCATGTCACGCTAAGAGTGGACTTCTGTGTGTGCGGAGTGTGTGTTTACACGGGTCTGCTCCCACTGTCTTCGCTGCTTCCACGGTTAGCGAGCATTACTGTCCCTCTTGCGCCCCCTGCAGGACTCTGGTATAACGGCTCCACTGGTAACACTGCTGCTGCCAGATACCTGCACATAATTTGCTCAGGCCCTCTTTTTTTGATTTACCTTCATTATTTGTCTTATTAACGTATTGAAAACCGCCTAAAAGGAAAATACTTGGTGAAACAATACTTTTAAACATAACAATAACAATCATGTTAGGTGTCTAACTTAATGTTTGGAGCACCTTAGCCATGGTGTAAGTAAAAAGATGTATGTGACACATGCACTTGTCTCATAATGAAATGGGTACATAGGCATTGTTATGAGACATGTTGGTCACATTACAAATATGTTGACATATAAAGAAACATCAGAATAATTACTGAGTGATTGAAAACAGGTCGTGACCAATCATTCATTTTAAGGGATTGTTTTGAGCCTCCCCAGTTGCCAGTTCACAAGCTGCCACTGCTATGGGTCACAGGGTGGGAAAGTCCCAAAATTTCAGACATGGGATTATCGGAGGTTTCAGTTTATATGTTGCTAAATATAGAAGTGGGGAATTCTCAAGTTCCATTTATATGCCTGAAAAGGTCTTGTGTATTAAAATCACTGCAAAATGATTTTTTCACTGTAATTATTACCATGATTACACTGTCATCTTTCCAGAAAATATTTTTTTTCCAGTTTCCATTTATTACAGTATTATCTGATGGCAGCACTGGTGTATAATGACAGTTCTTTAGTATGTCACATACTGCGCTGGTAAGAGTAGATGCTGCAGCAGTGCTCTGTGAATGAAACAGTGTGATCATTAAAATGTATTGATGTGATCTTCAATCACAAATCATGGTGTCTAGGCTTAAACGAATGCCAAACCACTATTAACTACAATTAACCACTAATAAACACTATTATCATGGCTGTGATGTAAAATCAAAAAGAACAGTTTTACATCTCCAATTATTAATACCTTAGGCCTAAAACCCATGCCTTCAAGCACTAAAAATATGACATCAATAACTTTTGGTCCCTTTTGAAATATATACCCACAAAAATGACCAAAAATAGGCACTTATCATTCAGAAGCCAACTTTCAAGGTTATTAAAACATTTAATACAACCATTGAGACTGATATTTTTTGTGGTCTTCAGAAAGTTGACTGGCAATTTGACTACGAAGTCTCAATGCTCGGTCTTAAATAGGTACAGAATAATGAATACATTACATTTTTTTAAAAATACCCATATTTTAATAGGTGTGATTGGTGTTTCTTGCTTTTTGCCGGCCACAGTACACGTAAACACACGGAGTAAAGACAAGTAGCTTAAGCCAAGACTTCAACTTTTCTGATGACAAAATGAAACGTATGGTTCTGTTCTGTGCTTGCGCTCAGGAAAGAATAAGTGTAGCCACTGTGGCTAAAGTCAGAAAAAAATTGTTTAGCCACAGTGTTGGTCTGGGTCCATAATGCAGCGCACAAAAAAATGCAAGAGGGGCATCATTAGTTTAACAGGCATTTTTTGCTTACCATTACGCCAGACTTTTTTGATTCCTTGGTCCTCTGGCTTTTTTCCACAGACAACAGGAGAGGAGGGCGAAATAAAGTTCTCCACTTCCGCATAATGGTAATTGGCAAGTATGAGAGAGGAGGAAGAAAAAAATGTATTTCTAAAATAAAGGAATGTAAATGCACAGTGGACCCGCAGCATTTCCCGCCCAGCAACTGCAGGGGGAGATGATTCAAAGTATTTAGGCGTAAGAGAGACTACTTAATTTGACCATGGAGGAAGACGAGCAAGAACTAGTAGCGAACTGTATTACTACATTCTAAGTTCGCAAGCCATTTCCTGGCAAGGTTGCAAAACACACATTACAAAGGTCTGCACATACTGATTCAGTAGCAAATTAACTTGGAAAAATTAATCGATATTGTAAGAGATACCCATAGCTAAAATGACGAGCTAGCAACAATATAGTATCATTTTTTCATCTGCGTGCGACATGCTTGTAGCTAGTCTATATAAGTAAGGCAATTGGCATGAATTTACAACGTGGCCTACAATAGGCGCTGCAACTAATCAAGCTACCAGGCTGGTAAAGGAGAATTCCGGTGTGAAATTGGGTGTATTGAAACATGATTAGTACTAACTTTTGTCGAATACCCCACCTCCGCACGCACGCAACATTTCAAAATAATTGGCGCTTTAGCCGAAGCTCCCAACAGGCTTACAATGGTAGTGAATCGGGCATAGCGTTGCCATGCAAAGAAATCACACTTTTTTCATCATTAACGAGGCTCAAAGTAGCTCCAAACTTCATCGGTAGAATTCCGAGGGCTCTGACATTTAAAAACGAGGCACTGAGAACTTTGAAAATGCACCGATAGTTTGTTAAAAAAGACTATTAATGCAAGCGCTTCCTTGAGGTAGTTTCCTGTTGCCTCCATCTTGAAAGTCACAATAAGTCGATTGACGAGCACGAACAAATAGATTGCGAACTCTTCCCCTATCCTTCCTATTCTTTTGAGTTATCACGTACACTGCCCATAAGGAAACTGTCACCGCTTGTCCAGTTCCTCGCAAGAAACACTCAATGATCTTCATCCGCATGATATTGTACGTGCAAGATCTTATGTCATCAACTGATGGCCGGCGCGGGAATGTGGAAATCATCGATGCGATGGTTATTCCGGATGGCTTGATTCTTTGTTTTCAGAATAGTGATACGCTTAGAGCAGAGGAAAGATAAAGATCACTCGCCTTCCAGGAGGCGGCAGATGGAATGAAAATGAAAAAATATATCTTCTAAATTCCATTTTTGGGATTTTTCTGAGCAGCAGGCCCGAGGACATGCAAAAAATTTTACTTTTGAGCCATTTCCATGGCGGCGGGCCCGAGGACCAAGGAATAAAAAGTTGGGCCTTACCTTTGTAAAATATTTAACTTAAAAATAAAATCATACAGGAAGGAAGTGACTTGTCAAACACTGAACGTAATGATAATAATAATAATGACTACTCCCTCATCGTATGAGTGTCAAGAATACATGTTGCTCAAGTTTACAGAAGGCCCTGTTTGCAGCAGTGACGTGCTGTCAGAGGTCAGTTAGGGTAGGCACAATCCTCAACGTTAAACAAACCATAACTCTCTTACTTTGCTTGATTAGCAATCTGAGGATTGATTAACTAATTTACAAGACTAAAAGACAGGATGGCGTACCAGTTCCACTCATGACATTATTGCTCAGAGCATTGATCCTAAAATGATCACGAGACAGCAAGTTTGTTCATATTTGCTTTGAGGAAACTAACGCAATGTCATTAACAAATATTAAAACCTATCTTATGCATCGTTCAATGTGTGGTCAATATGTTTACGATAATATTTCCACCTTTAAACACGTACTTTTTAATGCCATTTATTTTAAACATTGGGAGTTTATTTTCAGACTTCTTTCATGATCATAAACAAAAGATCAAAACAATATACGGAATTACTGACAGGTTTGAGATTTTTTCCTAATTAAATATTAAGATATACATCCTTGTAGTCTCGAATCAAAGCATAAAGGTAAATCAGTCTTTTTGTCACTATCACCTCTTAATCATTACAGGCTTAATTGACCAGAAAAAAACTTCAAATTGATTGATTGACAATCAGGCGCAGTACTTGGAAACAGGTTGACAAAATCCTAGCGATTTAAAAAAGAAGTCACTGCCTACCCTGACCGGATGTACCTGCATCCCAATCTTCTGTTATAACCTCTAAATATTCCATCATTCATTTACACGTGGACTTGTCGCACGCTGTGGAGTTAATGAAGCGAATGAGACACACATACTGTGCTCTGCTGATTGGACAAAATATTCAGAAATTCTCGGTGAGGTCGGGTGTGCTCAGATGCGCTCTTCCGAAAAGGAGGCGCATTTGCTTTTCCTTGTTTATCGCTCAAAGAAAAGCTGCAAAAATTTTCAGTTGATTTTAGCTTCGTCACAGTGGCTAAACAGGCTTAAAAAAGCCATCGCCATCCAGTATATGGCGGCGCCTATGGCGATGTGGCCATTGACTAGCGCAAGCACGGCTGTTTTCTCAGCAAATACCTATCTCAGGCCCTCAAACTTAGTCAAATTATGGCGATTTTCTTAAAACTGCCCCCCCCCTTCTTTAAAAGAAGCTAAATCTCAGGCAATAAATTGAGCTTAATTATTTCACCATTTCACACCAGCTAAATCTTCCACTGTGGGTCGTATAATGAAAATGATTTTTTTGGTGGGGAAGTACCTAAAATTTTGGTTGATTTGACATGGAATGACCCCATAATAATCGATTACCTCGCTCGCTGGTGAAGAGCAGCTCCTGTAGGGGAGCTCTTTTAAACAAGTCGCCACGTGATAGGTTTTCAACAGCACAAGATAATTTAATTTGTATATATTTTTTTACATTTTTTTTTTTTTTTAGCTCTCTAAGGGTTAACCAGACCTATGTATGGCATAATATTTGTTCACCCTAAAAGCAGTGTCTCTCGTTTTCTTGGGCGGCCTTTAGCTTTGATCATGTCGTCTTGACAATCAAACACAATGTTGCCTGTTTATCTCTGACCAGTGTTGCTTTACGATTTTATATTGACAACGGGTGAGTCAAACTTGTAAAATCCTCTCCGGCTCGTCCCCGGTAGTTTGGGTCAGGACCCTGGTGCCTGATGAACCTGGTTAACTCTGACTGCTTCCGTTTTATCTGCAGCGTCGGACAGGGCCGGCCTCCGGGTTAAGAAAGGACCCACTTTCGCAGGTAACTCCATGCCTTCCTGCGCCTTTTCCCTTCGAAAGGCCATTTCTTATTAAGCCCTGTTCCTGATTTGTGCTTTTGATTTTATTGTTCTACACACACACACACACACACACACACACACACACACACACACACACACACACACACACACACACACACAAAAACCAATGTAGCCCTGTATTGGTTTACTGAATGAGATTAAAAACACTGCTGGTGAGATGTGACAGTTTTGATTTGTATTAAGATTATTTGATGGAAGAAGGAATTTTCACTGCCATAAATGAAAATTTAAAACCAGCTGATTTCTATTTGGGAGAAAACAGATGCGTTTCTGAAGGTCGTTTTATACTTCTAAAACAGGCGCCTGTTGACAGCGTCTGACCAAAATGATGTCGGAGAGACAGGAAGTGTCGTTCGACATTCTTTTTCCTGTCAAGTATTTGTTACGTCGCAGGTGCTGCCGTTGATTCCTATTTTCATTGGCTGGATGGACCGACAGTCCGTTGGTTGTCATGCTACAGTCGACACAGTAGCCTTAGCAGAAAGATCGATTGGTAATTAAACGTTAGATATAAATACCATGAAGATCATAGCTTTTGCCACAGACGTCAGACGCTTTGGTTGAGTATAAAAGCACCTGTGCGGTTGGACTCTTTCGTTAAGGTGTTTGTCGGCACGTCTTGCGAGTGTTACACTGCCGTAAGCCTCACTGGAAGACCAAACCACTTAAGATGGCTGTTTTTGGCTGGGTAAGAGTCACGTTCCCTTTTAACAATGCCTAACGCTCCCTGTCGTCCTTGCTCTGGTCTCCCATTGGCTCGGATGCTCTGCTGTCCCATTGGCTGGTTTTCCATGGACCTGTTCCTTCAGATATGGAAGCTCTTTACTGGGTCAATATGAGGGAGAAGCTGAAGCGTCAGAAGAAGGCTCTGCGCCGAGCGGTGAGGGGGCGGGGCATGACTCACTGGGGGGAGCGGCTGTGTGGAGGGTGGAGGGGCGGAGCCAGGACAAGCCTGTGTGTATACCTGCACTCTGCTGTTTAATGGCTCAGAAATGTTACAATAAACTGCTTTCAGAAGTAACTGCGCCAAAAACGCAGACACTGTATAAAAATAGTTTTGATCGCTAAGATCTACTGATGAGAACGTAAATGCCCTTCAATCAGAGCCGGGTTTGCCTCTCAACCTTTTCAGGCCTGGATTGTTTGCGTAATTGTTTGTCTTGAAATACTTTTGTTTATTGTACATCGCTTGTCTGGGGCATTAGAACTTATGACATACTGCCCTCCGGTCCTTCGGCATGACTCTGTTGTACCAGGGAAGAACAGACTAGCCCTGAGAAGTATTTGAATCTCCTGTCCCTGTTCAGGGCTTAATTTCAATATTCTGGGGGAAAAAAGTAAAGCAAAACAAACCTGCGTGAAGCGGTTGTGTTGCTGACGGACTGCAGCGTTTGTGTTGTGTTTCAGGGCGTCCTGCTGTGCGATGGTGACCCGGAGCAGAGGAGCTGGGACCTGGATTGCGTGGAAGCGGAGCAGCGTGACGAGGAACGGGACGAGTTCCAGGATCCGGACGGAGGGGGCGACCCACTCTCCGACCACGAGAACTTCGCCGACGCTGGACCCGAGGACATGGTGAACGACCAGAACCTGGTGATTACAGGTGAGGACATTACAAGCCTTTCGTTTCATATTCCTGAGTCAGGCTATCTTATGCAGCTCAATCTCCACTCGCATCTCTTCTGTAGGACATTAGGACACATTGGCATGCAGTGCCAGTCAAAAGTTTGGGCAAACTTTATTAGTTACAGTGCAGTTTCCAGTGCAACATTTCTGACATCCAGTGATGTTAATCGGTACGCGTCCTGCGTCCCTGACACATTAAAATCTGAAAGGACAGTAAACTCACTATTCATGCATCCCAGGGACGCACCTCATTTTTCCCATGAAAATCGATACATTGGGCCGATTTCACAAAAGCCTTTTAAGGTTTACGGGCGGATAGCTTTCTTAATTGCGCCTTTAGCATGAGTTTAATTTTAATCACCGTTTCACGCAGAACAACTGTCCGTGTGGGTCTAAATATTTTAAACGCCTCCGGTTAAATGACAAAAGAAACTTAAATGCTCGTGAAGGTTATGTTTAACTCGCGCTAAATACTACCTCAGATTGATTTGCACCAAGTAGGTGACGACGAACTGCCTTCATCTGGTTGCCTGGTAGATTTTGAGCCAGACTTGCGCCTTTTCTGGAAAAAAAATGCATTAATAAAATAAATGAAATTAATGCATAAATTAGTTGCCACCTTCAGTTTCTTATTCACTTAATAGCGGGGTTTCGCAAGGCGATGTTTTTCGTTTCCATCTACGATTACATTTTATAAAAAGGCTACCGTGAGTGAAGTCTGCATTTTCACTCTTCGCCGATAATGAAAGCACAAATGAGTGTGTGAATTTACCACAAATGCCGAGGATGAAACAGTTTTGGTGAAGAATGCGTCTGACGTCAGCATCTTGCTCACGTCCGAGGGACGCGCTAAGGAAGTTAGACATTCTATTAAGCGAAGTAAAATTCTCATAACGTTTTCTTTGCCGACATCTCAGTGTGAAATGCGTGTCCACAACGCAACTACCTTACATACGGGTTAATAACCAGTAACGACAATCGGAAATGCCCATTATGCAATGGCAGGTTGTCATAATTTGACCGCACCTGTTGGGCTAAACGAAAGGTTATCTGCGTGCAATTAAACGTGCGATGATCCCATCTTGTGAAATGGTGTTTAAATGTTCGTTTTGCTGTCCGCGTACAACGGTATTTGAACATGCGTTTTAATTTTAAACGCTGCTTACAGTACACCACAAACACATCTGCATCATTTCATTTTTCTCAACAGACTTTCCACTGTGTTAAGTTTAATTTTTGTGTGAAAAGTTTCACAGTGATTGCCTCAGTTCAGACTCATTTTGATATAGTTGATCTTCAGACAAGAACATTTTGGTGTTATTTTTGTGACAGTTTATTTGTTGACTGTCATGGTGATGAGAATGTTTTGTTTGTGTTTACTTCAGCTCTTTTATTGATGATTTATTTTGGTACTACAGACACCATTTTGTTTTCATTTGAATTTTTGTAATTTATTTTGGTGCCATTTATATTGGTACAAAAATGCAATTTTATTTGAATTTTGTATATCATGCCACTGTGACAGTTGTTTTGCAATAAACTTTTTAGATTTGGAATTCCATTTGTTTAAATTCAGATACATTTTGAACATACATGAATATCTGTAAATTATAACCATATCATACTATACCACCATCAAAGGAGTTTAACACTACAATTTAAGAAATGGAAGAATAAAAGAAATGGAATTTTTTTTTTCATTGGGGACCCATTGAATTTCCCAAGGACCCACTCAGATCACCACCTGCGGGTCCCGGGGACTGACTAAATTAAAAACCTATCAACATCACTGGACATCAGTTGGTACATTGTAAAGGTACATGGTCTGAAGTTAAAAAAGAATAATTTGCCCCTCAGAGTAGGTTTATAATTTTTAAGCATGCCATATCTGACGAAATAAACCGACATTTAATTTAACTTTACCTGATTTTGTACGTTCACCTTTTTTCAGCATCTCAGACGGAAAGGATGTCGTATGAGGACCTGGTGAGAAAGAGTGTGGTACGTACCTTCCAAATGCCACCGTAAAGATTACTGCGCAATGTGGTTCTGTTATGGGCTCTACAGCGTTCTGCTGAGCCGTAATGGCCGACACTTCACTTCAGCCGTATGCTACCAGGTGGGGAGGACGGGTCGTCACTGAGGTGTAAAGTCCTGGGCTGAAAGTGAAGCCCAGTTGTGCGTTTTCTTCACCTATGAACTCGTCCTGCTGACTTCAGTAATTATTCATAAATTCTGGCTTCAGATTTGCGCTAGTTTGTGAGTCTTTGTGATTAAAGCGAAATGTTAAATTCAGATGCGGCCTTTAACTCTGTGCGCCTGGGTTTCTCTCCTCTGGCTGGGTTTTCTTTCAGGAGATGTTCCTGGTGAACTCGCAGAATTACGCCCAGGAGACGGTGCTGTCGCGGCGCCTGAAGGACTGGGAGGAGATGATTGGGCCCGAACTCGCTGCTCAGGTATTGTAACTGATAACCACAGACTGTATAAAAGGATGGACAAAGAAACCGTGACGTCACCCATTGGTGTCAGTGTACCATTTAGGCCTCGATTTTGACAATTTCAAAAGTGTCATTTTGATACCGGATGTGATTCCTATTGGACGAGTGTGTGAATTGAAGATCCAGGGAGGAGCAAGGGGTGGATCTACGGGTGGATCTGACCGTATCTGACAAAGATCAGAGGACAGTCATGCCCCAAATGCATATTTTGGCTTTATCCTTTATTCTGGTCTATTTAGGACCATAATTTACAAAAATGAACGTCATGATATGTCGAAGGAAACTTGAAACTTGAGAGTCACCATAAAATAATAAATCAGGTGGGAAAGTAAGGCCATTTTCTCATAGACTGCTATAGCATTGAAATTCTTTCTGCAACCACAGACGTCGCCATCTGCTGACGATTAAATAGAATGCATTTTTTTAGATTTCCGCATTGGGCTCACTTTTCAGACCCGGGTGGTGCGTTCATCTTTTTATACAGTCTATGCTGATAACTGCTAACATGCTAATGCACTTACCACTGGGCCACTGACCACCGTACCGCTAAAGAGTTAACCACTGTGCTGCTAAAATGCTACCCACTGTCCTGCTAATGCGCTTACCACTGTGCCGCTAAGCACTCTACCGCTAACGTACTAATCACAGTACTGCTAACAAGCTGACCACAGTGCTGCTCACGCACAAACCACATTATTGCTAACAACAGTACTGTTAACAAGTTAACGACTGTACCGCTAACACAATAATCACAGTACCGCTAACGAGCTAACAACTGTACCGCTACACAGTAATCACAGTACGACCAACGACTGTACTGCCAATGCACTTATCACAGTACCGCTAACAAACTAACCACTGTACTGCTAACACACTAATTAAAGTACTGCTAACAAGCTAACCACTGTGCTGCTGACATACCAACCACAGCACTGCTGACGAGCTAACAAATGTACTGCTAACACGCTAATCACAGTACCGCTAACGCACTAATCACACCTCCGCTAACGCACTAATCACGGTGTTACTAACGCACCTACTGCCCCACGTTGCTGGAGGCATAAAGCCCAAACATGTTGTTTATTTTGCATAGGATTTAAATTGCATTTTGAAAGGAGTGTCATTTAAATTTCCTTTTCAGTTTAGCCATTGGGCCTTATGCAAGGCCCAAAGTCTGAATCGCTCTTGGCAGGTTGCTCTCTTACTGTCCCTTTAGATAAGTGTCAGCTAAGTTATGTTTCGAAAAAATGGGGATGGAACCCAGTGCTGTGTGCTGATGTACTCTAGTAAAGAATGATGACAGTGTGCTGATGCTCATGCTCTGTGGTTTTGATAATTTTCCGTGGAATCTCACGACTCGTATCTCCTTCATGGTGCTGCCCTCAGGAGGAAAAACCAGCCTTTGACATCCACGACTATGGGAACAAGATTATGGACGCCTTCAGCGACGTCATGGAGAGGCAGACCTTCGCCTCCATCGTCCAGGGGAAGGATAACCACGAGGTTTGCCGATACATGCTGGCCTCCTTACAGCTGGTGAGTTCGTCTTAAAAGGAAGCGCAACGATAATCCTTTCCGCTGTTCTTGAAGCCAGTTCCTGACACCTTTTCTGCATTATAATGATGACTGTTATCAAAAATGGTCATGTTAATTTTTTATTTATTGATTTTTTTTTTTTTACCCCACCAAAGAGGAAAAATTGTGGGGGAAAGATGAGGCACCGTAGGTGTTTTTGGGCTGGGGAACCCTTTCTTAGTTCTAAGGACTTACTTTTAGGAACCCTCCTTTTTACTCTATCTGTACCACAGGAATAGCGAACAAACACAGTCCATAGAACTCCATTTTGGGGAACTTCATTGGCTCCAGCTTTAGAGCAGGTACTTTCGCTGCACCAGAGGAGCTCTGCGTTTATGTTGGTAACGTCCCTTCAGGGGCTCCCTGTTGGCAGTGCGAAAGCAGCCCTGAAAGGTGTACAAGTCATACAGTTACCCAGTGGGCAGTTCCCGGGAACGGTTCGCTCTGGAAACGCCTGATGTCTGCCAGTGGGGAAAAGTAGATGAAACATATTTATTAAATGTGTTTGAGTGGCATGACTTTGGTTTTTACTCTGTGCTCTTCTGTCTGTGGTCCTGAAGGCCAATGACTACACGGTGGAGATCCACAAGCAAGAAGGTCTAGAGGAGGCCATCGACACCATGGAGCTGACGCTCCTCAGCAAACAGAAAGCCCACGAGCGCTTCAAGACCTACACCGCCCCATCCATCACCGACAAGCACTGATCTGCCTCTCCACGGCCGAACACTGGCCCTCCCCTCCCCTCCCAGCACCCGTCCGCTCCTCCGTCATAATCTACACCTGCAGTTAATGTTGGGTTTTTTAAACAAGCTGACACAAACATGGAACATCATGAGTGTTGATATAATGAGTCTGTCTGATGAACTGGTGTGATGTAACGATGTGAACCTCCGCCGATGTCATCACTACTGGTGCTGATCACTTCCTCCCAGCCGGACAATCTTCAGTCCCTCTATCGCTTGTACGCTGTGACTGTTCAGTGGCATGCATTTCCCACTGACTGCTTCAGTGGGATCCATTTTTCATCAGCTGCCTCAGTGGGATCCACTTTTTAACTGGCTGTTTCAGTGGGATCCTTTTTTTTACCAGCTGTTTAAATAAGACTCATTTTTTAACCAGCTGTTTAAATGGGATCAATTTTGCACTGACTTTTTCAATGGGATCCATTTTCCAGCAGCTGCCTCAGTGGAATCCATTTTACACTGGCAGCCTCAGTGAGATCATTTTACACCAGTGATTTCAGTGGGATCCATATTAACAGCAGCTCAGTGGCCTCAGCTGGTCTCCAGTGTCCTGGGCGGCTCTGTGGGTTTGGAGAGTCGGCAGCAGCGGAGGTTTTTGCCTTTATTCCTGCTCTCTGCTGTCTTGCATTTAACTATTTAAATTGAAGTTTTGTTGGGGAAGTTCTATGATGTCTGTAAATGAGAACATGTATGTATGTAAACACATATGTCTGTAGAGTAGGAGCTGTACTATTTCTGTCCCCGTCCCTATGTCTAAAAAAACTGTCAGGAATGCGGAAATGCGGATGTTGGTGAACCGAACTCGTCACTGATGGACTGTATGACTTGGCTGTGTTTGTAATATTAGAATCCTTTGTAAATTTTACTGCATAATGAGTGAAAATAATGGAAGTATCTGTAAAGTATATATCCGTCAGTATATATTGGCAGGTTGAAGCTCCGCTATTTTTCTAGGTGCTTCAAATAAACCAGCTTTTTTCAGATGAGTCTGTTCCGGCCTGCTGTCTTGGCAGTGATAAACGTGCTCGATTTCTCCGCCGGTGTCATGCACTGCCTTCTCGATACGCATGAGTAAGAAGGCGATTGGTGTAAGAGCACATCCTTCGCTGCATATTCAAGCTGCTAAATCCCCACACCGCTCTCTGGCTCAGCTAAGGCACAGCCCAGGCCGTGTTGAGTGAGTTTAGTGAAGTTTTGGTCCTGAGTTGCTGGTCTTGAGCGATATTCAGAATACAGTTTTGCGAAGGGCGCTGTGTAAATGTTTGCTTCATTGGTGTTTCTATATTCTAAATTAATTTCCTTGACACTACAGAAATTATTTAGTCAGACAAACGCCACCAAAAATGACAAGCTTTTTTGAAAGAATGTTTTAAAAAAATCTTTTGTGACCTTGTTAATTTTCCTCGAACGCTGTTGGTCACCTTGTCAGGTTGGACTTCTCAGGACCACTGCAAAAAAGGGCAAAATCCAGTCCTATCATTGTGTGAGGTTTGGCCACAAGTGGCCACTAGATGGCGGTGTCACTTATGGTAAAGGAGAAAGTGTTGAGAATTTTGTAGATATTTGGAGACAGTTACGAGCTCAACATGTGAGTTTGCAAAGCTGTCTTTTGGCCCCATCTATAGCTACAGTTTCCCCCGTCTAGTACTTTCCCGTCCCTGTAGTGTTCACCCAACAGAACTGCTGTGTGCGTGCGCTGTCCTGAGAGGGTTCCTGCCTCTGGCCCCTGAGCCGCGCATCAACTGTAGGAACGTTCTGTTGGGACAAGGGACCTTTAGAGAAACTCTGTTCTTCTGCGTATGTTTCCACCACAGGAATTGGGGTCTGAAGAGGTTAGGGTATTGGACCCCCCAAAAGTCCCTGCTCTATAAAGGCGGTACTTTCCAAAGGAACAGGGACTTTGGGGGCGGGGCTCGCAGCTCTGCAGGTTTCAGATTGGTTGACTGCTTGCAGAATCTTATTCCAAAAGCCATTTTTAAACACTTGCGGTCGGAAACTACCTTGTTTTTGTTTTTTCTTCAATGTGCTTTGAAAACGTTAGCAGGGAGCTTCAGCGGAAATCATACCTCAGATGGACTATGAGGTCCAGATTGAGCTTTTTATGCTGACTGTGAAGGGAAAATGTCATATAAAACAGCCGTCACTTTTTCATACGTCAGCGGCTTAATTTGCTTTATCGTTTCTGGTCTTCGGACTGCTGTGGGCTGAAGGAACCTTTGAGACGTGGTCTCTGGGACTAAAAGTTCTGGGTACCTGTTGTCCGCTGGGATCGGCTCCAGCTCCCCCACGACCCTGATCGGGAAAAAGCTGTTTAGATAATGGATCGATGGATTAATGTTTGTTTGTGGCTGAGTTAGTTACTCACTGCTTGGCGAGGATATGGACAGAGAGTGGTCCCACTCCACAGCTCGTAAAAGAACAATTTGATCACCTTTCCCGCGCGCCGTTGCGCTCTATTCGGCTCTCATTCACCCTGCACCACTCTGAAGACTGTGACCTCGTAATGCATTTGCTCATAGGGCCTGTAGTTTTAAACGGTTCTCAAAACAGATTTGAATATAGGAGATCCTGCGCTTCGATTTGAGGAAATATCCTACTGTATGGAGTGAACCTTAGGGCCGTTTGAAATTCTGTATAGATTTTGCTAACTGATAATTCACCCAGGAGGAGGCACTGTAATTCCCGTGGGCTGTAGTTATACTAAGGTGAGTGCAGTTGGAGCTCCATTCTAGAAGGAGATGGTTAACCACCAGAATAATGTATGCGTTCACCGTCACTGGTTATTTGGTCCTCTAAAAGGGTTCCCAATGTGCACCTCAGTGTGGAATATGATTGATATTTGGCCATATAATACACATTTTGTTCAGTTAAAATGTTTTTTGGTGCACCAGAAAGGGCAGAATTCTTGTAGAAAGCCATGCCACTAAAGGCCCAAACTGAACCTATGGGGCACCCATATTCGACTGAGCTGTGACGTCAAGTACAGCTGGCTTGTCACTCAGTGCATTTGTTTGGGTGCATGGCTCAGTTCTTGAAATAACATCAGCTCAATTTAACATTGCTTTATTCCAGTAATTCCCTCTGCCAATGAGGTTACCTAATGATATAAGTGTCCCTGACTGCCACATATGGTTCACTAAAGGCCGACTTGCCGTGTAAATTGCTGCTCGCATTCATATTCCAAAGAGAAAGCTGGCTGTTCTGCATCAAGTCCATTCTGGCTTGTCCATAGATTGTATGTGACAATAGAAAGTCATACAGTTCCCCACAGTGAAGCCGAACATCTTTATCACCCCCTGGTGGCTGGCTACAGTATAGGTTAAAAACCTCACCCCATCCTTGATAATGGATGAGACATGGGCCTCACTAAAAATGAAAATATTACTGCAGCCTCCTTACCACGGCTCAACCACCGTTTGGACGGCGCTTCACAGACTCTAGCGCCATATGACGTCACCAGCGCAAGAAGGCAGCGTCCCTATCCAGGATATTTTTGCGTGATTTATGTACAGTGAGAGGGAGTGGAGATATGTTGTCCATCTTTATACACAGTCAATGGTCTGGTCAGTCTCATAGCAGTTAGCCATGGCCAAAAATGCAAATGGCAGAGCGAGCCCTTCCAGAAGTTGATAAATTTTTCTTGAGAAAAAATAGCTGTTAAAAATAGCTGTTTGGCTCGGAGCACGTGCTTGCTTGTCATCGGCATAAGACTATAAACACTTCGATATGTGTGGGTCTACATTTCATCCGCACTGAGGGCCACTGTGAGAAATCGCCGAAACGTCACGATAAACACCAAACGCATTTTTTTTTCTCCACTGAAAACTGAGTTCTACGATATATTGAGTTAACCTCCATTTGCAGGGAGTGATCATTTCTGCACCCGTAGATCCCTTTATGTCCGGTTGTCTGTGCTGATAAAATTGCCCCTTTTGGGACTGCGGGATTAGAACGATTTTTTTGTGCAGGTTAGTATTACTTGTAAGAGCTATGGAAGGTTGATTTATACAGCAGTGTATAAATCCTGCATCATAGCTTTGCCCACTGCATATACTGGACAGCACCAGTCAAAAGTTTGGACACACTTTGCTAATGTCACAGCACACTGTTCTGAGAGAAATTTAAATGGCTTAACTTCTCTATATAATCTCAAATGGAATCTTGTAAAAGGTTAACAGTCAGAAGTGTGAGAAGAGAATAATTGTTTCAATAGTGTACAAAATTTTGGAATTCTCAAAGAAGCCATATTTTGCTAAGTGAACAGACAAACAAGCTCCTATTTTCCAACAGCTGAATTAAAGTCGAGGGATTTTGGGACTTATTGGGCGAAAAGGTTGATGAAAAGCAAACCAAAGTGCAGCACGTTTGTGAAGTTAGACAGCCGTGCAGCTGCAGATTGATTATAGTTATATGACTGCCCTTGTTTTAAAAAAAAAAAACAAGAGAATGCTCTGCAAATATGACAACAAATGATGGTTAGTTTGATGGATTTAAGAATTAGAACTTTTTTTTGCAAAATTAAGGCTGCTAATTTCTTTTTTCACATATTGTAAGAAAAATGTGGGTATGTCCAAACTTTTGACTGATACTGCATGAACAATGTACAACATGTTTTTATGCGTGTGGGAAGAGCATCTTCTTGATGCAGGATTGTGGCACAGCTTAGCCCTGCTGGCGAATTGGATTCCTTCAGAAACGAGGATTAAACTGCAAGTGCAGCACTCCAACATACGGTAAAGTTTGAGACGCTTGTTACTAATTTCAGTGAAAATTAAGCATTGTAGCATCGGTAAATAACCTCAAATTGCACAAGGGAAAGAAAATAGACGCCAAAAGAATCCAACGTTCATCTCGCATGACCGTGTCCAAAGTTGTGGAATTTAAAAATAAATAATATGTAAACAAATAAAAATTTGGCCAAATAAACAGCCAAACTAGTGAATTAAAGTCAGCAGTATGGCACTCATGATAGTGACGACAGGAGTCTGCAAACCACGCATGCAGCTTGTCTGGGGAATTCTACAGCAGTACTGGTGTGAACTTTCATAAACATGATTGCCATAATTTGGCAAAAAAGATAAACTTTATTCAAAAACACAACTTTGTGCAGCTATTACATAATCGCAAAATAGTGATATGGTGACCCCCAGTCTCTCCTACACATGAGTGTGGTCTCTAATGTGATGTCAGTCCATGTGCCTGACCACTGATGGTCTGAGAACCAGACTACATGGTTGCCTTAAAGAGTGAACTTGGACAGAGTTTCTTGAGACACGGGACTGTCCTGTCGCTGCTGCATCAGGTGTACACAGAGCCTTGCTCGGTTTGCATAGTGATGGTGGCCTGCAGCTGAGGTGACCTGTGCGGTCTCGGACACGCTCACTCCTGATAAATACCTTGATGAGGTTGAATCTGCCACGGTACCAGACCCAGAGTGCAAGTGTCCTTCCTCCCTCAGCCAAAGTTTTCAACCTCTTCTCCATCTTCTCCTTGAACACAGTGACTATCCTATATTTCTGTAGTGTTTTGTTAAGTTTTTGTGTGGGTTTATCGCGGATGTTTAAAATTCATTCGACACCCGAAACCCATTGTCTAAATAAGGCCGATCAATATTTCATGGTTAAAGAGTCATGTTAACTCAAAACTAATTGTTGGAATAGTTGCAGCACCCCTAAAAACCACCTGTTAGGCATCTGAAAAGCTAATATTGGTAAAATATATATATATTTTTTCACTATTTTCACCCAGGCCCTCTGGGCACCCCAGCTTTGATTGGCTCTCCAGACGTTAGCCGAGGATTTGGCCGTGGACAAATTGTGAGGCGTTACTAGACACCTTTAGGAACAAATGATAAAAAAAGTAATTGGAAAGAAATTTTTTTGCAAATTGGCAAAAAAAAATGCCAGACTTTCCCTAGGTGGTAGTGGAGATTTAGGTTCGCTTTTGGAAGTGGTTCATCCATTTCATGAAAATGAGTTTCCAAAATGGTTGCCACTGACTGTGAATTGCAGTCGCTGACCAGTCAGATGGGAGCTGTTGAAGTGAGCAGCTTGTATATGAGAGGCACGGACATGCATCACAATCGGTGCTGTAGCTGGACTGCGATGGAGTCGCATCCATTACAGCTCCTGCCTTACATTTACCAGAAGTTATGATAAAAACTGTATTTAGCCAGAACAGGAGAGCTGAAAACCCAAAGGCAAGTAAACATTAAGCTGCAAGTGCTGGAAATTGCAACATTGATCGAGCTAGGACCAGGGGAATCGGTGGTGACCCGTTTTCTGGAGATCTACCATCCAGTAGATGAGTTCCCCGACTGCATTACAATCGCGGTGTGCGTGCGCTGCCTCAAATCAGAAAGAATGGTTAGTCTGCTTCTCATGCTGTAGTCATCTCAGTCTGCGGTAGCCATGCCTGGAAAATTTCAGCAGAGAAATCCGCTGTGAAGCCCGAAGTCCTCGTGTAAGTATTGTCAATGAATAAAACGTGTGCAAGACGCGCACATCCCATAAAATTTAAGGCCAGGCGCTAAACCAATGAAACTAATGACTGGAAGATTTGAGGTCCGAGGAGATGTGGAGAAGGGGCTGAGACACCAAGCACTGATGAAGGCCTGCACCGCTGCGGAACAAGAGTTAAGCCACTTTCACACTGGACACGAAACTAATTTTTCGCACGACAGATTACATTCAAAGTCAATGCAGTCGTGCAAAAAATTTGTGTCGTGTCCAGTTTGGAAGCAGCTTTACTGATGAGTGGCATTGAGCTCTAGTTCCTGGGCTCTTTCACAGATATGACGAGAGTTGGGCTGGGATGGGTGACGGGGGTGTGAGGGGCAGAGATCTGTCATCTGGAGAAACCTTGTGAGTTTATCAGTGGCACAGGCAATCCACCAAAAACTTGGACTCTGGACTTTTCCTGACCAAAAAAAAATTAAAA
Organism: Gymnothorax reevesii; assembly: GCA_029721435.1. Lineage (NCBI taxonomy): Eukaryota > Metazoa > Chordata > Actinopteri > Anguilliformes > Muraenidae > Gymnothorax > Gymnothorax reevesii. Next base: position 15,182,885 of record CM056579.1, read on the forward strand.
ATAGAAATTTGATTTTGACAATTCGAATAACAGTAATAGCCAGTGTTTTAAGATTTTCTCCACTAAATAACTGCAAATGAGGGTCAAACTCCGTTTCCACCAAAAAAGACATGCTCACTACTTTTTCCCATATCACAGGAGAGATGGTGGAAGGCCCCATGCAGTTCTCCAACCATCAGAATTTCATTCAGTTAGTGGTGGTGCAGCCTGATCCTGCAGAGGCCTGTACTGGTCACAGCGCCCCCCAGAGGACAGCAGTGGTAGTTTCATGGGGATGGCTGCTGGATTCTCTTGAGACCAACACTCCACAGAACACAGGGGAGTAGTGAGTCCAGACTGCCACTCTAGTGCAAGTCAGAAAGTATTTTGTAATCATTTCATTCTTCAGATGGATCTTAAAAGGGATGGTTTGGGTTTTTTGAAGCGGGTTTTTTATTAGTTGCCTGTCCCTTTTGTCAGTATTGCTTGCAGTGGGTTTCCACACATTGTAGCTCCCTGAAGCCGTTTATTCGGACATCCATCTACGAGGGGACATTTTGAGCTACATGCCTCAGTCTCATGAAGATCATGTCACATGAAACATCTCCAACTGGTGGACGTCCTAATGGACTTTGTTTCAGGGAGCAACAGAGTGCGAAACTTCGTCTATTCTCACCATCCTCATGGTGAACATTAGCCTGTCATTGATACAAATGTTTTGTGGGCAAAGGGCATTGTTAACGTTAGCAAGCCAAAAACAAAAGGCGCTAGCTTGGCTAGACACTGTGTTAAACTGTTATGCATACGGCAAATGAAGAACTTGATCCTGAACTTTTCTTTGCGACGAC